>VZRL01005451.1:153936-192853 GCA_013397895.1 Origma solitaria
CAAGGAACTACGTGTCCCAGCGACCCCCGCGCCGCAGCCCTGCCCTCCATGGGCGCACCGGCGGCGCCCGGCGGGCGTTCCGGGGACGGTGAATAAGCGCCGGCCGCGGCGGCGGAGGGGCGGCAGTGGCGGTCCTGCCTCCTGGGAGTCGCTCCCCGGCACGGAGCGCCCGCCAGGCTGGCTTGGCAGGCAGACAAAGGGCACGCCTGTCCTTAACTCAGACACATAAGAGGGAGCAAATAGTTGGAAGCAAACATCGCAAGATCGTAGTGACTGACATGGGAAGACCCCTCTGGAGGCCGCCTGGTCCAACCATCTTCAATCAGGGAAAGATGCTTATTGCTGAGTCTTTGCAGGCGTGGCTTCAAAGTCATGCTCAGTACTTCCACCCCCATGCTTTGCTCCCTAATTTACTGTTAAAAGTGACGTGATAGAGCCACATCTATCTAGCCATGGGGATGTGTTTTTTGGAGGTGTGGTGGTGGCGATCTGATGGTTAGTGAGGGAAGTTTTCTCACAAGATAATTTGATAGGGGATACACAGAGTTCAAATATGCAGGAACAGGATGCTACTACATAAGCTCCCTCCCATTACCCTGTGCAGTAACACTACCCAAAAAACCTGAAATCTTTAGTGGCTCAAAATACAAAACAAAGGATGCTGCTGGTTGGCCACCATCAGATTCCCTGTGCATTTACACATGCATCACTGTGAGACATGTATAAAAAGTGAAGATGTCATTCTTTGGGCTCAGCTTGGTAGGACTAGGCAGGTCAGGGACATCTGCAGTGCAAGGCAGTGAAAGGGTGAAAGGTGGAGAACATGGTAAGACCAACAGGTAGCAAGGCCAAGAATGAAATAATGGATGGATTAACTCTGGAAAGGATAGATTAGTGACGGGGGACTCTTGCATAGTGGCAGTGGTTGCCAGTTGCAAGCTCCAAGAGAACAATTTCACAACCTCCAGTTGCAATCAAACATTGGCTGATGCCAGAGGCGGTCATGTGTCCTCACACTACCCTTGACAGCACCTCTGCTCTCCTGTCCTTAGGCAACCCTCAACACCTGTCTGACCCAAGACCAAACTCATTCAGAGAATGAACCCTGTAGAAAGGAGTCACAACCCCATTCCTTGTAGGGTCAGACCAGTGCACACAGAGACAGGATCGGGACCAGCCTGATCAAAAACTGGTGGTGCTCCCACAGAAGCCAATGACATGCTTGAAAGCCAATAGGAGTTAAGCCATCAGTTTAGCTATGCAGAAAGATGGAAAACCATTCCTGAACCTCTCCCTTCCTGAGGCTCAACAGTGTTTGGGGGCTGTATCATGCAATCATCAGCCTCAATAACATCAGAGCAGTCTCTCTGTAAGGCCAGGAAGAACAGCTGCCAGATTTAATGTACTGTTCATCTCCCTCCATACTGCTGAAAAGCACAGCAGTGAGCTTTATCTCAGATACTGGATTTAATATTTCTTTGGCAAAGCTTTCCAGAATGTAATTTACTTTATTCTCATGCCATGCAAAATATGAATGAGGTTGAAACAGTATGAATCACAGCTTGCCATAATAACTACTAAACACATTGTATCTCCAAAATGGAAGTTGTCAGAAACTCTGGCACTAAGGATAAAAAGTAAATAATATCCATAATAACTGCAGGGATATCTCTTGTGCTAAGAGGTCCGGGATAACTGCAGGGCCTTGTGGTCAATATGCTGGAAGGCTGGGCTCATGAATTTACTTTCCCATAACTGAGTTCCTCTGTCTGAAATAACAATATTTCTGACTTTTTTTCAAAGAGCCCTGGAAAAGTACTGCATGGGCAGTTCATGTGAAATCATTATATTAGGCAATACAGATGGAATACAAGTATATCTAACTTAGTATCTGACATTTTTCTGAGTAGGAAGTGTTAAACATCCTCATTCTTCTGAATGAGAAGTGTGATCCTCCATTTTAATTTCAAGTTTTGTGCCTCTCTTCAGAATGCCTACTTCAGCCTGCAGTGTTTTTCCTTTTTAAATTGTTACTGCATGCATGCAACTTTTTACAGTGAAAGAGCAAAAACTAGAGTGAAAGAATGTAACATACCAAGACTAAAAAGCAATGAGAGGAAATTCACTTCTCTCTTAAACATTTACCATTGTGTATAGTATATCCTTTCCCTCTCCACAGATATACAGGGAGAATCCTGATATTGTTGCTAGGCCTGTCTTACCCAGTTATTCCAAAAAGTGATTGTTTTAGTTCCTCAGCCAATTGTTTAATAAAATACCACATAGTGCGTTTATGGGGGCAGGTCTTCAGTAAGCCTAAATCCTGATAAAGCATTTATTCATTGTCACTCCTCAAGATCTTATTCTCTATGCTTAGTATCTGCACTGTTTTTAATACTTTGAAAGTACATTTTAAAAAGCAAGCTATCTTGAGATGACTAGACTGAATAAAGGAACTCAGAAAAAGGCAAAAAGCTCTTGCTGAATCTCATAGTCTTCAATCAGTATTCCTGAAAAGAGATCACTTAGCATTGCCTGTAATCCCACAAATCCAGGGATTTTCCTACTTCTTTGTGATATGAGGATCATAAATTGAATAATCCTCACTTCTTGACTTCATACACAAATGTATCTGGCAATGTCAAGTCTTCAGCAGCACAGACCGTCTTCTAGGCAATTGCCTGAAAACTAACAACCAACCAAACTGATAACGAAACTGAACCTTCTTAAAAATTCAACAAAACTTCTGCTTTGACAGTACCTTGAGCTTACTATGTTCAAAATATGTAAGTAAATACTCTCTACTTTTTATCTTCTGATCTCACTTTCTCTAAACTCTGAGGTCACATGCAGCCATAGGCAGATGGCATGTCAGCTATCCATGATCTGTCAGGAACTGATAAGACCTGGGCTGGGTTCCTGGGAAGCAGCGTCACAACTGAATTCTCAGAGGTGTCAAGAAGGGAGATAAAAGGGATGGTTGGTCAGAAATAGCCAGTGGGATGGTTTTCCTCTGAAACAGAGCAATTTGACAGCAGGGAACTGTTTCACTAGAAATTAATAACAAAACCTTAACATTCGTAAGTAGCACTGGGCTTGTTTTCTAACTGTGCTGAGAAGGGAGGTCAGTGGTAGGAAAAGGGCTTGGAGGACTCATTGCCCCTTCTTTTCATATTCCTACTTGGTAATAAACATTGCCAAAGAATTTCAAAACCTGTTTTGTCTGGATAGAAGAGATAACACCTTGATTTACTGCCATGTAGCCTCAGACCAGAGTTCATTAATGATCTGATAAATTCACTGTCTTAAGGCCAAATTTTTACTTACTTTTACTATGTCTCCATGAATCTGCAGTAACTTCATCAAAATCAATGATATTGCGGCATGCTTTATGTCCTGAAAAAGAAGGGAATTACCACTGTGGTTTACTTCAGCAAAAATCAGCTTTCAGGAAGCTGCTTTCAACAGGCAGAGTAGCTGAAGACCCTAACCCTGGCTTGTCCTCCTCTTGCTTCCCCTTTCCACTAATGCATAATAGCAGCAGCTTATAGAGTATGCCAGGATGTGAGGGCTGAACCGGCAGATGAGAGCAAAGTGGCACAAAGAACAGCTTTGCAGAAGGCAGGGCTCAAAAAAAAAAAAGAAGAATCAACAATTCAGACAGGAAGAACAACGCCAGAGAATGGCTGAGAAAAGCATGTAGGATAATTTAGATGTAGGTTAGCTGCCATGGCAACCATGTACCAAATTACTGCACTTCTGTGTCTCTAGACCTGCCAGCAGCTAATTTTGTTTGTACGTACTTCAGGCTTTAAAACAAATTAATCCACCTTAAAACTCATGAGGATTGCAAATGAAGTGCAGATACTGGGACTGCTGTGGGGTGCATGGTTTAAACATTTAGAAAGTAGAGATGGCCCTTGTAAATTCTGATTTCAGTAAGTGATTAAAAAATACATAATTTCTTCAACATTCATGGCAGGCTGTTTTAACCCTGCTTTGCCTTGCCCATATTTATCAGGTCAACCTGACACCTTTACCTCGAATGTATTTATAAGAAAGAAATTTGTCTTAGCAGCAGCTCTTTATTTTTCACTGCAGGAAACTGCTATGCTATAAAAAGAATAAGACATTTTCTTTTAGTCCAGGATTCTTTGGAACTATGGTAAAATATTAGATCCCTAAAGAATAGAAACAAGGCTATCAAAAAGCATGCTGCAAGGCACATGCATATTATTAGTTACTAAGAATAGTCCATTGCTGAGTGTGAGTGAAAATATCCAAATGCATTCCCTTGATAAGTTAAGCATGTATTCCTCTCTCTGGGCACACATCAAAGTGTCCTCAAATGGAAAAATAATGTTACAATGGCCTAACCTATGCTTCCAGGCCATATACGTGTAATCTTAGGGGATCACAACAGAGCCTCCACAACAGCTCTATGGAGGAAACCCGCAGACCATTATATCTGTTGGACTCCTCTTGTAAGGTCCCTGAAAACTCCTCAGAGCAGAAAGAGGTCAGTTTTTGTTGTTTCCACTGAAACTTGGTGAATATCATTGGGAGTTCAGCCATCAGTTGAGGGCTATTAGGGCTTGACACCCCCAAAATCAGCAGGAATCTCTGAACCAACTGCACAGAAAGCTATGGTCAGTGCCAGGAGATAGTTCCCCATCTCTCCATCATCACATGATACTCACTGTAGAGTGTAGTATTCAGTAATCACAGCCTGTCTCCAGGCAAAGTGCTGGGCAGCAATCTTTATTTTGGTAACATTTTCCCAATAGCTTCTCTGTAATGGGATTTGTCTTAAGATCTCTTGTGTTTGAAAAATTGAAAACAGTTCTCAATTCCATATTATGTTTTCTCAGCCAAAGTTTAAGATAATAGCCCTTAAATACCAGATATGAAAAACTAATCCAAATACTTAGGTGACCACATTCTCCAAGAACATTCAGTTACTCTGTGAGGCCCTTGCACTGTTGCTTTTACTCTTGATACAAGAGTGTTATCATCCAGCATAATTTATTTTATTTTTCTTGCAGAGTTTTCACTTGGTTTCATTATTTTAGCCTGTTGCAGATATCTGACTGTGGCAGCAGAGTTGCTCCAAAGTTGTTTCCAAGCTACATGGTTACCTAGAAATTCTGGCTCTGCTGCATCTGGAGTTCAGCATGTCCAGGACACTTCATTGTGCTGTCTGGGAGTGGCCTGTAGCATAGCTGGGAACAGGAGATGAGTGGGAAGCAGAGCACAGAGCATGCTTACAGCCAAGCAGCCTGCCTCTTGGAGTGTGTAGGTGTAAACCCTTAAGATGTTCTCAGGTTAAGCAGCAAACTCAGTGCCCCTTGCCTGCCTGCCTTCTGCAAGTTACAGTAAAAAATGTGTTTTCTCTCTAGTATATGGCCACCTGAGACACCCTGGATCAGTATGATTGCAACTACTCTCAGAAATGGTTAAGTATCCTTGAGGATGTGAATCATGTCAAGCTCAGGAAGCAGTAACAATGCCAGGAGTTCAAATTCTGCTGTTTGAAAATTCCTGTTGTTCTAACACCATCTCCTACTGAGCACTGTGTGTCCTGAGGATAATATCCACTGCTGACAAACTATGCCACTGATGTGACCCAGTTAAATACAAATTGACACCTGGTGTTGATATGTAAACCTGTGCTCTACTGCACATGGTGTAAATTCAGGGTCATTAAACTAAAGGTATTTTCAGACACAGTAATATCCAACATGCCTTGTCTGGCACTACAGGCACAGTCCTCAGTAAAGCTGTGTCACAGAAGAATTACTGCTCTGGGATGGGTACTGGTTTTTTGCTTTCAGGTTGGCAGTTCATTGGTCTTCTTTTCAACCAGTGCCTCCTTCCGAGAGAAGAACTACTGGAACTGCTGATACTGTCTTCTCTGCTTACACTGTGCTCTCTAAGCTGATGTCTGTCTCTTTTCGTATCTACTGGACATTTTGCAGTTGCAGAGATACTGCTATGTCTGTCTCTGAGCTCTTCAGGTGTTTCTGTGATGTTTTACTGTGGTATTTTGGACTTTCAGTCACACCCTGTGCTAAAGCACCAGAAGACCCAGTAAGCTTCTAAGCTGTCAAGGGTTAATCCAGGGTCTCCTTGTGGTCCCTTCTGTGGCTTTTTTGTTTTTTCTGATCTTTTGGTCCTTTGTCTGGGACTTGAGACATTGGTTCTCAGGTTCTATATCTCTATGGTTTCACTTTCCTTTGTGACTCCAGGTTGGAGCTACTCTCTCAAACTGTTCATTTTACCTCATGATATAAGAGCAGCTGTTCTAGGTGTAGCAAAGATCCATAAGCTCCACATCTTCTTTCAACAGTGGCAGGTAGTGGATACCTATGAGAAACAGGGTGAGTACAGAAGGTTCCTTCCCCTTTTATATCTTCCAGTTTCTGGCAACCAGCAGGTCAAGTTTGTGAGCCAAGGGCACACCCAGTCCCTGGACTGAATGGTAAGCTGCTGTTTTTGTGGTAATATTTACAGTGACTCCAAGATCTCTTTCTTGAGTGGCAACTGCTTATCCAGAACTGTTTGCATTTATTAGGGTTGTATTTTTCGCATATGCACTCTTTTGTATTTTTCAGCATTGTATTTTTCTGCCATTTTACTACTCAGTCAGTTGACAATGTGAGATCGCTGTGCTACTTTCTCAGAGAGATTTTGGGTTTGACTGTTGGAAACAACTTTGTATCATCAGCCACTTTGGCTATCCACCTTCTTTACCAGCCCATTTGTGAATGTGTTGGACAATGCAGGACCTGGCGTGGTCTCCTGTTCTTGCCTTCTTCCTGCAAATTTTAATTGTGAAAAATTATCAGTAGCTCCCATCTTTGTTTTTCATCCTCTAACCAATTACTAATTCACAAAATTCTAACCCATTACTAATTCACCTTCCTTCAAACTAAGGCCTTTTAATGAGCCTTTTGAGGTTTGGGGAATCCTGTGAAAAGGTTTCTGAAAAATGCCATTATACAAATGCTGGGGAAGATTGGAATGGGGAGAATGGTGAAGAGCAAGGAGATGTATTTGTCTCCGAGACCAGAAAGTTCTTAGTCTTCCTTATGTTTAAATTTCCCCTTAACCTGAGAAAATGGTGTCGTCTTCCAGAGCACTACTTGTGAAAAGGCAGCATATTTCCAGTGAAATCCATCTGGCAATGCTGATAACATGGGCTGAATGTTCAGCTTATTAGTAGAATCACTAAGTTTATTTTCATTTACTCATATCTTTGAACCTGGTTTTGTAAGCAAGAATACTTTTGTATCTTCATAGTGAAAAGCATACTTTGTTCAGAAAGAGTCAAACCCACTGGGAGGGAATGCAATAGTCAAACTCCAGCTAGACTTGGGTAGGGTTAATGCAAGTTTACACTGATGTCCATGAAGGCACAGTCAGGGTTTGCATTTTTACTTCCTAACAGGAACAGCTTATGCTGCCAGTGAAGTCAGAGTAGCTTAGTCACTGATTTCAGTAGGAAAAGGAACACCATTTGTCATACAAGATTCACTTGACCTATCTTTTTGTAAATAATGAAAGAAGATATTTCAGGAAGTTTCACTGTATCTTTTTTTCATTTGATTAGTATTCCACCTGCTTTGATAGTTACTTTATTTGTCATCTGTCAGAAAATGAAACTCATTTTATACCCTTAATATCCAAATAGAGATATAATGCATGTACATGGGCTTGTATTTAGGAGAGGTGCCAACAGTGAGTAATTTTAATATATTATATAGTTGATAATATCTGAACAAATATTTTACAATCAGTCACTATAGAAATGAAGGTAGGTTTCCTGTGTGGCTTACAATATTATACTAAAATACAAAAGAAACCTGACTGGGTTTCAGTTATGAAATAATAGATACTGAGCCATTTTCAGGTTTGCTCCATATTGCCAAAGTGTTTAAACAGGTGTGTTTCACAAAGTTTGTGAAACAAAATCTCGCCTCAAAGCAAATCAACATTAGGAAGCAAAACCAGTGCTGAGTGATAGTGCTTAAAAACTGAGAAACAAGAGTGGTTTTAAACAGCAACTGAAAAGATGCTTTGATGTTTTTTAAAGCACTCCCTTATACTCTGAAAACATGTTAGAGTTTCCTGTGATTATGTACAAGACACTGCGTCTTATATCAGAGGTAAGTCTGTAGTTTGGATTATGCCCATCAAACATTAACTTTTTTATTGTAATATGACCATGTCAGCAGTTTTTGAAGATTAAGAAAACATCCTTATGAACCTAACTGCTAAAACCCATTATTTTTTATCCAGAACACTACCTTATGTGTACAAATGGAGAAAAAGGGCAATAAACCTAAAAGCCTTGGTAACTTCACTTGACCAGCAATCATCATTGTGGTTTGTAGGAACAGGCAAACCCTGTTGCAGTGAATGCAAGGGTAGGTCAAATATTGTTTGCTGAATTCAAGTGATAGCTGTAATCAATATCTTAACTTGATGACAGCTGAGAAAGTACCTTTCTGTTGCACTGTGAGCTGAACACTTCCCATTGCCATACAGAACGACAGGTGGCCTCCCTTTGAAACACAAGGCTCAGCAGTAGCACAGGCAGGAGTATTTGGGTCAAAGACTGCTAGCAGAGTCAGAGATCAATAACGTGACCTGAGGAGAAATTAAGAAAATCTTAAGAATTCTGTCTGATTTTACATAAGTCTCTAAAACCTTTAATTCATTTGAATTCCTGAAGGCAAATCACTTCATGCCTTTAAGAGTACAGAAACCTTGTGACAGCAGGGCTTGCGTTGTGTAGCTCTCTGACATGACTTAGGAAGATAAGACATGAACAATGGGGAGTTATTAACATGAATAATTTTCCATGCAAATTGGAAGCACTGCAGAACAATAGGATGGCTCTGGCTTAATGGCATCAGGTTTTCTGCAGAGCTGAGCTTAAAATATCACAATAGGAAAGAAATAATGGAGTCCAAAGCTGCTGGAACAAAACTGCTTTCAAAAATTAGCTCGGGCAGATGGACCACAAGATCCCTTTTCCTGGAACTCTTTCCAGAGAGTGAGTGCCCAGAAAACATACCTGGAAATCCAGAGCTAAAGGAAAAACACATATTTTCCAAGCCTGAAGAAGTTTACAAACACAACGCATTAATCTAAACATCTTCACCAGATTCATCTTCATTCCACACCTTGGGGTCAGCAGGATTATGATGTTTCATTTGCATCGATATTAATCAAATATGTTGCCTCCTTCACTACAGGAAACAGAGAAGCAACAAGGAAAGATGAGCAAGTTAACTTTTCTCCGTGCCTCTTTGTGTGTTTTCTTTTCCAGCAGAAGAGATGTAGGAAGGAGGAGGGCTAGCGGAAGCTGCAGCGGAAGCTAAATGTTCCTTGGGGTAGGCAGTTACTGCTCTGGCTTTCCCAAGACTGTACCTCTGTTACATGGGATACAGCTCAGAGCTGAGCAGCAGAGCTGGTGCTAGTCTGGGTGGCAATAGCTTCTACTGAAGTACCAACCCCGTGAAGCTCAAGGGAAAAAAGGTTCTCACAAAAGATAGCAGCTGTTCCACTCCCTGGCTCTTCTGTCCCCTCCTTGCTGAAGCCTCCTCCAGTTACACACACCTGACAGCCGTGGGAGTGATCCTACAGAAGAAAAGTGTTTCCATCTGACACTTTGGTGGGCAGTCTATGGAGCAGCAGGATGCTGTCTGAGACAAGCAGGCCTCTTTTGATTTATTCACTTCAACTGTGGGGATAATTTTAGAGCAGAAATGACAGGAAACAATTTTTTCTGCAGTTCATCAGGAAACAGAACAGGGCAAAGCACCAACTCTTGAGGAACAGGAGCTATGACATCCTGTCCATGCTGCACATTCAGTGCCTCTCTGCCTGTAAAAGGAACTCGAAATAGAATGTTCAATTAAAAGGATTGATTTCACTGAGTCAAATCAAACTACTGTATGTCTCTGTGTTCAAGAAACCCCAATGTAGTTTATGTTCTATTGGAAACCAAAAGGTGACAGTCAGCCAGTTCCAGTCCATCAAGTGCAACACTGACTGAAATCAGCAGAGCTGTATCACTTGCCCTTAAGTCTGAAAGGTTTCCAACATATTGCTGACACAGAAAAAGTCACTCAACGATTTCTAGTACTAGGGAAGGAGGGAGAGAGAGATGGAAGGAATTATACCCTTAGAACAAGATTGCTGTATGTCTGTGTTTGGGAAGTCTACACTGCTGCTGCCTCTGTGAGCCTTTCTGTGGTTACAAGGAGGATTTCAGTCTCTGTGCACCTTCTGGTGCACTTGGCAGTCTGACACCTTCAATGCATACTTGATTCTCTACTGAAAGCGTTGATGCTAATTCTTAAAATTAAGAAGCTGTTTTCCTCTGCCCATGTGAAATAAGAAAGGAAATGTAAATTTGTTTGCTTGTCAATTTCTGTTGCAGTGATGAATCATTACTCAATACAAAAGCGTTTGTGTTTTGTACACAGGTTTTCTGCCTATGTGGAAGCAAAATTACCCTGTTTCTGCAGTCTGATAGCATAAATTCAGCGAGATCTCTAAAACTTGTGATGGCTTCTTTCCTTCTTGAAACCTTTCTCCAGAACTTTTCTCATATTATATCCCCTTTCTATGCAAACTCGCGTCTTTCAGAGTGACTGTAATATAATTTGTGAGGGAGAGGAGTGGAGGGACACAAAGAGTGCTCTTGTATGCATTGAGTCAAGGTGTGAAAGTCCTTGCTGCAAAAGACTGAACTTTTTCATGCAGAACTGAATCAAATATCACCTACTTTGGTTGGTCCCTTAGCTGCTCAGAGATAAAATCAGGGGGAAACCCCTTCTCCAATGCAAGTGATGATGACAGCTGTTCTTACAGAAGGAATTCTTCCATGGTGACTTCAGAACAGTGTCAGATTTAAATTGGCCTTTGGCTCTTCTTGGCTTTAGACACAGATCTCTTTTTAGTGAGCCTTCAGTGACCCTCTCATGATGTTACTTTGGTGGCTGACCAGAGAGAAGGTTGCTATTTCAGAAAAAATGCAGGAGAAATGTGACAGTTGCATGGGCAGCAGCAAAGTCAGAAGCACTAAACTTCTTGGAAATGAAAGACAGGCTTTGAAGCTAGTTTCAGATTAAGAAACAGAAGAAAACTGTTCAGTTCCTGAGACCAAGTACCAGCCTTAGCTGCATCCAAACATCAGCTTGACTGGAGTCTCACCTCAAAACAACTATGCTCACTGGCACTTTGGCAGTGAAGCCTACATGCACAAATTTGTGAGGAACTAATGTACATTCCAGCAGGTAATCTAAATTTAGACAAGGTGCATGTCTCTCCCTCGGACCACAAATGTACTACTTATGCTATAAATTTTACTTAGCAGTTGAATGAACATCCAGGATGCTGTTTAGCTGTAAGCCTGCTGCATGCTTTGCATGCTTGTTGTGTGCCTGTGGCATTCAAGCTATTGTTTCATTATTTTGTGGCACCCTGAAACACCCTTTGATAATAAAGCAGTTCTGCCTTGACTTGGGCAGGGTGCCACACTGCCTGTGGCATAGAGGTGAGAAAACTGAGTTGATCTAGCACCTACACAAATACATGGCATTACTAGTTGTGCAATGTAACTCTCAGTCTCAAATATTACTACTTATGCATTTTTTCCATCACAGTTAATATTCTGAGTAGTTTCAATTGTCGTCTATGGGTAGAATTTTCAAAACCGCAAAGTGTCAGCCTAACTCCGCTTTCACCAAAATCTATAGTATTTTTTATTGACCTTGAGTTTGGATGATGGTTGTGTACTGCAAAGCATTTCATCTTGTATTTTGAAAGTCAAAAAGAACCTCCAAACAGAAGACCCATTGCTGAAGGCATTTGGCTAATGATATCTTTCTTTTTAATTCTGTGTCTAATTCCTCAGAATATTTTAAACATTGGGAAAGGTATCTGACCAAGAATGTATCAGAGAGATGGGGACAAAAACCTGGTTTAGAAATATGGACAGGCCAAACATTGAAAGGGATAACATCTGCAAAATCACATAAGAGTTAACTGTCTATCTACCAACGAAAATGAGTTTTAAGTTTTCTTATCCCTGGAGCTCATAGGAGTCTCTAGAAAAGTCTCAACTCTTTCTGTGCCATACATCAAGGGCTTTTACAAAATTGCTTTTGACCTGCCATTTCTGAAACATCATTCACTGACAACTTCTGGCACTTTATCCTAATGCTGAAATCATCCTTTTAAAATTAAATGGTTGTACCATTCTCCAACATCCTACACAGTCTTCTAGAGTTTCACGCCTGGTCATAGGGAGGGTGGCTAAGCGCTCGAACAGGTGCCCAGAGAGATTGTGTGTGACCAAAACCCAACTGGGCAAGGCCTGAGCAACCTGATCTGTCTGTGGCATGCTCCCTGTTTGGAGCAGGAGCCTGGACTACGTGACCTCCAGAGGTCCTTTCCAACTTCAATAAGTCTTGGACTCAATGATTCTGCTTCTTATTCCCATGAATCACTTACTGCTAAGGGAGATTTGACATAAAAATGCAACTCTTGTAGCTCTCCCCTGCTAGCCTTGGCCTTTCACAATTATTTTTTTCCTGGACCTTCCCTCTGCCTTCCTAATAAATATCCTGTTTCAGTATTTTCTCATGGGGTCTAGCCATCAGCTTAAAGACAACCCAGACAGAACTTCAAGCCTTTCTCCCAAAAGCCTTCTCCATATTCTCAGTCCTCAAGAGAAGGCAAACATCCTCGGTTCAGTCTCACTGTTAGGTACCGTCTTTTACTTATCCAGCTTTGTAAGACTACATATGCAAGCAGTATCTAAACATTGTGGTTTCTTTGTACATCAAATCTCTTACAGTCATCCCTCCCTTTCAGTAATGAGGGACCTAAAATAGTGTTCCAGAGATCTGAGCCTTTTATTAGTATAACATCTACTTCCATACATCATTTTATGGGGTTTGTTTGGTTGCGTTTTTTCTATACTTTTTGGTGACTCACTTAAGATATTCTACAGTTTCACACATTTTTTTGCTTTCATTATTTTTTTCCTTTTGTTAGAAGACTTAATCTTCTCAGATCATTTCCAAAAAAAGGTAATTTCTATAAACTAAAATTAAGATTAATACCGCAGTCTTAGCTCTCCTTTCAGTTCTCATATCATGCTTTTATTATTGGATGACAGGAAGCATGGTAGCAAAGATTCTGGATTTAAGATTCTTAAAACTTGGTATTGCTCCCTGCATTTCAGTAGGTCTATAGTGCAGAGTTTCATATAAAGTAGACTATAGTACTTCGGTTGGAATAGATGAAGACTTTGAGACATCTAATTTCCATTTTGAAAGTAGAGTTCTGTATTTACACCTGCCTTTGGTATCTATTTACTTACTGAAGTCTAAAGGATAAACATAACCAAAATCTAAAAACTGAACCTCAGGAAAATGGGGATAACACTGTTTCCTGTTTCCTCCCTCTTACCCTTCTTCAGGGTATGGCAATCTTAACATCTTTCCAGCAAGGAACATATTTTAGTATATGTTTCCAAGGCATAACTGGATATCCACTCTTTTAAATGAGTGGAGAGATTTAAGCAAAAAAAAAAACAAAACCAAAAAAACCACAAAAAACCACCAAAAAACCCCCAAACAAACAAAAAAACCCCAACCAAACAAAAAACAACAACAATAACAAAAACCCGTTGTACTACTTCAGCTTTCAAATGGCAGCCTTTTAAGAAATGCATCTTATCTTATGCTGCAGCCTTTCAGAAGACATTCCTACTTTCTAAGAAAATCAATGAGAGTAACTTCTGTCATTTCATATTGGTTCTGTAAGTTAGGCTAGGAAATGCAGCTGAAACTAAAATCTTCCATACAGTTTCTGTTTTCTGAGAGTATTTTTGAATATCAGGTGACATATGTGGGTGGGGGAACTTAAAGATTAGCTTTAATCAAATCTCAGCTTTTGCTGGAACTTCCCAAAGCCTTTCTCACCCTTTGCTCCTGACTGAAACATTTTGCTGGTTTTGGGTGCATTCCAGTTAGAACTTAAAATATTTGATTTTGGTTTGTTGTCTTGCAATGTTCCAAGTACTCCCAAGTTTCATTTCATCATTCAGATCTATCCCTTTAGCCTTCTATCATGAAGCTAGTTCTAAAATATTACCTCTGTGTCTGAAATACAAACCACATTCAAACAAACCTGGTGATTTCCAGAAGACTTTTAGTCTGAATAAGGAAGAAAAAATTGATCTTCTACCACAAGCAATGAAGATGGAATTAACAGGACTGAAACAAACCAAACCTATAGTGACAGCAGCTTCTTGATACCATTTTTGAAAGAAAATATGAAAGGTAGCTTCACTATGGGTCTGAGTAGAAAGATCACTCATTCCAGTAGTGATCAGCACAAGAACTTTCTAATATAAGAGGGTGGGTTCATAAAACGAGAGTTGAAGAGTGAACAAGTAATCCAGAACAAATAAATGCTTTTAACCATCTTTCTCTGGTGAAAAAATATTAATAGAAGAAAAAGGCAAATGTAAACTTATAGATGGAATTTGTGATCAGAAAAAATATACTCATGGAAAGAAATGGATTTCATACAACAAAACCCCAGCAAGAAAAACTGTTAATATGAGTCCTTACAGCTATTCAGTGTCTAATAAAATAGGTCTCTTTTCTGGTTGAGAGCACTCAGGGTGTTATAGAACATGCGCTAAATCATACCAGAAGCCAACAATTTCTTTCCAGTGAGAACTGATTTAATACACTGTGATGTTCCTCCTCACTTTAGCTTGCCTTTAATTGCATATGACTTTTCTTCAGCTTTCTCCTTCTTCTCATCTTACAAGTATAAGTTTTTGTCTGCTCTCCTCATTTAGCATCTTTTCTTCCTATCGATCCTTTTCTATTCCAGCTCCTGGTCTCATTTGCACTTTCTTGCATCTCTCTCTCTCTCTTTTTCTTAATCTTCTTCTTGTCTGTTTCTCCTCCCAACACAAATAACCTTGATTATATTCTATTCTTAATTCTGCTGCTTTTACAGATTTTTGTCTGTCTGTTGCAATAAGATTCATTAGGGAGCAGATAAATAGAATTTTTATCAGTAAGGCAAAATGCCTAAAATTGTGGCCAATATTCACATACAAGATGTTGATAGAAATGTGAGCAGCACATTTTTCTCTTCAAAATCAGTGTAACATAAACATTGCTTTTCCTGTTGATTTTAAAATGCATTTGGTCTGAACTCTATCAATTATTTCTAGCTGTTACTTTCCAATATCTGTGTCATTTTTCTTTCTTTTCACTATGTACCTTTATTAGTTTGGGCTTGTTTTGATTAGTTTGTATTGCATCAGTGAGGTTTTCGGGTTGGGTGGGGCTTGTTTTTTTCCAAACCATCCACTCAGTTTTTATTCTTTACACGCATTTAAATTTCTTTCAGCTAATTCATTCTACACTACTCATGTTTTCCATTAACTAACTACGGTTATTTCTTGCGGGCTTTATACTTGAAACATGGAAGAGCTCTTTCTTTTAGAATTATTTAGTTACATGGTCTCTACTTGGGAAGTACACCTAACTAATGATTTTGGATACTCCCGGTATGTTGCACACGGCACCTGTAAGCAAAGAGTCTAGGGCTGGCTTTTTAAATTACATCTCAGGCCTCCCCCAGTTCAGTTCCTGGCAGTTGAGTTCAACTAAACTGTTTTCACCATAGTTTCTTGTGATTTCGTCTTAATGCATCTTACAGTTCTAGCAGGCTTCCCGTTCTTGGTCTGCTGGTTGTTCTTGGCACAGCTATGTCATTTCTGAAAATTTCACTCTCGTTATTGGCTTCAGGGTCTCCACTCTCTCCTGATTCTCCTCCACCCCCTATAACAGCTCACGAAGCTCTTTGGAAGCATATTCATTCCACCCCAGCACTGCAAAAGGGATGGGGTGTTCTGTCATACCCTGAGTTTGGTTCCTGTCTCTTCTTCTGCCCCTTATCTCTGAATAATTACTCCCCTGGTGTGCTTAACATCTTCATGCTCATCGCTTACAGATCCACATTTCTGCTCTAGGCATGAATCATTTTAGCCAAGCTAACAACTCAGCCTGTCTTTCCAACAGCTCACTCTAAATGTGTAACCATCAGTGTAAGCTAAATATGGTTAATCGTTCTCCCCCAGTAATTTCTTTTCCTAGATTTGGCAACACAGTCTTGCACCATTCAAGTGTTTCAGCAAAGACAAACTTTCTGCATTAAGATTTCTATTTCATCTCATTTCTCAAGACACCTCTTATTCTTGCTTTTTTAAATCCTATTAAGTTTAACCCAACCAGTCTTCTGTTTGTAGGACCCGTCACAGTCTAGCACTGATCTACTGACTGCGTGTTTGCGATGGAAATGCTGAGGATGAGAGGTCCTTTCAAATATCTTGTGCTACAGCCACCTGTCATATTTTGAGATCTACACCTTTGGTTTTTCTTTTATCCTGCTTATGTGTGCCTTCATGTTTCCCTGTAAAATGCTCCTTTGTTGTGAGTCCTAATTATGCTAATAGTAGATAATTCAAGTCCCTCTTCCTTACCAGACTGTGTTCCACTGTCATATTTTTGGGTTACTCTATGATTATAAGCTCCAACAGGAGAGAACCACCTTGACAGCAAAGGCATTTATGGTACCTGAGTAAAAATTCTAATTTTAACAGAAATATATGCAAAGTAATAATATCTTGTCCTTGTATTATTCTATGGTACTGTACCAAGTTCCTAAATACTATAATCCTTCTGTAAATGACACATTTTCCAAATAAAATTTACTTCTGAAGTACCCTGGGCAAGATTTGTAAGTGCTTGCACATTTCAAATAATTGTGTACCAAATTATATAGTTTAATCTTATTTACTTACTAGAGCAGATGCATCCCTTATTCCACCACAGTCAAGTAAAATGAGTACATAGAACATGTATGCTCAGTCTGGAAACCCTGGGAATCAATAAGCAATTTATAAACACAGTACAAATTAAGAGCTCTGATGAACTCCCTAGCACTTATACCTGAGCATTTGTTTTAAAACAGTTGTTGTATAAATCAGCATCCGGTGCATTGCAGAGATATGTCTATGTATGCCACTATTGGAATATGACATGAGTGCCAGGTGAACTGACTATGGTGTTGCATGACCAGGGAAAGAAAGCTTTTTCCATATAGAGATTTATTTAACCAGTGAAGATTCTTGATCTATATATGAAATTTTATGACAGTGTAATTGGAAAGAACTGCTACAGAGGAATATCCTAAAATTGCTAGAAAATAAAAATGTGAATTGGCAACTAAAGAACATTTATAAATATACCATGTCACCACTTTACTATACAGCAACATATGTAAAAAATTTAGAAAAAGGTGGCAATGATAGAAATAGCTTAAGGAAATAGAAATTCTGCATATTATGCAAACTTCTTAAGAAGCAGAAGTAATTTGACTTTTAGATTTTTTCTGAATTTAAATTAATGAGTTTGCTCTCTTTAAATGCTGTATGGCATGATATTTATAATGTAACACTACACTCTGCTGAGTGACATTTGTTTAAGGAGGTACCAAGGTAAGGAAAATAAAAGAAACCTGTGCTTTTGAACTTTCACGGAAGTTCTTACAGGATCCGAAGCTGATCAAAATTTTATCAACATTGGAATATTTCGTAATACATCTTGTGCTGTCACCGACCTTATATTTTTTGTAAGATGGAAAAAACCAGCACCATGCTTTTTTTATTCCTTCATTTATTGTAAGATCAAACCACTAACACTTCCATTATCATTCAGCTAGATTATATTTTGGTCTAAGAATCTTGTGAAAGAAATAGAAAAACTTCCTTTGCTTTGGATAGGTTGAAAATTACTTCTTTTTCCAAGTTGTTCTCACAGAACTAACTGCTTAAATGGAGGCAAACTTATATATAAATTTTCACCCTAAACACGGCGTAGGATGATGTCCACAGTTAACTTGACCTGATGATGTGTAGTAATATTTGGACCAGGAAATAAACATGGAAAGAATGGGTTTGATTTCTAGATATATTCACCATCAGCCTGGTTCCTGTCATACTGTACTTGTCCATGTATAGGCACATATACAGATACAGATAGCTTCCCTGCATAATGTCTCACCAGCTTGTGACCCAATCTGGTACATTAAATCCCTGCATCCCAACTAGTCAGCCTAAGCTTTATTTTTTAATTCTGCAAACATCAGAGGCCTCCTCTCTTCTTCTTTCATCTGATGAAATCCCAACATGTTCACTCAGCTTTTCCTCACTGCATTATGAGGCAAAATTTCCCATCACTTTCCACAACTTGCTTTCACCAACTTTCCAAACTCGTTATTTCCAGGGAGTGGGACCAAGATGGCCAGTTTGTTTCACCGTGGGACAACTAGTAGGCTTAGGCCTCAAGTCTATAGGTCTTCCAAGTTCATTTACATCTACTGGTGTGCACTGAAGATTGCCTATATAGATGCCTCAGTTTCTCTGAAACAATTTCTAAGTCCTTTGCACCCCTCTCACCTCTTGTCCAGCTGCCTGGGACTCCCCCAGCTGTGGCTGAATGTGGATTTCCCCCTTAAATGGGGAAGTTCCCCGGAACAGACAGGACTCACAGAGAAATAAATGAAAGTCTCCAGTTGTACTGAGCATTGAAAAGATTCCCCACGGGACTAACAGAGGGACAATAATTTTCTTCCCATGAACTATCTCCTCTTTGAATCTTGTGCTGGCACTTCAGAAAGAAGGGAAAAAAATGACACAAAAAAGCAGAGACTGAAAACTAAGTACAAGAATCTTGATAGTCTGTTAGAGCACGCATAGTCAGAAGTGGAAGTAGGGATAAAGAGGATCATGCATGTAGTTATGACATTTCTGCCTAATACTGGCTTTGAGAAAATGGCCTGGACTTCTGGGATAAGAAGGCTGAGGAAAACCTGAGGACCGCATTCTGCTCTATCACGCTTGAGAAGTAGAGAGGAGAGATGAAACTCTCAGGAAAGCTGGAACAGAGACAGTTCACCCATGTAAAAACTTTCAGATCCAACCCAAAATATCTCTGGAGGAAGTAACTCAGAACAAGAGGGCAGGATAGGTCAGTCCAACTGACCTTGGAAAGCATCTGGCTGTGCCTGGAGATGCATTTTTGTTATTAATGATGCTCCTTTTGTGAAAATGCTGCCCTGTTGCTTAGCCTGATTACAACACATGAGTCCAGTCCTACTTCCTTCCAGAAGAGTCAATAGGAGTTTGGTATCAGTGGGATGATGAAAATTGAGATCCATGCTGCATCAGACATTGTTCTACTGCATTTAGTTTAACCTCACTGAAATATGGATGTGGGCAGAAGAAAATCTCTTCATTTGGTTTAATTTTTTCTCTATTATCTACTGGTTCAAAACTTCCCCTTTTGTTCCACTTTATACTACGTTCTGTCCTCACAATTCACAAACTTTCTATTCTCCATCTTCTTCTTCTTTCATTTTGGTTCGATGATTCACCCACATCTTCTTTGGGGTCAAAAGCAGCTACATATAATATGATGTGTGAAACATGGGGGCATTTACAGGAACTTGGAAGCATTTCTGTAAACATTCCTATCAAGAAAGGAACGTTTAAAATCAGAATTTGGGGTAGGGTTTTTGGGGTTTTTTCAGATTAAGTAGTTTCACAGAGTGTCTTCAGTGGTTTCCCTTTGCAGAAAGAAAGAAACTAAAAATAATTATCAAAGCATAAGGTTAAGATCTGAATAGTTTCAGAACAAACTTTAATTATCTCAGTGCTTTTCGTGTCTGATAGTGACATCTTTTGTTTACACTGAAGTAGTGCAACCGATATCCTTTACTTTGGATTATTCCTTTGAAGGGTAAATTTTGTAGTTTCAATTCAGTGGACATACATTACATAGTATGAATTCTTTCACCCATAATTCCAGTTTTGCCTTTTCTCTTGTGTTAGTGATGAAGATTCAGACAAACACTGAAATTAATAACTGACATATTCTGTATCTGAATCAGATTCTGAAGCTTCTCACTTGACATCCCACTTCCTTCCTTGTCTCTACATTGCATCCTGAGAAAAAAATCTTCTATGAGATCCTTATGCCACAGATACTAATCCATGCTAAGCTATTACTTTCTCCCCTTATTTTAAGAAGACATGACTGAGAAAGAGCCATAGGGAAAAAAAAATCTGTATTAATAGTTTCCTGTGGGTGTCTGTCAATATATCTTGTCACAGTCTAAATCAGGGACTGACTTTTATGTGAAGAATATGAAAATTAAATTAAAAATGAAGAAGAACATGAATCTCAATATCTCAATTTTAATATGTTCTTCTTTTGAATGCACAGATAGTTTAATAGTAGCTTCGTTACCAAAGAAAAACTGAACTTTAATCAATCATGTAACCAAAAATCCTACTAGGTAAAATGGCTGGTCAGAGTTAAACTGAGTTATTTTGCTATTATGCACTAAGAAACATTTTTTTAAAGAAAGACAATAAAGCAGTAAAATAAATTTCAGTTAGAGACTGAACATGGCTTTACCCACACTGGTCTTGTCTAGAGAAATTTGGGTACAATTATGCTCTCCTTCTCTTCAGATTGATGAAATAAGCAGTGAACACACAATATAATGGAATATTTAGACCCATGGCAAAATATGACTCTTGTGCTAGGTAGTGCAGTGAGATCAATGTGCAGGTGTCCATGTGTAGCCTTTTCACCTGTAATCTGTTTGTAGTCCCTGTGCCGGTCTTGCTCCATTGTGGATCTGAACACACAAAAAAATCTCAGTGAAAAAACACCCCAGATCCAGGTGGCAATCATGCCAAATGGCCACGCCTTGGTTTATGTCAGCGAAAGGCCCACATCAAGATCTGCAAAAGCCATCAGAATGCACCTTTGGTTAGCCTGACATGCAGCCAGAGCCTATTGTTGCCACACCAATCTTTAGTATATAATTTGTTTCAAACTGCTAGGCAGCAAGTCTGAGTACCAAATGACATCGCAAGAGTAAATGCTGCACGGTTTTATTCAAATATGCTTCCATTATATCTTCAAATATATTTGCCATGTGTAGCACAATAATGGGTGAAACCAGCAGCTGCCTCTAGTCTAATGCCCCCACAGCACAACCCTTCAATAGATTTGACTCTTCTTCTCCATCATCTGCTGCTCTGTTCCTCCCTCTACACGTCACCCTATTCTAAAGACAAATTCCCAGAGACCTCTGCTTCCCCATTCATGATGCCCTCCACAAGGCATCTGCCACTTGTCACCAACAAACAAGGATTTATTTTCAGACTTCAGACAGGTGAACCTTTCTTTCGCCAGCCGCAATGGTTTCTTACTCTGGGAAACCAGTCACTGTGTGGCAAGTGAAGAGTCTGCCAGTTCTTTTGCCACTTGAACTCAAATGCAAAGCCAGAAGAAACAGCCACCTTCTCCACTTCCCTAAGTGGCCACACTGGACCTGTCAACCAGACTGTGCAAAGCATTTGTACCCACATACAAAGAGTGGAAAATCTCCACTGTGCTGTGCTGAATTAAGAAAAGGGATCCCTTGCAACTGTACAACTCCACTCTGCTCTGAAAACTCTTCTGAGTGTGAGTAGTGAGATGAGGCAGAAAGCTGGCTTAGCTCCTGAGAGTGCCAGATGGGCACTGGAGAGAAAGCTTGTGATAAGATTCAAGCCACAGAGAACAACTTTCCAGGAAAGGAAAGTCCCAGAAACTACCATGAGGAAAAAAAGCCTGTGGGAAAAGCAAGTCACAGTCCTTTCCAATCAAGATTAACCTCACTTTACGTATCATTGAACATTTAGACTCTTGTCGTCCTGAAATACTGGAGGGAATGACCAACCACCAGATATAGATGGGGATAAGCAAGCAGCTTACATTTTCCAAAACGTTTGAGAAGGCATCTATATGCCTTTCCTTTATGTCCATGACAAACATCTTCTAAAGAAATTCCATTAGCACTCTAGGGTTCACACAAGCTATTTGCTATTGATATAAACATCAGTTCCTCTACTTGTTGTAGAAGGGCCACAGTGATTTTCAAATCATTTCAGATTGGGAAATTCACCAGATAATGACAGCTATTTAAAGAAATACCACACAATTTCTGCACACTAACCAGGAAGCAGATTCCTCATAGCACACAGATTGAAAACAAGACCTGCCACAGCAGAGCCACTTATATTTTCTTTGCTGTCATCAGTTTGTTGACTGGTACCTGAGAAACTTCTCTTTACAACATTGCATTTTGCTGTCATTTTAGTACCTCCCACTCAAAACCTGGATGAAAGCACAAAATAATATCAAGATGATCCCAAATTTGTGGCATTTGCAAGATACCCAAATATCTTTTGCTACAGACTTCCTCTAAACAGTGCTGGGCAACTTGTTTCATCATTGTGTTGAGTCTAATGCAAGAATAATTTATTTTCCACAAGAATACAGTAATATCAAACACTGTGCTAGTGCAGTAATTCAGAAAGCATAAAACAAATGTAAAATTTTGTTCACAGCGTTTTATGTGCTCTTTAAAAAGAACATCTGGGTGAGGGGAAGAGGAGTTCCCCTGCATTGGGGGCTGAGTGGTAACTTTTAGGAGTTTTCTATCATTAATAACCTCATCATGACCTTTGAGTTGCAGGGAACGTACACAGAACCTTTATCATCCTTGTTACCTATTGCCTCTCACTTGCAGAGGACGTGGGTGCTGTGGGTTACCAGAAAATGTTGGTAGAATATGTTCCTCTTGCTTGAGAGCACAGTTCACAGTGAAACCAACCGTTCATGAACAATTCCATACCACAGCCTCGGACCTCATTCATATCTGCATGGGAGTTACCAAGCACATGGCTGGGACCCGCACAGGAGCACTCCTGTCTCCAAGGAAGCCTCCCTTCAGGAACAATGAGCTGAAAACACTGTCCTACTGCCCTGTGAAGGAGTGAAAACACACCATGGATCTTCTGTTGGCTGTAAAACTCAGTGTGGTGGTCAATTCAAACCATTAGTTATGGATTCCCATTGAAATCAACTTGAAATAGAATTGAAGTGCAATTTCATTTGGAACTTTCTTCTCTAGCTGACTGTATACCATCATTCAGCACAGTAAATATTATTTATCATCTTCCTGTACACTTGTCAAACCATTGGATCCCTGGTAAAGAATGGAACTTCATAAAAATGAGATGATTGCTTTCAACTTTGCCAGGAAACTCCTAAATTTACAGAACTAATTGACCTTACTGTATATTTGCTGTATTTCAAAAAGCAGCAGTTGTTGAGTCTCCCAAGTGATGTCCATGAAATTCAATTTTTTAATAATGGAAGGGAGGAAAAGGAATTATTTAGAAAGGCAATTGTACAAGCCCTACAGACAAAAAACTGAAGAACTACAGTTCTAGATGAAGGAAAAACCCTCTCTGTAAAAAGCATCAAGCAGCCAGGAAAGGTCCAAGGTCACAGAATGAGTAGAAACATGATTTCAGTTCGAGTTTTTAAAATTTTATATGCAGTCAATGTATCAATTTTGGACCTTTTGGAAATATGCATTACATAAATTTAGGAGAAATGGCTACCTCATCTTTGCTGCATTTGATAAGTGTAAACACTTAGCAACGAATTCTACTTTGGAAAAAAAACCAGGATTCTGTACTTTTCTGCAGGCCTTATAGTCTGTCCTTTATTTTTATCACATATGAGAGTAAATGCTTTTCACGTAAGTACAGGCATATGCACACATATGTAGTGACTAAAAGGAAAAGAAGCTCACAGAAAATTAAGCCAATTTTAGGTTACTGGAGATGTACTGGTTTTAATCTTACATACAGTCTCAGTGGAGGCTTGGGTATGAATAAGCTATGCCTGGCACACACCTGAAGCAACAAGGCAAGAAGAGGTGCCTTCTGTAACATTTGTAACATACCCAGTCCCCTAACTGCGCAGGTAGAACGGGAGGGATAATGATTTTCCTGTAGCCAATATGCCGGAGGGCATTTTTTTTCACATGCCTCTAAACAAAAGGTGTCTTTAAGGGTGTAGATTTGCTTCACCATCAAGTGGGGACTTCCCTTCATGGGAAAATCCCTAGCTTGTCTGTCATAGTGATTTTCCAGTCTGAAAGAGACTAGGGTAGCCCCTACAAATCAGACCCTTGACATTAAATTGAATGAATTACAGAAAGTTCAATGAAAAATTCCTTAGCACACTGTGTCAGTGTAAAAAAAAAAAAAACCCATAAAAAACAACCCAACAAAACAACCACCCACCAAAGGCAGCCCATCAGTACACCACTATCCGATTTCTGATCTTTGATGTCAAGATTCAGCCTCTTACGGGGAGCACAGAAGTAATTGGCAGAGGTTCAATTTGTATAAATCGTAACATATCAGCAATACAGTATAACTTCATGCAAAACATCAGCAGCAGACTTCCTCCTAGTAACAGTCGCAAGCTGAACTCAAGAAAGATCAAGAGGAGAGGAAGTCATGATTTAATTTTTTAAAAGCACAATTAGAAAATTCACTAGAAGATGGTGTTAGCCTTTAATAAAGGAACATGATGAGATTTTAGTACCATTTTCTTTTAATTTGGTTTCAAAATAAATTACTGGAGTTTTGGTATAGGCTTCAACTCATGTTTATCTCCCCACACACTTCTAGAACTCCTTCAAATCACAAATTAATTCTTAAGACATGAGCTTTTCAACTTTTCCCCTCTCTTCTTAGAACTCAGCCATTCCAGCCCAGAGGACTCATGTTTCAAAGCAGCAAGACTTTATACTCTTCAGTAAACTTGAGATTTGCTCAGTTACCAGGAAATACCTCTGTATTCAGGCAAAGCTCTTCTAAAGCAATAGAACAAAAAGGTAGTAAAATTGATACAAGACAGCATGATGTACCTGTTCAGATTTTTGAGGTAAAATTATCAATCTTGCCTTTTTCTCAGAAATTTAACTCAGAATCACAATACAAGTGTGGTCAATTCACTGCCTGCTGGAAGATATGACACAGATTCCCATTGCTGGGATCATGCTGGGCCTAGGGAGCACTTGCAGAGAATATAAGAATAGTAAAATCAGAGCTGTACAGCTTCACTCAATTTCTGAAGAATAAAAGAAAAGATGTTATGCATAAGGTTCAGGAAGGATATCCAAATGGCCAATTTTATCTTGTTCAAAGCCCTGGAAAGTAAGGCAGATTACTTATGAAGGGTTGGGTGTACTCAGAGAGGCAGCAACCACCAGGGAAACAGCAGCAATTGCTTCCACCATTCTTCTGCTGCCCCAGGAGCATCTGAATGCTTTCATAAGCTCCACCATATTTCATCTCCCAATCCTTCCATCTTTATCTAACTCTACCCTGCCTTTACATCCTTGGGCTAGTACTGGCACTGGGCTGCTCCTGGCCAACATGTTGGCAAGTCACCACAGGGAACATCGTGAGACATTCTGAGCCACCAAAAAGAGAAGAGTTCTCTAAACAGGCATGGAAATGAAACAATGCCCAGTCACAGAATACAGATACAAGGAAACGAAGGCTAAAAGAGATCCTGGAGAAAGAGAGACTCACAGGCTAGGTGACACTTTAGTTACTCATAATGTAATTTCATTATGTGTGGGGTCCCTTTGCTTTCTTTCACAACTTCCTTTTCAAAAGTTTGTACAATACACATGCTAAGATACCACACTATTGCACTGGGACCAGCTTCTACATGGTTGCCAGACTCCTCAGGATCTGTCCCTTTTTAATCCCTTCGTGCAGCCTCCACCATTTTTGCTGTATTTTCTAAGTGAGCTCAAAGTCTCTTCTCTTCAGAGTCCTTCAGCGTAACCCTCAGCAAGGCAAATACAAAGCCAAAAAAACCCCAAAGTATTCAGCAGGACTTAGATANGGAAGGAATGGTGCGGAAGGAAGGAAGGAAGGAAGGAAGGAAGGAAGGAAGGAAGGAAGGAAGGAAGGAAGGACTTTTAAAAACAACTTCTTTTTCACAAGCTCTTCCTGCAAGAGCTCTTGCAAGCCAACATTGTAAAGTGAGAAGCTGCAGAATCAGGCTGCAGTTTGATGCAATCAATTCACTAGACAGGATTTTCACAGTCATGGAGTTCAGTATTTAGGCAGGTACTTTGAAAAGCTTTTTTCTGCATGCTTTTTTTTTTTTTCCCTGGTAGTTATGTGGAAAAGACACTTCAAACAGACCTGAGCTCAACTCCTCTGGAACAGCTACTCCATAAAAGTGTTGACTGACAGAGATTGTGAGATGTCTTGGGTCTGTTTGTTTTGTAGTAAAGACAACTACCAGGAGTCTTAATATTATTTATTAGGAATATTAAACTACAGTGTTCCATGGATCAAATCCTACAGAGGAACATATTGGGGAGGTACATCCACTGAAATTCTGTCACTAGCGTCCTGTTAGATTTAACAACAGTAATAGTTCAAATCCCAAGAAATTCAGCTCATCCTGATAAGGATGAGGTAAAGATGTGAGACTTTTTCTGAATATAGCTTCATTTCCAAGGTAGGGTTTTGGAATACAGACACTGAGATACAACTTCATTGAAAACTGGGATAAAATCTTTTGGCTTCTCTTCTATAGAGGAGGTGTCTATAATTGCAGCTGTACTTAGACTGTCTGCAGTAACTGTTGCGTAGCTATTTTAATTGCTGCTAATCTAGGCCCTCTTAAACTGTGTAAGTACTTCTGACATTGAAAAAACTGCCAGTAAAATTTAAGATATTTATTCATGGCTTCTTGGACTGCATAGGTTGGCTTTATAAATGCAGGCTATCAAACAGTAAAAGCTGACTTTACATACTGAGGTAACTCAGCTGAGGGCTTAAACCTTGTACCCCGCAGATGTTAAGAGTAAGTAGACTTGCACCCAATTTAGGGTGAGCCCTTCTGTTGACAAAACAATTATTTCATTTATTATCAATAATGAAGATTTACATTCAAGATTCAGTCTTAGTTTCATGCAAGTTATTTAGTTTTGATTCTGGGTCTTACTGAAGACTTGTTCTTGGTTTTCAAGCTGACAGCTGTTTTCCTATTAGAGCTGTGCTATCTCTGAATGCATCAGAGGTTGCTCTATTTGGAATATCACATACAGAGAGGAAGAAAGACTCACTTTCTCTTCTTTCACATTGCATGACATCACTTGTACACAGCCATTTCTCTCCACACACCCACATTTTTCATTTAAGAACCAAAATTGTTAATATGGTTTGGCACATGATATGGCAGTCCTGGATCTGGGGCAAACCGAGTTAATCTTTAAAGCCTGAAGCCCAAACTCACACATGCTGCAGTTCAGCCCTTGGCTCTGCATATGTCTTTTTTAACTCTAGGGGAAGCCAGAGGAAAACTTCCAGAGCTGTATCTCTAAGACATGGCAGCCCTGCTGCAACACAATTTCTGTATTTTTTAGATGCTGCTAGCTCTGAGCCATCTGACCCTTTAAGCAACACACATCTCTGTCCCCTAGCTCTGAGGGGTTAGCATGCTGTGTAGCACACTTTCAGCCTAAACTATTCTCCTACACAGCCCTCACCTGTGAGTTCTGCTGGGGGCCAGGAAAAAGTGATGCAGTCTAGACATCTGACTAGACCACTGCCATTTCTTTCTCTTCACACAGACTCTCCACCCCAAGAGCTCTCAGTGGGGTTTTAGAGGAAGGTGAATGGTACAAATGTTCAGTACAACTGCTGAGTAGGGTGATATGGACGTAAAAAATTGTCAGCAAGGTGCTCACACAAACAGATCTTGGAGGCACAGAGAAACATGCATTCCCACATCTTTTTCAAATACATTTTTGTAATCTTTTATATGAATCCCAGCATGTAATTGCAAGCAGGCGGTTTTCCAAAATATAATTGTATTGTGGAAGTGAGAAAACAAATAATCAATGCTATGGACTAGACAAAGAACAATTACAATGTGATTCTTCTCCAGAGACCTTTCAACATAGTAAAAAAATGATTTGGGGTTTAATACTGCTCCAGGGTGGCAGGCCAAGCAAGGAGGCTGGATATGGCAATCAAAATGAAATTGAAGTTTGTCTTAGCGAACAATACTTAGCAGAAGTAATGTCATGAAGAGAGGACAAGGGCTTTAGAAAGTCAAGTATCAGCCCACATCAGAAACCATAAGAAGATCTTTAGGAGCACTACGTGCCATGTGCATGCACACAAAGAAATGAGTCACTACATCACAAGGGATGAAACCATTACAATTAGTGAGCACTGGAGGCAATATATTCATACAGCCTTACTCCAAGTCATGCCCCAGCACATGTAAGCCTCAGCAAAAGCCTGGCATGTTTCCAGCAGGCCTGAAAACACTGCTGTGCTTCAGAACCTATTACTGGGGAGAATGGTTTGACTAAATGCCTCTGCAGCATAACCACCGACACCTATGAGGTTATGCAAGCAGCTCAGTATTTGTTCTATGATATTGTTAGAGTGCTGCTCAGAGAAATTCAAGTGTGATCCATAAACCATCAGGTTATGTATTCAATTATTTCCAAGTCTGCCTGTACTACAACAGATGAAGCAAAAAGTTTGAAGTCTGCCATGAAACAGAGATGTTTGAAGGCGAGAAGCATAGACACATCTTGGTTAAAGGTTTTGGTAGAAAAACAAAAAAAGAGAAGAAATTGGTTTCTCTTAGTCTCAGGCTACATGTTCCTGCTCAAATCCTATAATATCACTAATAAAGCAGATGATTAGTTATCCACAGAGGTTTCTATTACCTTATTATTTTTTTAAACCCAATCCCATGACACATTTACACAGCCCAGGAACATGTAGCGCATGCTCTTGTTCCCATTTCTCTCATATTTCTATTTATGTTTATTTTTTCATATCCTTTCTTACAGTTAAAAAACCCTCAGTTGAAGAGATAACCCTATTATGTGGCGGCAAGATCTCCTAAGATCAGCTCTAAACCACCATCACAATTTACATCTCTGCTGTGGAGCAACATTTGATCACAGCAAAGGTATTCCTGAGTATCCAAGCTTCATCACCCTTGGCCCCTTCTCAAGCAGGAGGGCAGAATGCTGTCAGCCTTCGTATCACTTGTGGACTGTGATTCCCCAGAGAAACAGCAGCAGCAGGGGAGATGCCCTTCCTTGCCTCACTCTCCTGGAACACTCATTCTGGGCGCTAGCCTACCTTTTGATATAAGCATTCATGATAACCAGCATTTTCATAACCTTAGCCTTAAAGCCCTTCTTTCAAAAGTAGCCTTTTGTTTCTGGGTGCCCAATCTGAGCTTGCGCTCACGAGTGCCTACCACCCGGGGTCTCTAAGGAATATGCTGAGACAGGGGCTGTGTGGCCCTTTGGCACTTCCACCCGATCTGGTTCAAGATAGGCATCCAAAAACCAAGATCAATGAACTTAAGCGAATGACTGCTCAAAACAGGAGTCTATGCAACTTCCCCTTGGCCAAGGAGATTGTCAGTGGAAGAAATTAATTGTTCTTGTTTCCTAGACTTGCACGTATTCCCCTGACCATCCTACCTCTAAACCCAAATAATTTTTCATATTTGTGTATTCATTGTCGCTAAGCTCTAATGCACACTTTTCCAGGAACAATTGTGTTATCATTGCAGTAGTTGGAGAGGGGGAAGAAATTACACATACCTTGCTATGCTATCTTCCCACAGGGTAAAACTGCAGTAGTGAGGGATTCTGTTATGGAACAGAACAATTAAAAGGAAAAAAAATAAAAAGGCTATGATGCCTCTTTATCCAAAAATGTATGGAGAAACCTTTACGCTGAGTGTTTGTGTTTGCAGAGAGAGGAGAGGGGAAGGAACTTATCTCTCTTTCAGTTTTCTACTTGGGGTTTTGCTGTCAGCTTTGACTGCTGCTACATTGCTTGTCAGGTTGAGCCCCTGAACCACAGCAGTTAATCCCAGAACAAACTATTTGGGCTTGTGAGGTGGTGTGAACACAGAATGCTAGATGACAATAAGCCACAGAAAAGGTCAAAAAACCTAATGGGGGAAGCAATGCACATGCTGAGTGCTGTGAGAGCCGTGCTGAGTAGCTGCACGGGTAACTGAGTTTGGGGGATTTCTCAGCTCTGCTCGTTGCTCTTGGGGTTTGCAATGCTGCAGGTAGCAAAGAAGAAAGGGGGAGGGGAAGGGGCTGGGCAGCACAGATGCATGGCAAGGAAGTAATTCTCAAATGTGAGGGCTCTGTGACAGCAATGGTGGATCTGCGTGACTGGTTAGGGTGCTGCAGGGAAGGAAGTTTGTGCTTGTGCCTTTTGCGTAGGAGGTCTGGGAGCAAATGGGGATACCCCACAGCAATGTGAGAAAAAAGAAGTATGCATATAGCTGTATGACTAATGCCACTCAGAGCACAGAACAGACCTCTCTGAGCCATACACAAGTCTCTGCCAACTCTATCATGCAGACCAAGCTAGAAGCAATCTAAAGTAATGGGGCACTCTGAGTTGTGTGAATTCTAGTTCACATTATAGCAACAAACTTAATATTTCTCAAATCAGAACGCTCAAAACACTAACCACATGCAAATCATTGAATTAACAACTTGTATGAATATGTAATTTTGCATCACTCTATTCTCTACTCTGCCAGTTGCTAAAACCTTGTGTTTGTTCTTCTGTAAAACTGTAATATTCTACACTTCAGGGCAGCTTACTAAGGTGTGGTAATGCCTTCCCCCTTTCTGTGCATGGGAAGGAGGCATATATGGGTTATGTTTCTGTGGAGACTACCCTTTCACACCTCTGATGACTGGGATCCTGAGAGGGCAGGAGTAGCTATCAAATATACTAATGCTCCAGCCCTGCAAAGGCTCACATTGTATATTAATACTCCAAACCTAATATTTATTTGAGAGAATCACAGCACATGAGCAGTCCATGGCAGTGCTTGGGCCCGGACCGGGCAGGGGCTGAGAGGTTGGGATACAAGCCATCATTTTCCAGGGGGCCACCAGCCAGACCCCAGCTGCTCCCCAGGACAGACCCTTTGCTGGCTGCAGCCTGCAGCCTGCACTGGAGCCATTGATAGAGAGAAGAGCCAACATGGTCATCCAGGCAAAGAGGCTTCAGAACCAGGAGTCACAGGGCCACAGAAAGACATTATCTGCCAGCTAGCCAACACTTGCAAAAGCAAGTAATATCAGGAATGTGTCTTGAATAATCTTCCCCAGCCGTTTTATTACAACCCAAGGGAACAGCTACCGACAGGGCTCCATTCCCATACACAAAAGTCAGCACCCATCTTTTCCCAAGTGTGCACATGCTGATTATTTTATTTTTCCCCTTCTATATTATAGCCCAATGATTAAGACTGGAATTGAAACCCTGTCTCCCTGGAGAGAATTTTATCACAGGTTTCACACTTCGGGGCACCTCAGCCACCAAGCCCCACGAAACTGCAGAAGAGCAGGGGGTGAGGATTGGGGGAAGGCAGGCACCTCTGTGCTCGAGAGACTCCAACCCGCTGAGGAGAGCTGAGGCATAGGCAGTTCTTGCACAGCACGGCTGTAGCCTGCTGGCTGGCCCTGCTATTGCGGACGGCTCTGGCTCCAGGCACCTGCCCTGGGTTTCACACTACACAATCGTTACCTAAAAAATTCCAGGTCAAATCCTAAGTCAGAAAGTGGATTTTGAGCATAACAGATTGGACAACACACAGTTTAAAGGGCTGGAATTTTGCCCACAGGCAGATTGGAGGTGGTCGTATCTTTTTGTCAAGTCTCCCTTAGTCTCTAAGCATCAGTTTGCCTGTGCATCAAACATAAATCATTATTCTTCGTTTGTATCAAATACTATGATGACAATATCTGTTCTGTGAGTAAACTGTTAAATGTACAGATGAAACTCAAGGTATCTAGACTCTTGATCTGACATATAAAATAGACCAAGAAAGGATGGTGGAGGTAACAAAATAGCTGCTCAGCAGAGCCACACCTGGCAAACAGAAGAAAGATTTTGATTAACTCCCTGTTCGTTTTGCAACTACCCTGATAAGGGAGAAAACACGTTGGTACGGGGTGGATCTACTGCTCGGCGGGGCTCCGGAAGTTTAGAGCATCTCCCGGAGCCTTTCTCGGCTCTCCAGCACCCCCAGCTGGGCTCCGGCCGGGCAGCGCCATCCTGACTGTTCTGTCGCTCACATCAGGCTGAATCAGTTGGTGTCAGGGCACTAAAGAAAATGAAACGTTGCTTTGCTCCTACTGAAGCCTTAGTGAACCTGTTTTTGGCAGAAATTCAGAGGGGTGTCCCCCTCAGAATTATGTCCTCTGCATGACATTATTCTTTTGAACTCTGGCTAAGTAGCTGGCTTTGTTTTGAAGCCAATTCTCACTGAGCTGCCCACTATTTCCAATGCCAGGTTGTTAATCTTGAGCCTGGGCAGGACACTGTGGGTTAAAATTATTTTCATTTCATGACCCTTTTACCAGGATGGCTAGCACTTAGATCACAGGATGGTGTGTTCCTTTACAGGACTTGATCCCATAGTATAGCTTGATTCCAAGTCAGTGAAAGGCTCAACAGTAACTGGAAAGCAATAACGAAGTTACTGTCATGTGTACATCCCATAACAATCTGCCAGGATGAGGTCATGGCACCTTGAGCCAAGTGGGTGCTCCTTCTTCATGTCCCTGGCTTTTCTCCCCGTGTGGTTTGCAGATGCACAGAGTGACCTGCCAGCAGATGTTTCAGACTGGTACTCTGGCATGTAAGAGGAACCTGTTAAAGTTCCTTTGGAAAGAATGTCTAAAATTACTTGCTTGTCTCACATATCACTGGACTCACCAGAGGCAGCACCTTATGTACTTTCTGCTGCCTCTCTGTGGTGGATCGGCTGTATAGAATTGTTATCCTCCACCACAACAGACTTCAGCCAGCAGCTGAGCTTCTTTCCAGAATCACTTCTCAAATCTAAAGAAGCATTGGCTCGAATATGAAAACAGAATGCCAGCATGATGTATGATCTTTTCTCCGTAATAGACAAATGTAAATCTTACATTAGGGTTAGAAAGCAACTTTGATGCGCAATGACTATGGAAACAGTCTGCCAAGGTTTTTTTCACCTATGGTAAGAATCACTGGCACAGAAAATCTGGTTACTCCCTTTCCCTACTCTTCTCTGAAAAAAACCACAACCTTTGAAACTCTGTTTCAAACTTGTGTTCAAAATCAAATAGGTAGAGCTGTAGAATATCAGCAAATTTTAAAGTATTTTAAATGTATATATATAAAGTTTTCTCCTCAGAAAGCTATGCTCAGATGTATTCAAGTTTTTTAATATCACAGCTAACACATTGCCATTCAGTTCAAATACTCCATACAGTACCTTGCCCTGAAATTAAACTGCTTATTTATGACCTCTTTAAATACAAGTTACTATTAATTTCACTCTATATTTACATGAAATATTCTACAAGAAGTTGAGGGAGAGTGCAGACACTTCCTATTGCCTTCAGCTATCACAAATGGAGCAAAGAAAGTAATGTTTAGCAAAATTCTCATTATACAGATGCAAAGACAAATCCTAGATCTTCTGTGCTTTACAAAGACTGAATTAATAGTCAGATTCGAAACTTCAGCCTCTCTTCAAAAGATATCTCAGGCCAGACTCCTCAATCAAAAATTACAGAAGAGATTAACAATTTGAAAGTAACAAATTTCTTCTTGAATGAACTAGTCCACTTACTTCCTGCCAAAAATCTGCTAGCAGAAGCTGCAATTCAGTTTCAAACAGATAAAAGCCTTAGATAGATATTTCATTTATATACTTTCATAGTGTTACATATTTAACATCACAAGGTTTAAAAATAAGCTAAACAACTGATAAGAGTCGTTTCCCAGGACACTACTCCTGCTCCTGGCTTGCTTTTGATTTAGAGACTGTATTCTAGACTTGTTAACCCCAGAGGTTACCATTTTCAATTTCTGTTACTCATTACCGTACAGACAGGCTGAGAAGAAAACAGGTCACAGCGAAAGGCTGTTAGTCACACAGTCCTCCTGCTTCCTTCCTTCCTGTTGCACAAGCCTGTCAAGGCTTTTCTGCTCTAAGGAGACAGATAAACACAGGAGTGACTGTCATCTTTATTACCTGACTAAACAAGCCTAGGAAAAGCTACAGTGTTAATGTGACATGTATGGGGCTGCACACCTATTTTCTGTCGCACTTTACTTCTCAATTTCTCTTTTTTTTTCTTTCTTTTCCGTGCAGAACCACAGTACTCACTGATTAGCACCGTTCTCCCAGTGGCTGTGTTCTCTGCAAAAGTCACATAAAACTAATGTTACATAAGATTTCTCTTACACTGACGATTTGTTAGAATCGTTTTTCCTTGCTGCTTATTATCACTGGCAGCAAAGGTTCTTAAAACATTTTGTCTGGGACAGAACTTGCATTAGGGATTACATATTTGTCCTTGGTGGAGGCTTCACTTTTGCTATAAAGCAAACCCTCGCAGTGGGCGCTAGAGGGCACAATAAATATCCTTTAGATACACAGTATCTTAAAACTTTAATATTCTATTCCAGAGACAAAACAATGGGTGCAATAAACTTCGTATTAATCCTATGAAAAGGCGCAAGAGAAGTTAAAGCTATATTCTAATATATTTCCTTGATTCAAATATATTTCTTCTCTAAGATAGACGACCATACCTTGCACTCTAATCCACAGCAGATAATTTGTATAAAGAAAATGCACACACACACACAAATACGATATTAGCATTTCCACATGAATTTATACAACAGCTGTTATAGATCACAAAACTGTGTGCTGTGTCATCTGATAAAGTGGGAGGGGGAAATGTTCATCTAGTTCAGTTGATGAAGAAATCTATCAACCTAAATGCCTAAATACTTTACAGTGGCATCTATGATGGCTTCGATGGTGTTTATGGCTGAACTCATTGTTGGCTTGAAGCAACAAATCTGGCCGTTTCAGGGCAGTTTAGATGGAAGTGCTGAGCTCTCCTCTCCTGGATCCAGTGACAGTGGGAATGGTTCAAAGCTGCACCAAGGCAGGTTCAGACTGGACATCAGGAAGCATTTCTTTACTGATCATTCAGTGTTTTTTCCCTCTAATCCACCCCAAGGTATCTGTTAACAAGAACCTGGGTTACCCTCTCCTTGTGCAGTGGGTTGCTACAGTACCCAAGTGCTGTTGCATGTTAAAAGTTTCAGCAATTCTTTTCACAAAGATTGGAGCCTTTGTGTTCCAAGGTCATCCCAGTGCTGAAGTAAAAATATGATATCTGCATTCTCTCTTTTCCTTCAACGAACCCCCCACTGTTTCTGCAGGGAAACACCTTCAACAAGAACTGATGACATACCCACTCCAGAATAAACAACCTGCAGTTTGATTTGAGGGTCACCCTTTAAGAATAGGTGTTTGGTTTCCCTCAAACTAAAGACAGAATTAAATCCAACTCATGAGCTTTCTAAGTCAGTGGACAAAGAAGCAAATACTGCAGCTGTATTTTTAAAAAGTTTTGAAAAGTATTGCTGCTCTCCGTAGCTATTTTGTCAAACACCTGCCACAACAAAATCAACAGATAATCAAGTTTCTTGATTAGCTTTTCAGAGAAAAAAACTTATCTTCTCTAGAGGGTTTGAGGTTACAAATCAAGAGTAAAAGTACTTGAGGTAACAGTAGAGAAGTGTACCTACATCTGAAGAATAGTGTTTAAGCTACAAACCTGTGCCAAGCTCCTCCAACAGGTGAGTCATTCATAGAGCATGAGGGTTGTTTCTAACCTATATGGGAAGTAGGACCAGCAGAGTGTTCTGAATGCTGCTCAGGAGGTTAGACAAGTGAAAGTTATTTTTAGTCTCTGTGGACCTTAAGAGATGCTTATGGGAGACAAACCAACCCACTTGGTCTCACTTTTAAAATAAAGGACTGTTAGCTGACTATCACCACACAGGAGTAAAATCTTCTAATGAGAGATAATTCCACACAGACATCAGCTCAACACTCCATAGCAGTCCAAAAAAAGCACAAATTTGACAGTAGGAATTATTAGGACCACAACGCAGAAAATCATCAGACCACTGGGTATGTCCAAAGCATATCCATAGCGTGAAAACTACACAGAGCTGGTTCCCTTCCTTCAAGAAATAATACAGCAGAACTGGAAAAGAGCAGGGAAGAGCACTAGGAACGACTGGAAGTACAGAGCAGCTTCTGAACACAGATCGCCCCTGAAGAACAGTCCAGAAAAGAGGTGATTCAGCTGGCACACGCTGCAAATCCACAAAATCACCAGCGGACAGAGGGGAAGAGCACGGACTGACCCTTCACTGCCACTCACAGTACCAGAACTAGAACTGAGCGGTACGAAATGAAACAAGCCGCAAAGAAAGCCGCAGCCGTGGCTGCCGGGCGGTGCCGATCCCGGTCCCGCCCCGCGCTGGCGCTGCCCAGGGCCGGCCCGGACGGGAGCCGGGAAGAGTTGGACTCGGTGATCCTTGTGTGTCCCTCCCAGCTCCAGGTGTTCCGTGATTCTGTGCAGGGCCGCCCCCAGCCCCGCCGCAGGTGTGCGCCGGGCCGAGCAGCAGGTAGGGGCAGCCCGGCGTGCGCTGGGGCCGGGGCCGCTCCGGAGCCGCTGTCCAGAGGGCGGCACGGATCGGGAGCGCCATGCACTCGGCGCGGCCCCTGGCCGAGGCGGCCGTGCCGCGGCCACCCAGCGCTGGTCCGGCAGCCGGAGGAGAATTCCCGCTCCAAGGCGCGAGTCGAGAGCTGGGGGCTGCCCTGCCGCTCCCCGGGAATGCCGACGGCCCGGCCCGGCAGGGTGCGCTTGGCCACTGCCCGCCCGGGCGTGAGTGCCCGTGCTCACACTATGGCACATTTCCCGCTGAAACAGCGACCCTCCTCGCACCTGTTCCTGATGTTTCTCACTGGCAAATCTCTCCTTTCAGTTCGCAGGCAGTACCACTCTATCAGGAGAGGAAGCTCCCCGGCGCTGCCCAACAATGGCAGGTAAGAGCAAATGCGGATGGAAACGCTGCTCACTCCAGGTTGGGGCGCTGGGCACCTCAGGGGTGAGGCCTCTCTGCCGTGTTTAGTTGAGGGACAGAAAAGGCTTACTTTTCCAAATGACTGAAATTAGTAAGTGGTACCTTGGAAAACTCTGGTCTCTCACTGTATCCAAGCTCCCTCAGCTCCACTGAAAGGGAAACAAATCAGCCTTTTTGCAGAATCAAACTTAGCACCTTTTCGGAGTGTGTAACATGTCCAACCATGGAGCTCCCTGTGCATAGCTCGTTTTATGGGCAATGATTCACCCAGAAGTTGTGCCACAGAGAAACTGAGTTCAGGAAATGCCAGAGTTTTTGTCCTGGCAGTCAGGAAGCAAGAGCTGCATGTTTTGCAGATCCTATGATTTTCAATAATCCCTGTAGATTTCATTCTCTGGTTATCTATAAACAACTACTACCCATACAAAATCTTTGTGTTCACTGTTGAATGAGTTTTAAGAGAATTATTAAAATTGAATAACCTATGCTTAATAAAACTTTGAGCACACCATAGAGCACTTTGAGCACAACCTTGTTACGTCCCTCTAAGAAGCTCCATCTCACCACACCTGCTTGGCTACTCAGTTTACCTTGAAACCACTTTGACAGCAGTTGGAGATATACGTGACAGACTAACCTCTGAGAAAAAAATCCCATTGCTGTCTATAGAGGTCATTGTGATGGTGCTGAAGTGGGACAGTGGCATCTTAAACATCTACCCCGATGTCGTCACTTGCACAGCACTAAACTGAAAGATAAGGGGATCTCCCACTGCAGTAGGAAGGTGTTCTGACCTCTCAGAAGTTGTTTCCATGACATTTGGAGGAAATCTAAGCTGGCACTGCTTTTTGGGCAGTAATGGAATTAGACCAAGACAAATGTTATCTCAAGAGAAAGGGTGGGTTGTGCTGATGTAGGGCAGTCTGACTTGCTATGGAATACCCCCTCTGTCCNGGACACTGAGGTCTTACTTTTCCAAACGGTTGAAATTACCTCGGTAAAGCATGCCTTGGAAAACTCCGGTCTCTCCAAACACTGTGTCCAAGCACTCTCAGCTCTATCAAAAGGGAAGCAATCCAGCAGCTTCGCAGAATCACACTTAGCACCTCAGGAAGCCTATGGCATCTCCTACTGAGCTCCTTGTTTGTTGAGAGCTGGCAGGAATAGCAAGATGTAACTGCTCCTGATATTTCAGAGTAAGATATAGACAGGGGCTTTAAAGCTTGTACACACGTTGAATTTCTGATAGTGTTTTACCCACAAGTTTCAATAGTATTTTTTGCATAGCTTTGGTTTCATGGACACTATGTATCCAGGAGAAACAATTACTCCTTGTCATTTAGGTTAAAAATGAGCTGTTGTTTCTTCAGGTATTCAGCTTGCCTTCTGCTAGTTACCCCTGAAACCATAAAATTCCCTGTCACTTGGCAGGTGTTGCTCTGGGCTGTGCATGCAAAAGTAGTATCCCAGAAAAACTGAGCTCGGGAGATGCCTGAGTTTTGGTCTTGGCAGTCAGGAAACAAGAACTACATCTTTTGCAGATGCTATAATTTTCAATAGTCCCTATAAATTTCCCTCTCTGGCTACTCATAAGCAACTACTACCCCATACAAAGTGTTGCATCATTCCTCTTTACTCAATGGAAGGAGCACTGTTTTGCTGATGAAGGGCAGTATGACCTGCTATGGAATACCCCCTCTGTCCACGGGGTTCCACCTAGGAAAGCCCAGTGTAGCGCAAAATTGCTGGGCGGGGCACATCCAGCAGTTAGTGCCTCAGGAGTCATTAACTGCTGCTGAGCAGGAGTCA
>VZRL01005452.1:0-43926 GCA_013397895.1 Origma solitaria
CTGTAGCCATATCACACATGGCTACATAAAGGGGCTCCAGGGGAGCAGGAGAGGGACTTGGGATAAGGGCATGGAGTGACAGAACAAGGGTGAATGGCTTCAAACTGACAGAGGGGAGATGCAGATTAGATGTTAGGAAGGAACTCTTCCCTGTGAGGGTGGTGAGGCCCTGGCACAGGTTTTCCAGAGAAGCTGTGGCTGCCCTGTGATCCCTGGAAGAGATCAAGGCCAGGTTGGATGGGGCTTGGAGCAACCTGGGATAGTCGCTCATGACCTGGGAAATGGTCTCTGCACATGGGAAGGGCTTTGGAACTGGATGGGCTTTAAGGTCCCTTCCCACCCAAACCATTCCAAGATTCTATGAAATGGATCTTTAGCTCACTGGAGGCACAAATGAGATGGAGGCAGAAGTACATCAGCTGTGCTTGGATGCCTTTATTTATGAAATGAGCTAAACCAGAGAGTCTCAGGGCACAGTTCCCAAAAGGAGCCATGGTTCCCTCAATAATTGTATATTTGGCTCCAAGCTCTTCCCTCAGCCTGTACCCTCAATGCCTTGTTTCCCATAAAAGCCTGAAGGAGGCACTCCCCAGCCTTTCCAAGGAAGGGACAAAGGACTCAGCTCTGCTCTTCTCAGGGTACTGAAGAGGAGCACCACAGCCAGTCCCACCTGGCAGGACATTTTCACATGGCACCGATTTTATCCAAAACTCTGCCTTCATCAAACTGTACATCCATGAGATCCTTTGGTCCACGGAAAACATGTAGGCATGACAATGGAGAGAAGAATTATTCTGGTTTAAAAGCTTCTCGACCACCAGAAAATAACCTTTGAGCTGTACAATCAAAGATGAAGAACCACCACATGCAATTCCCAGGGTTCATCTGTACCCATCCAGCGGGAAAAGAAAGTTGGACTGAGGGACAGGAGAAAGAGGAAGGGAAGAACAGGAAAAACACATCATTTTTTTCTTCACAGTATAAGACAAAATTGGCCCTAAATGTTTTAAAGACAAAATGGATGCAGCAAAAAGGAATAGACTACAACAGAAAAGACCTGATATTTCCCGGAAAGATTTGCACTTTCTTCTAAGAGACCAACTGCCACAACGTTCCTCAGTCTCCTGGAATGGACAAATCAATTTGTTCCTACACTGCAGCCCAACAACACCATTTTCCACGCCCAAAGCATCATGACAGGCATCAGTTCAAAGCCACCAGCACTGAGGTGAAAATTCTGCTGCCTGTTAGACATCCTTGCTCCCTGCATGCTGTTTCTTCCATCACATCTTTTTTTCTTTTTCTCAGCTGAGTATCTCAAATTTAAAAAAAAAATAAAAAGGAGTGTTTTTATGAGAGAACAGGATGATCTTGCTAGACAGTCACGATAAATCACTCCTTGCAAGTGTGAGATTATTTTCAGTGCTGCATCTGCTCCAGCTCTCCTGTTAGTGAGCAGAGTTCTCTGTTGCAAGTTTATTCAATGCTCTAGTGGGTGTGTCACTGGACAAAGTGTACAGCCTCACCTTCCTGGAGGCATGACAGGAAAAAGGAAGAGAAAATGCCTCCATTCTGATTCTTGATTTCTTTTTTTTTCCCTCAAAAGAAAAAGCACCCGATTTTCTCCAGCAAGAGCACTGTTGGACACCAGTGACAGCCTGCAGTGCCTGAGGACAAGCTACAGAGGGAGATACCGGAAGGCAAAAAAGGCAAGGAAACTCAAGAATTGGCAGTGATGGCCTGAGCAGTGGTGGTGTCCCATGGTGGAGACCCTGCCTGTCCTCAGTGCCCACACAGCACTGGGATGTTGTACCCACGGCCACCTGCAGACCCTGCTAGAAGTACGTGGTCTTCGTGCTCTCATTGTCTTGGCCACCATCTTTTCCTTTCACCTGCCCATTCTCGGAGCCGCTGGTGGCATTTTTGCAGACCTGATGAAAGGGAAAAGGGTGTAAAAGCAATGATGAGCTGAGAGCAGCCATCCCTGAGAGAACCTGGATCCCATTCCCCATTGTTCTTGTGGACATCCTTCTCCCAGCAAGACAACAAAAGTATTGGGGTGCAATTCCACCTGATCCTATGGAGAATGAGGGCTGGGAGCCATCAGAAGCTGAAAGCCAGAGGACATGGCTACAAGGCACCAGCCCTTCCCTCAGGAGGGCAGAGGAGGAAAGTGGAGCACTGGCTGTTCTATCCCATGGACGGGAATGAAGGGATGACCACCATGGGCCAGATTATGGGGTCTCCTCCCCTCCCTCCGCAGGAGGACAGCCCCACTGTGTGCCCTCCAGCAACTCCTAAAGGAACCCCCAGAACATGCAATGCCAACGGCTCCCCCAGCACTGGCTCCCCATGTCCCCATGTCCCCACCCCAGGGACTCACCTCAGCCACGGCGTGGCCGTCCCCTGTGTCATCCGCCAGGTCGGTGCCGCGGGTCTCGGGCAGCAGGACACAGAGCAGCCCCCCCAGCACGGGGGCGCTCCCGAAGATGGCCATGGGGATGGCCCGGTGGTACTGCCCCAGGAGACGCACCAGCGGGGCCAGGATCCCGGCCACCCGCGCCGACATGGAGCACAGCCCCACGCCCGTCTGCCTGCGGGAGCGAGGGGCAGCGTGGGCAGGGAGCAGCACCCCCAGGCCACCACGGGGCTGAGCGCGGCCTTGGGGACAACAGGGCTCCTGCCAGCCACGGCAGAGGGGAGCCCTGACGGGTGGGGAGAGCTCACCTGACGATGGTGGGGAAGAGCTCGGCGGCGTAGACGTAGGAGGTGGAGAAGGAGGCTGAGGCAGCGAACTTGCCAATGGTGGCCAGGACGGTGGTTGCCACGGGCTGGTCTGAGGGGAGGAGGAGAGATGGCTGCTGTGGGGTGGGGAGGGCTCAGCACCACTCACGGATGGCAGCTGGGGATGTGCAGGGACAGCTGTGTCACCTGCAGGGAGCCATGGCTGCCGACGGTGCCTGAGCACGGACTGGGCCGCTCCGGCCTGGTGGCCTCTTTCAGGGCACTGTGCATCCATCATCTCCCCTACTCAGGTACTAATTTCCCCAGAGGACAGCTCTGCTCACAGGGGCCCACTGGGCACATCTCTGCCCTGTTCTATTATAATCGGCAAGAAAAGGTTTGGTTTTTCGGAATGGGCCCTGGGGGCTCAGCCAGGCCCCTGTGGCCAGGGCCAGCCCAGGCCCAGAGGGACGCGAGGGAGGCTGGGAGGACAGGACCAGCCGGGGAAGGGCTGGGGCTCGGTGCCTCCCTGTCCCAGAGGGTGTCCTCTCCACACGGGATGAGGGCGGTCACCTTCAGGGATGCCGGTGATGATCAGACACACCAGGCCGCTCAGCACCAGGAGAACAACCTGCGTTTTCCTCCTCCCGAACCTCTGCAGAGTGAAGATACAACCAACACGGGCTGGGATTTCCACTGCTCCGAAGGCCAGCTGAGTCAGGTAGATGTCCAGGCCAAAATTTGTCACATTCAGGCTCAGCCCATAGTAGACAAAGCTGTTCACAAACCTGAAAGCCAGGCAGGGTGGCACTGAGCAACTGTTGGCCATGAGGAAATGCAGCACTGATCTCCAGTGACAATATTCTGACCAATTTACGGCATTTGCAAGGCGACATAAAATCAGAGGAGTACCATAGGCCTGCCAAAGCTGGAAATGCTATAACCTTTGCCACAAACCACATAGCATCAATACAGCCAGAAACAGAAACACCCATCAAAAACACTCAAAACCCACAAGGCGAATTTAGTTACGAATAGTTATCAATCCCTTGTCTGCCGATTAGCCTGGACAGAGGGGACCAGGGAATGTCTTACCAGGCACATGACATGATTAAAGTCACTTTCCGCAGGTGACTCTTCCGAAAGAGATCCAGAAAACTTCCAGTCTTGGTCTGTTTCTCAGGCTTCAGCTTCAAAATACAGAAGGGCAAAGAGTCAAAGCAGGAAAAGGAAAGCCATGTCCAAATCCTTTTCCATCTGCAGGCCATGGAAAGCCTCCATGGGACAGGCCCATGACCCCTCTGTGCTCTGGGTGCCCAGCACAGGGGGTGGCAACTGAGAGGTTCCTCAGGAGGAACTTTTCCCCAGTGTAGGAACTTTGGGGTGGGCAGGGAGGAACGCCCCTTTTGGGCATTTCTGCATGGAAACACACAGCCCAAACAGAGACCTGGTGCCCGTCAGCCACACTGCTGCACTCCTCACAGGAGAAGAGCCAGGGCAGCATTTCAGTCCTTTCCATAGCCCCAGCTGGGCTCCAGAAAGCTGCAGGCTGAGCCTCAGCAGAAGCTGTGCCTCCTCCCTGCCCTTGTCCGTGTGTAACTCAGCTGGAGCTGCAGTCCCCCACAGTCCCTCCCCAGATCACCCCCGGGAATGCAGAGATGTGTGTGGGATGAGCTGAGCTCCAGGGGCAAGGCCCAGGGCAGTGTGTGAGGACAAGAACCCCTCAGTACCTGCTCCAGGAGCCCTGGCGGGAGGCTGCGCTTGTTGGTGGCTGCTGCCTTCTGCAGGACCTTCTTGGCCTCCTCGACTCTGCCTTTGGTCACCAGCCAGCGAGCGGACTCGGGGAGCACCCTGCCAGGAGGGGAGGGACACGCTGCTGGGCTCTGCTCGCTGCCCCACAGCTCCTTTCTCTGGGACCATGGCCAGCAAGCCGTGGCCACCACAGAATCAGATCCCAGAATGACAGAATATTCTGCGCTGGAATGGACCCACAAGGATCAGCAAGTCCAACCCTTAAGTGAATGGCCATCCCATGGGATGGATGGGTCTAAATACCCTAAATTCAGGCTCCAAAGGCCCCATTTGGAGACCTGAAGCAAAGCAGCAGCTGCTCTGAGCAGTGCAGTGCCCCAGGGCGATGTGCTGAGCTCTGCAGCAGCTCCTGCAGCACCTGCACTGCAATGGGAAAGGCCCAGCCTGGTCCTGAGCTGTGCTGCCTCCTCGCTCACACCTCTCACATCACTGTGTGTGTGCAGGAGCGCTATCCACATCCCTCTTACCCAATGCAGAAGAAAAAAGCGAATATAGGAGCAGATCCTGCAATTTCCAGCAGCCTCCAGTTGCGAATCCCGTAACTCAAGCCAGCCAAAATCATCTGCCCAATGGCAAAACAGCAGTGAGAAGTGAGCACTGCCTTCGGCCGGGAGGAGACACCGATCCATTCTGTAGCTGAAAGGAAGAAGGAAGGCTCAGAGTCATCCAAATTATTTCCCCTGATGCAGACAGGGTGTTTCCCCAGGAGGAGAACTCTCCTGAAGGCGAGGATTTGACTGACCTCCTGAGCTGGGACACAGTCCCCTTGCCCTCCTCTGAGCACTGGCAGGGGAGAGATGTTCCCCACAGCTCTTACTGAGGGCTGAGAATATGCCAAAGTGCCAAAGTACAGTGAAGAGCAAGACCTGTCCTTGCCACGGTATTTTTCTGGTCAAACATGAGTATTTTTATTTATTTACAGATGTTTTTCTATTGCATCTCGAAGCACCTCAGGGCAAGGGCATCCTACTCACCCAAGGCCAGTAAGGTCATGGTGATGCCTGACACAGAGGCCCCCACGACACACCTGAAGGCCATGTACACGTAGAAATGGGGCACAAAGGCAATTCCCAGGCCAAACAAGCCCTGAAGGAAGACGGAGATCAGAATGACTGGGCGGCGGCCGATCCTGGGGAGAGACAGGGACAACACAGTCGGTGTCTGGAGAGACCCCATGGAGATGGCGAGGAGCCCCACAGGTTATGCAGTGATTTTTATCACCCTGATAAGGCTCAGACTAGACTGTGGGGTGGCAAGTGAAGAACTGGACACACATGCTGTGTCTCTCTCCCTTCCCCTTCCTGTGTAGCCATGTCCTCATGGGACCCAAGGACTGTGGTCAGGGTCTGTATTAGTGAGAAGTGGTGACAAAAAGCACAGGGTGCAGTGTCCAGACAGGCTCACTCCTGCTGTGCTGGCCTTGCGCAGACCCTGGGCAGGGGGTGGTGGCTCCTCACCTGTCACTCAGAGGCCCAAAGATCATGGATCCCAGGAGCAGCCCTGCCATGTAGATGGCTTGGGCAATGTCATTCAGGTCCTTCCTGTCACACACCAGGTCAAACTGGAGAAAGGAGAAACAGACGGTTTTGGATCTCCCAAGGATGTGAATCTTCACAGTATGCACAGGGCACACAGGTCAGAGGTGGGACAAGCCCTTAGGGCACACAGTGGTGCCCCTCTCCCAAGCACTGGGACCTGCAGGAGTCCCCCTTATCCAGCCCAGCCAACGCAGGGGAGCCTCCTGGTCTGCAAATTTGCTTTAGGTGGGCCTGGGGACAGAAGCAGCAGCTTGCATCCTCCCAGATCACCTGGCCTCCCAGAGGAGAAAGGATGAGCGTGGTGCTGATTCCCGGGACAAGCAGTTTCTGCCAAAGAGATGTCCTGCAATGCTGGAGTCCAGAGGGAATCAGTGGAAAGAGTGACATAGGGAGGATCATAGAACTATAGAATAGTTTGGGTGGGAAGGGACCTTAAAGATCATTTATTTCCAACACCCTGCCATGGGCAGGGACACCTTCCACTATCCCAGGGTGCTCCAAGCCCCACCCAGCCTGGCCTGGGTCACTTCCAGGGATGAGGCAGCCACAGCTTCTCTGGGCAACCTGTGCCAGGGCCTCACCATCCTCACAAGGAAGAATTTCTTCCTAATATCTAATCTAAACCTATTCTCCTTCATCTTAATTTAGTTTCTTTCTCAGCTAACAATTGTGATGTTGGGGGTTTGACTAGATGACTTTTAAAGGACCCTTCCAAGCCAAACCATTCCATGATTTTAAGATGGAAGGTTATCGCCTGTATGCAGAGGGACAGGGAAATCCAGGGGCAAGAGGTCCCTCCAGGAATGATTCATATCCCCACTGGCTCTGCAGGTGGCCCCACTGACACCTCTATTACACCTGCACCGTCTCCAGGAGCACACCTGGGGCCAAGATCCCCAACACGCACCTGACATAAAATCTCAGCCCACCCCAGCTGCACACGGTCAGGCACCAGCTCGGGGGGAACTGGATTCGTTCGGGTGTCCCATCCCTTCCACACCCCAGCACATCAAAGGGCGATTACACACCTCGGTGAGCAGGGACGGTGGCTGTCCTGAGGGGTACACCCAGCCACTGCTGCACTTCTGCGTGTCATTCAGGCCATAGGCCACAATGGAATCCAGGTCCCAGTCCACCGGGGAGTACATGAAGCACTGCTCGAACTCCCCGTCCGTGCCCCGGGGCAGGGTGAGGTTCAGCTGCTCTTCCTCCGTCAGGTTGGGGCCGACGGCGCGGATCCAGCTGGTGTCACAGTGATAAGGCACATATGGGACCATGAAGAGTTGGCAAAACTGGTGGAAAGCCACGCTGAGGCAGGGGATCACGGAGAGCAGCACCAGGCATTTCTGAAATTGCCCAAAATCACCGACTGCTTTCAAGATTTCTCCGACACCTGACATTGGCAACGGTGTCTGGGACAGGACAGTGCTGGGACAGGCCTCCCAGAAGGCTGGAATTAATGTTTAAACCTCAGATAAGCTCTGCAGTCAGAGGCAGTCCCCACAAGTACACCATGTAATATATTAATCATCCCTGTGCCACCCACAAACACCCAGTGCTGGCTGCAGCAGGACTCTTGTTTCAGGGAACCTGGGCCATCCCCTCTGCCAGGGCCAGGTGGCATTGACAGGGAACAGTGACCACAATGGCTGCATTTGCTGAACCACTCAAGAAAGCAAGGTTCAGAGGAGCCAAAAAGAGCTCAGCCTGATGCAGAGCTGGGAATAGCCCAGAGGAATAAAGGGAATTATGTTAATGGAAGGGCAGAGCCAGAGACAAGGAAAGGCAGCCAGTTCATTGTGATTCCAGGTTGAGGGGAGCTGCCATTTTCTTCATCACAAGCAAGCCAGGCATGGGATGTCCCCCCTTCCCACTAGTTCTGGGCCACCCTGAAGGCTTCTAAATGCAGGGAAGACCTGGGGAAGAAGAAATAGGATGGGAGAAATTTAGCACAGGGCAATGGTGCCTGAGGCAGGTTTGACAAATCTCAGCTCTAATGTCTAAAACGATCATGGCGTCCAGCCCTGCTCAGCGCATCCCTGATGCAGGAACAGCATTTGCCTGGCGCCCCTTTGAGATGTCCATGAGGTGCCCAAAAGCCACTTGGATACTTCTCCAGCCCACAGATCCATGAGAAGGGCACTGTAGAGCATGATGGAAAACAGACCATGGCTGCCCTGCTGGGGCTGGCCAGGGCACCCACAAAGAATAATTGCTGTGGAGGAGAGGAGGGAGTGCAGTTCATGCTCTCAATGCTTGTTAGGATATAAATCCTCCCACTTTCACACAAGCCTGTATCATCCTGAGCTGTTTCTGGATAGGGGAAGCTCATTCCCAGCTGCACAGGGCATGCAGAGGTTGGGGCAAACCTCTCAACTGGAGACAAGCTCTCAGGGTACCATCCTGAGTGCCCTCCTTGCTCCGTTTCTGCACACAACTGCGGCAGAGTTGGACTCATGGAATGGTTTGGGTTGAAAGGCACCTTAAAGATCATCTAGATCCACCCCCCTGCCATGGGCAGGGACACCTCCCAGTAGACCACATTACTCAGAGCCCCATCCAGCCTGGACTTGATCTCCCTTTCCCCCTCCTGGGGGCTGTCAAACCTCTCACCACCCCAAACAGAAATGCCTGAGAGGTTGCAGACACCCCCTGGACAAACCCCTTCCCCAAGCCACACCACCCAACCCTGTGACATGCAAACCACGCATCAAACACCTGGCAATGGACAATTTGTTCTTTATTGATTAAAAATTAGACACATGCAGTAAAATACAAAGTCCAAAAAAGGAAAAAAAGCCTGACTATTTTACATCTTTCATTATAATCTACAATACACCAAAGTTGTGAAGAGGATCCGTTTTCATTAACAGAGCATTGTCCTTAAAAGTAGGAACTAACTTAAAATTACCACCTGCATCCAGGTTCAGATCAGAAATTTGCACAAAAACCAAATTCTTAATGACACTGGAAAACAATTATGAACAGCATTGGCACTTACTGGAACAACATCAGAAAAGACAGTTGTCTAGCACTGTAATAGCCCAAGTAAATATTTTGGATCCCTACCCAAAAGATCTGGAAATCTATAGAGCAAAACCCATCAGCTTCTTCCTCACTTATTTTCTCCATTAAAGAACTACGGAACCTTGGGTTAGCGTGAGCTCAAGCTCTCTAAGTCTTGGCTTTGGGAAAATGGGGAATAACAATAAATAGATGCTGCATTGTTCCATTTGAGCAGTTTGAGTCCTAGCCTTCCTCAGCACCAGTACACAAATGAACGAGGAGGTCCCCAGGGCATGCAGGCAGAGGGAAAATAATACTGTACCACAACTACCTTGTCTCTGTATCCTAAAGGTTCCCAACACATCCACACTGAGCACAGGGTGACGGGAAAATCAAGGTGCCAGCCTGCTCTTCCCAAGCCAAGAAACTCGACGGGAGACGCCGTAGGGAGTGCCTTGTGTCAGGCAACAGGGAATGGTGCCACACACTCTTGGCCAAACCCAGCCACCATCAACTCCCTGGTATCAGGCACTTGCTTCCTGGGCTCTTGAGAGCATCAGCTCAGCACCCTGGGATGATCTTGCTCCCAAATTCTCATCCTCCTCTCCCTCCCATTCACACTCACCAGCCATAGGGCTGCAAAAAGCCCATGGGGACACATCCAATATCCACCCAGAGGCTACAAGCAACAGGGGCAGTATAAAAAGAACATGCACAATTCAGGAAGCTTCCACAGCTGCTCATAGAGAACAAGATATAAATACAGATTGTTCATCTGAAGACTTGGAAATTAAAAAAAAACAGAACAAAAGTCCTAATTGAACCGAGTCATTCCGCTCTGTTTCTGCATTGTTTGTGTCTGATGGAAACAAAGCACGTTTCCATCTGCATGTCAAATTACAGACTTACAATTTCTGTGTAGAAAACACTCCAGAGCCAAGAGCAGTTACAAAGGCCAACTGTGAAACAGTAGGAAAAAAAAAAGAGTCAACACCATTTATTATTCACATATTGCATTACAAGTGTCTCTTATCAAACTCAGAGCATAATTTATATTATTCATGTAGAAACTCAACTTCAACACCACATGGAAAGAAAATCTAAATACGTGTGTGACAGGGGTGCAGTGACATCCTGATCAAACATCGAGGCTCGGGCCGACGCGCAGCCCCACGACCCAAGGGATTTAGTGCAGGAGGGACAAGCCCAGCGCCCGCTTTTGCCCAGTACAACCACTCTACTGGTGATTCTTTATTGCTGTAAAACACGACAGGGATGGTTCCACGGGTACCAGCTTGCAAAGGACTGGGGAGCACGGTGGGAGGCCAGGCAGGCATGAGCAAACTGGCTTTCAGGGACATTTGGAAGTGCATCTGTTCCAAACGCAGAGTGACACACATCTCCTCTCCCTGTGACCGTGGATATTGTGTTCATCATCTGAAAGACCAGTTTCCAGGCAGCAATGCCTCACTGGTCTGCTTCAAGAACAGACTATATCTAAGATGCAGAATGAAAGCAGCAGGAAGGATTGCTTAATGTAAATTAAAAGGTTCAGCCCTCATGCCATGCCTGGCACTCATGTGGAGAGAACCAAGATGACTAAAAAAAAAAAAGAAAAAAAATTAAGGCAGTTTACAAAGGGAAGCTGACTTCTAACACCTCAAAGTCAAAGAACTTCTCAAAAATACAAACACAAGGGAAGGCGGCTCTCCCTCCTGTGGGCTAAGACTCGGCTTGCTCAGGGGCAAGCATTCAAACCAGCAGTTTTAAAACACATAGCCAAAGAGAAGCAGATTTCTCAGCACTCCAGGAGACCCAAACAACATGTACATTGGTGTTTCAGATAGAAGGAGAAGCAAGTAAAGAACCAAAAAAAAAAAAAAGGGAAAAAAAAATCCGTTCAGTATTAAAACTTGTGCAAAAATAGCAAGTGAAAAAAAAAATGAAACCACATGTAAGCAAACACTTAGGCAAGATCATCAGAGCAGTGGAACCCCCTGCTTCGTACTCAGTAGTATTTTTCTTTAAAGTAAGGCAATAATAAAATGAACATGCAGGCAATGACGTGTTGGGTCTGCATGTTTGAGATGACAGATACAAAAACATGAGAGTTGTTTACAAAAGGTGTAAACGTCATCGGTAATTTCAGGAAGGTTTGTGATCCTATTAAGGAAAATGTTAAAGCTTCTAGGAAGGGGGCTGTAGTTCAATTCTTTGGCAGTAGTGGTTTTTTTTTAGGCTAACAGAAGCATTACGAATATGCACATGTGGGTTCTCTGTTGGGAAACATCTCCTGGGACCAATGTTTAGCTGATGCTGAGCTGTGCAAATCCTATAAGTTTGCCATCATCCGGAATTTCTGAGCCGTCGACACCAGATGCCTGAAACAAGGAACAGAGATCCAAATAGCAACACACATACTCTGCCTTCCAGCACAAAGCACTAGCAGGCGTATCAGTCAGGCTGTGGGCAGGAAGCAGACACAGGACAGCTTTGCACTGTATTCAGCAGCTCACTCTATCCAAAGTTAAAATTGAGTGCTTTTATTTTTTTGCTTTTTTTTTGAAGCTATGAAGGGCTGGGACTGAAGTTTTGCCAATGTCTGCTTCAACTAGACATTATATGTGCAATAACTCGGGCAAAACAAGTGAAAACTCCTTACAGGAAGAGTGAAAAATAAGAGCATTTACTGTTTCACTCCCAATAACTCAGCTCCCAGTCCATCAGCTGTCTTCACAGGTTCAATACCTAACAGTTCCTTTTTCCCTTTTCCTCATGCCTTGTGGGCATTTTGTTTTGTTTTGTTAAATAAACAGGGTTTTTTTCACTTTCCTCCAAGAAATTCTTTTTGTGGTGGGTGCAGGAAGTGCCTAAACACTTTTCCTTGTGGGGAGGGCATTCAGAGTGTTCCCTCCCAAATTTGTCTCTAACCCAAGATACTCATTACACTTTTGCTTTACCACTGTGACTACCTCGGAATTTCACCACCTCTGAAAGATTCACCTGCTCCGCTCTCAGTTTTGGCTCTCTTCTTTTGCCCACCACTCTTTTATTTTCCCTTTTTTCTTCATTTCCCCATTTCCTCCTCAGAGACAATGTATCTGGACCCTCCCTCATTCTCTTCCTCCAAGAAAGAAGTCAGTGGCAATTTTTAGCCCATCTACCTGCCCCGAAATATTTCTGCAAGTGTACATCCCAAGCCCCAGAAATACCTCTCTGCAAAAATTTTATGTGTTTATTAGCACCTCATATCACACTTATTTATCCCAAGTGCTGCTGAGAGGATACAAACAGGGAGCCTGCACTGCCCACAGTTATATAAGCAGTAATAAGCTTGGGGAAGAAGGGGGGATTTAAAGTGCATACATCAGATGCCTGTAGTAGACATCTACATGCAATGCCTTCTCCTTGCAAGGGACAACTTGATCAATTAGGGAACAGGAATAAATACCAGTCTGAAAGTGATGGATCTGTTTGCCTGGGGCTCTTCCACAATTTTCTGCAAATTAGCTGCAACTGAAATCACACACACAAAGAAAACAGGTAAATATTAGGACAGACTGGAGATAAACATCCCAAACTCATTAGTCCTCTTTCTATTACTTAACAAACTTTGAATTTTTACAATTATAAGACAAGGTTTAGGTCTCAATTAGACTCAATCTACTTAACTCTAAAGTTTTGACCTGTGAAAACACTGTTATTGTTATTACACCTCTTTTTCAGAGGTAGTTATTTTTCCCAGGATGTGATGGGGCTAATAGTAATAAACAGCCCAACTGCATGTGGAAATCCAGTTAATTTTACACTAGCAGCCTTTCCTGCATACAAGGAACAGCTCTGCTTGCTGCAGTGCTGACAGTTTAAAAGTCTCACCTGTTGCATAGGACACATTTATTTAGCAAACTGCTCTTTGAAGCAGCTGTTCCCCCCATATAACTCATGATGCTGCCCCAGAGCATGTGCACCTCACACTTCCTTCCCCAGCCCTAATTAAACCCAAAAAGCCTGGCTGATTCTATTCCCAGAGCTCTCTTGCACAGGACCTGTGAGCAGGACAGGCTTGTGCAGCAATTTGGTAATGTATCTATATCCGATGATAATGATTTGTCTAACGTATCAATTACATTTCATTCTGCATTACAAGGAACATTTGCTTCACAATGTCACCAACTAAATCATGTCCTTGTGAACTGGGGGTTGCCTACATGAGGGCACAGAACTGTCACCACACTTGACAGCAGTTGTGCAGAGCCACTGGGGTAGAGAAGGCCACAAGGAATTCTCCTATCACCCACTATATCAGGTCATTTTAAACATGCAAAAAATTACTGAAATGGTTAGAGCATAAACAATTATTTGTAATTACCTATTACCAAATCTCTGCCATCAACAAGACCTGCTGAAATGAGCTCCTGAGACACACCATCTGCAGTATCTGTTGGGGAGAAACCAAGAGCCATCACCACAGAGCAGAAATTGTCCAGCTGGTGAAGGCATCACACAGAAAACTGAAGGCACTTGCACAAGCCAAACAGCAGAAGTGTTCTGTACAAAAGACAGACATCAGGGTGCACACAAGGTGCTGTGAATTCACTGGAATTCGCTGAAGGGCTGCACTGTGGCCACATCCATGAGTTTTACAGTGCTCCAAGCCCAACCACAACAAGCCCTTTGGGAAGGCACTGTGGGCAGACACTCACACAACTGCACAACACCAAACACACAACTTCCCCTTCACACACTGGAATTTCCCACCAGCTCACCTTTCCCTGGGGTGAATTCAAATCGAATATCATGGAGCTCTTTATTTGAATTCCTGTGGAAAGAAGAGAATTTTAAATAAAAGAGACCATTTCATGGCACTGATAGGTGCCCAAAAAAAAGTGTTGTCATTGAATAATCTGTCTGTCACATGAATTCATTGCATTCTATCCCCTCAAAGGCAAAAACTCATCACTTGGGTGTGCATGTGGAGGCAGCACAGTCTGCCTCCCAACCTGACAGAGCCTGGGCAAGTCCAGGATAGAGGAGTGCCACCTCCCTGGTACAAGGCCATGTCATTCCACTGTCTCAGCAACTCATATCCCTCAGGAGAGATATCCTTGGAGCACATTTTCAGAGGAGGGAAGTGCTCACACACATTATGGAACTGGGAGGTAATGCTCGGAATCCCCAGTCCAATGCCTACCAATAATCCAGAGATGAGAGGCAGGTTCTTTTAATGAGAAGCATCATTTGTGTAATGAGTGTAGAAAGACCTTTTATAATGCATATTTCTAGACCAGAATCCACTCCCTGAACTGGGTAAAAGCTCTTCAGTCCCAGAACTGGCTGAAGTCTGAAGTTTTGCATGAAGGGTAAGATGGTCCTGCACAAGGCCAGAACCCCTGGACCCCTGAATCCTTTTAGGGAACCCAGCCAATTCCTTCTTCCCACTCCATTAGACTTTAGCAATGTTTACACAAATATCAAAACCTGCTTCAATACACACAGGTTTTGCCAAACTGAAATGGATATGATAAACTGCTTTTCAGGTCACAATTTCAGAAAAGCAGATGAAATCCAAACTGACAAACACTTAACCACCACCCTATTAATTAAAAGGAACACAAGTCTGCCAGCGTCCCTGTCTACAAAGGTTCATGTCAGTAGAACAGGACAGCTTTTTGCCCTTACCTTAACCTTAATACAAGGTTGATGGGGACTCTCACATCTTCCTGTACCGGAGCTGCAGCAGGGGCTGCAGGTGGGGCCTGCAATAGGATTAAATCATTTTAAAGCAGGTTAACAATTCCTTGATCTAGTTTTAAAACTAAAGATAATCTTGATGAACTATAGATAAAAGTAAAAGTTTAACTCATGGTTGGAATAATGGCACTACAGTGAGAAAGATGACAGATCAATGAACCAGGAAAACTTCACACTTACATAGGAGGGTCTCTGCAATTGCCGTGAAAACAGTAAAACCTGCACTGAGAATGCCAGAATGGCAGGAGACTTCAGAAGTGCTAAATGTAAAAACATTGCTTGCTTTGCATTGAAACTTAAGGTTTTAGGGTATTTGTGACAGCTTCAAGACCTCCTGTGTTTTAATCCCTGCCCCAAACATCTGATTTTAAAAACCTGATACAATTGTATCAGGAAAAAAATCAATTGGAACATTAGTGTTTATACTCTCAGTTACTTTTTTTTATGAAATCAATGGCTTTAAGAGCATCTAGCAGCAATTTTATAGCTACCTATTTTCAATTCTAAATTACTTCTGAGCAATTACTGGAATGTACAATCAATGTATTTTATATTCGTCAGCAGCAGATTTCCAGAAGAGAAGATCCAGGAGCTGCCCTGCACTTGTCACAGCACTTGTGATATTTCCAGTGAAGAGCTAAGTGTTACTCAATCTCCACTTAAAAACAACCCAAATAAAACAGAGAGGGGTCGGTCACTTTTCCACTGCACAAGTCACCTGCACGGCCTGTGCTGAGGCAAGGATTTTATACCTGCAGGAACAAGACAGACACAACACCAGGCTGATAATTTAAGCATATTAGTCTTAACCAAGTGTTTTTTCATCTAGAGCACTTGTTTTTCACAAGAGAAGAAAAACCAACCCTTCGTTTAAAACTAGCATTTTACTCCAAGGTGCTCTTGGCCCAGCAATGCAACTCAGGGCTTCTCATCACAAGTTGGTTTCTGTTGAAGCTGAAAACCACCAGGTTAGTGAAAACAAACAAGGGCTCATGGAGAAGCCCAGAGCTCTGCAAAACAATAACCAGTGAGAAACAAGAACCAGAGGAGAGCCATAAAGAATAACACACTGACACAGAGAGCTGTGAGGAAGAACATATTGACAATGTAGAGCTATAAAAAAGAGCATAATGACACTAAGAGCTATAGAGAAGAACACACTGGCACAAGTTCATGAAGTTCAGCTTAGGACAAGCTACCAACAAATAAGCTCTTGGGCACTAGTGGCAGGTACTCTGACAGTGCATATCCAAAGTGTCACTGACACCAACACTGCTCCAGCCTTCGCTGCTGCTGGTGTTTCAAATGCTGCATAAAATTCAGGGCTAAACACGGCCCTTTTTTAAGAGATTTGAAAGAGTTTGATTTACCTATTAAAGTTATGTTAACATAGCCAAGAATATGTCAAACTTTCATGGTTTCAGATTGTTCTAACACATCTGGAATAGAACTGCTAAGTGCAAACCTGAAAGCAGTCAGGAATAGTCTCTGCTCTTACCTGGGCTGCTGCTGGGGCTGCTGCTGCTGGGGCTGCTGCTGCTGCTGGGGCTGCTGGAGGAGCCTGGCTGGGTGGAGGTACAGCAGTTGGAGGTTGTGCAGGTGCTTGTCCTGCAGCCTGAGGTAGTTCAGTAGGTGCCTGTGCTGGAGCATTGAGTGAAGGACCTGGAGGCTCAGCTGATGGAAACAGCTGCAAGCAAAAAAAGGAGTTTTAGTGAGAAAAGGAACTTGAGTCCTGATTCAAGCACCAGCTTTCCCAGAAGGGCTTGTCTGCCACATAAATCACTTAGAGAAGTTCAGTGCTGAGGGCATTCCCAGGCCTCCAGGACATTATCACTGATCCTGAGTTAGCAATCAGGGGTTTAATATGTTCTTATGTCCAGGGACCCATTCTGTCCTGATATTTGCAAGTTTTACTCATCAGTAAACCAAGAACAAGCATGGCTGTGGATCTGGGATAAAAATGACACTGTGTGGCAAGGCTGCATGCACACAGATATATGGAGCTGGGATGAGAGAACCCTATCCTTCAGTTTCCCTCTTTCCTGGAATCTGAGTCCTATTTGTATTTCCAAGTAGTCATGCACGCAGAGCAGAGCAGCCCTGCTTTGACTTGTAGTTCCTTTCAGAGAACAAACCTTGCAAAGCAGTGAGATAACTATCAACAACTGAGCCTTTCACAAAGCAAATGTCGGAGTAATTTGGATATCAATGGAAAGTGAATTCAGAGTTCTTCAAATCACACTAGACAAGATTTAGGACTGGACTTTAGTCTCTTGCAAAAAACAAAACCAACCAACCAACCAAAAAAAAAGCCACCCCCAAAAACACCCCATATGAAATTAATTTGAGGGTGGTGATAAAGGGCTAAATGAAAGTTTAATCTCTCTTAGCTCTTGTTATTCAGTACAGAAAATCCAACTTTGGCATGGGAGTCAATGAACTGTCAGCTTGATGGCACTTCAGTGTGCCCTCCAGCTTACTCTGATAGGTTGTAGGAAATATAAATCACCTTGAATGCTGGAAACCTGGACAGAAGACCTCCAATGGGAAAGTTAATCCCAAAAGGATTCTGTTTTTCAGCTTTTTGTTTGAATTTAGAATTTATGGCAAATTTCAGTGCCAGAACTGTAGTCTTTCTCAAGATCTCCCTTTATAAACACTTCTTGGACACAAATGAAGGAAGAACAGGACAGCCCAACCCAATACTAATTTCTAGGAGACATCTCTGTTTATCTTTCAACACAGGTAAGGAAAAGACAGACATAGCACAGTCTCTGGAAGATAAGCAGTCCCTATCACTGAAAGATAAGATATACTAATATTCCTAATGTAAGAAACAGTTCAGAACTGAAGAAAGATGATAAATTGCAACTGAAGTTTTGTTTGCTATCAAATACTACTACAGATTTCTTTCACAGTTCTGAGCACAGGCTCCAAACCAGAGAAATAGACAATGCAAACCAGACATCCTAAAGTCGTGTTCTGTTGAGTTTGTATTGCTTGGAGTTTTTTTTAAGAAGGAAGTAAGAAGACAGTTGTTTTGCTTAGATTATTCTTGTGACCAATTCATTACCTTACAACAAACAGACTTTTGCCACAGCAAGTTGACAAGACAAAGAACAAACTTACCACAAGAAGAGCTCTTGGCATTACACAGCCAAGGATTCCTTTTATAGGGAGCTCTTCAAACAGAGCTCAGCTAGATACTAGCTTCTACTTCACACAATATTGCTTTCAAAGGCTAATAAAGCATGTTCCTTGAAACAACAGCAGTAACTAGGAGTCATCTTTTCAGGAAGCCATTTGCAATTATAACTTACCTCGGAATTCTGTAGAGGTTCTTTCACTCTGGGAGACTGAAAAACAGAGAAAAAGATGTCATTGCCTAGACCAAAGTGAAGCTTACTGACTATCAGGACTTGTCAGAACCATACTGAACACGAGAAACCTACATAATTGTTTCAAGTTACATATGTATATTAAGATGCATGATAAAAGGGACACCACACAATTTGTTGTCATATTGTATCACCCAGAAAAACAGGCACATTTCAGAACTTGCAGTCAATACTTCCACTGTAGCACACAATACCCCAAGCTGCTGTCACTGTTACCCATCAGCAAAATCCAGGACTCCTGAAGATCATTCAGATTGAATCAAATTATTTATGCACCAGGATGGGAAAATCCATTTTAAGCTACTCAAATCTAGCAGAAAAAGATACATACAGATCTGCCTGACAGAATTCTGCTAGAAAACAAATTCCCTTCATTTACTTAGGAAGGTAGTTTCCAAACCAACTTGCTAAAAACATGCAGAACCTTTGTGGAGTGGGAGGAGGGAATTAGCCTTTCTTGTGCTGCTTTATAGAAGGAAATCCCCAGCCTGCTCTCCCTGCCCTTGGACCCTGCATTCTGCTGTGCTCTTTGTGAGAGGAAGCAGAGAACTGACAGGTAGGTGTACATCCAGCAGTGAAACAAAAAGACCAGTGGAACAAAGGGGAAAGTGCAGGCAAAGCAATGTAACCAACCTTTGCTTATCAGGTAAAACAAAGATAACACTGCACTAGCTGTTTCACATGAGCAGAGAGGAATTGCCAAGTACTCCTGAAAAGCCCTGCAATTAAGAGAGCCTGCAGCTTTGACTTCCAACAGCTCCAATTACTACGTGGAGATAGGTGGGATGGTTTGGTCCATGCTGGGAATAAAAAAAATACCTGTTCACTCTCCACATAATGGTCTAACAGATTGCTGTTTGGAGAGTACAAGCTGGACAGCAGAACATTAAGTCTCATCATGCCCCTACTCTGAGCCAGTCTCTGTACTAATAGAGGCCACTAGCTTAACAAGTGCAGATCAGGGCAATTTGTAACATATGACTCAGAGGCTTCCTGTGAGAAAAGGTTAAGAAATCTTATTTGCAGAACAGCAAGTTTCAAAAAGCCCTCTGGACAGGAGGAGAAGGAACAGTTCCCTCAGGATGACTACATGAAGGCAGTGTCAGGAAAAAAGTCACACAGCCAGAAAGGTAAAGCCTGAAATTCATCTCAGTGTGCTCAGCCCTCACTTGACAGTTACCAGGCAGGATGAAAAACATGGCATTGCTCCCAGAGAAACAGCCCTGCTCCACATCTGCAGGCCACAGCTGCTGCAGTATTCTTCCAGGAACAAAGCTCATATCCAAGAGTACCTGGAAGCCTCAAGGAATTACGTAAACAGAACTCATCTGAAAGATCAGTGTGCTAAGCACTGTAGAGACAAGTATGGAAACACTGGCCCTGTCCCTCAGATGACAACTAATCCAGATAAATGACAAACAGAAGTGGTGAGAGCCAGTTGAATATGAGCCAGCAGATGCCCAGGTGGCCAAGAAGGCCAATGGAACCTGGCTTGTATCAAGAATAGTGTGGCCAGCAGGAGCAGGGCAGTGACTGTCCCCCTGTACTGAGCACTGCTGAGGCACCTCGAGTGCTGTGTGCAGTTCTGGGCCTCTCACTACAAGAAGGACATGGAGGGGCTGGAGAGGGTCCAGCGAAGGAAATGGAGCTGGGAATGGGTCTGGAGCACCAGGCTGGGGAGGAGCAGCTGAGGGAGCTGGGGGGGCTCAGCCCAGAGAAAAGGAGGCTCAGGGGGGACCTTGTCACTCTCTACAACTCCTGACAGGAGGGGGCAGCCACGTGGGGGTCAGGCTCTGCTCCCAGGGAACAACTGAAAAGAGGAAATGGCCTCAAGTTGCACCAGGGGAGGTTTAGACTGGATATTAAGAAAAATTTCTTCAGTGGAAAGGTGGTCAGACTTTGGGACAGGCCGCCCAAGGAAGTGGTAGAGTCATCACCTCTGGAGGTGTTCAGAAAACATGAAGAAGTGGCACTTGGGAACAGGGCTTAGTGGTGAACACAGTGGTTCTGGGTTAACAGTTGGACTCAACAATCCTGGAGGTCTTTTCCAATCTAAACAGTTCTATGATTTTATGAAAAACATGGACAGAAAGAAAACAGGACAAACATTAAAAAACATTTACCTACGGTACAAATAGGATGACTTTGGGGATTAGTTCTAACTAATTTTTGCTTGTGTAATCAAAGATGATGTGAGTAAGCTGTGAAATGTGACCACACAACTCACCACTGCACAGATTTATTGCATAACAGAAGGTGCACGATTTAAAAGCCCACAGAGCACAACTGCTTTAATTTGAATTCAAGGTTTTAAATGCAGGGAGGAAGGAAGTTCAGAAAGTCTTTATATCCAGAAGGTAATGTTGACCCAGAAAGTCACCATATTCAATGAATTAAAGAGATATTTCTGGCTCAGGGTACAACAAATATTTGCCTGCTTTCAGGTGCAGTCCTAGGAAGAGACTTGTAAAATATATGTTTGCACATATTAAATCTACCCTATTTTTTTCTGTAAAGTGGAAACAAGTAAAAAATACACTTTTCATTTATGTAGATGACTTTATGCAAGGTAAATACTTCACTATTTTGGCAGGTTAAGTCAACCTGTAAAGCCTCCTGTTACTTTGTGGCTGACAGCAGTAAAATGCAGCTATAGATGGAATCACAGAATCACAAAACATTTTGGGTTGGAAAGGACCTTTAAAAATCCTCAACTCCACCCCCACCGCAATGGGCAGGGAAAAAAGGTGACACTTAGTTAACACTAAGTGTTAACTATCCAACAACTTGGTTAAAATTGCAGAGGGATTTACAGACAAGTGGAATTTATACCCAGTGTTTGAAATATGGCCAAAAACACAGGATAAACACTAGTCCTCAATAACATCACCATATTCATGGCAAAAATTGGCAGTTTGGATATAAGTCTTAGGACTGCTTGAAAAGCAATCAAATTTAAGTGCCCAGGCAGACATGTAGTGAGGTCTGAGGTGCCACGGTGCCCTTCCTGACATCCTGAAACACACAGGTGCCCCAAAGTCCTGTGTCACATACACATGGGGTGCCTCCAAAATGGAAATACACATCTCCAGTGAGGTAACTGAATTAAGACCTACTACTCCAACATCCATGCTAAAGGTTTGCTGAATGGGAGACCTACAAGTAAAGGCCAAGCACGGCCCAAATGAGAGCAATCAGGACAGGCACAAGGAAAATATATCAAAACATCAGGAAAAAACTGCCTTGAAAAAGAGCTTGTAAACGTGTGTCAATCTGCTTTTTTCCTGCCTAAGAGGAATGAAACAAGTACGTACTGTTCAAAACACAGTAAACAGAGTTAAGTCATGGTACCCCGGGCTTCAAGACAAGATACAAGAAGTCCTAAATAATCTCCGAAACAGAATTAGGGTCTCTTACAAAATTGCCTCCTGAAATTTGATCATATTCTAGCCTACAAAAGGAATTTAGAAGAATTCAACTTGTAAAGAATCAAAGAATTTCAGTTGTAGCCACCTGGTACCAAGAGATCTTCCTTGATCATGCATACTACAAAGCTGGACACAATAAGCTCTTTAACAAGTCACAAGAGTTGCTGTCACAAAGTATGGAATTACTGTATCAAGTGGCTTTTAAAAAGCCAAGCATTTCAAAAGATGCTAAAAAGATGCAAAATCTTGCATTTAATATTTAAGTGTCTATTCAGAATAGCAACAGAAGCCAGACTAATGAAAGAGAAATGAGAAAAGTTGTAAAGGGATAAATGCTTCAAACCGATACTGGTTTTTTTCCCTTTCATATTGAAAAGCTTTCTCTAAAAATCCTTCACTGTCTCACTAACTCAATTACAGGATGATTAAAACAGAGTCCACTTCCAGCCACCTGCTGTAGTGAACAGGGGCCAGGCAAACCATTACAGTCAAACCCCAAACTGGTGACTGCTGGGGGAAGACAACCTGAAAATTCACTGTAATCTTTCAGCTGATTATTATGCATTACTCCTCTGAGTTCTTGAGGGATTTGTATATATATTAGGAGAGGAGAAAGTGCTGTTTTCTTGGTAATTTTCAAGCACTACACCAATCACTCCTGAGACTTCAGGAATGCTGTGAGGTTTTCTAACAGGATTAATCTATTTCACTGTAACTGGGAGTGCAGAACCAGGCCCTGCATGTTCAGGAATCAGCCATAAGCACAGCCCTATTGATTTCAGCTCCATCCTGGAGAGGGCAGTAGGATAAAATCTCTCCTGACACTTCCAGAAGAAAGCATCTCAAGCAGTGAGCACCCTTAAAGGGAACATCCTAGCTGCAATGAATTAGTATGCTGAGCTGGGAGTAGGCTGTCTGAATTAACATTTCCAATTATGCTGAACATCCCTGCATGAGACCAGCTGTGCCCCACCACAATGACAAAAGAGATCAATACAATTTCTTCAACCTTCAGTCTGTTTTCTTTGCTTCAGCTCCTCACTTGAGGGAAAGGATTATAACTTGCGGTTTATCATGCTTAAGGCCATGGGCTCCCCAAATATATTTAGATGTACCACAATTAGAAAACAAAACAGAGACAGTGGAGTTTGAGGACCCACCCTGAGCTGTGAAATTGCTGCTCTGCCTTCCTCACTTTCTTCATCAAGCTCATCATCACTCCATTCCCAACCACCATCTTCAGTCTTATGAAGACGCCCACTGGAGCCTGGGACCCTCCGAACCTGTGCAGCACAAGGACACAGAACTTAGATCTCAAGCAAACAGTTTCTACAGCTGACTTTTTTAGAAGAAATAGTACCAGAACATCTTCAGGTTCCACCACCTGTCAGGGAACCAGATTATTTTATTGAAATGAATAGCTCTATCTAGAAAAAGCTGTACTGCAGTAGTTATTAAAAATGTGAATACAAACATTAAAAAATAGTGCAGCTGTAACAGCAAGAGCCCAGGAGATTTTCAGTACCTTTTTAGATCTTTCAGTGATTGTTGGCGCTCTCTGCAACATCTTCTCTTGTAAAAACTCTTTATTCTGCAAAGGAAAAAATACCAAACATTTGCATTGCTGAAAATGCCCTTTGATGACTTCAGTGTCTCTGATAAAGTAACTGTTAAGCTGTTTCTAGCAGAAAGTGGTTTAAATGTTTCATCCCTATTCCCCCAAAGATATTAACCACTCCCCTGTTTTGGGCAGTATATGATGTTTCATCCTAAGTACCTTTTCAGTTAGCAGTGGCACTCTCCCTATGCAAAGTGACATGGAATTAACAACTGAGGAGTTGGATATTATTCTGATTTACTTGGAAATATACTTATTACACTGCAGTATCTGATACCCTGCTGAGACATTTGGCATTCTTCCACTTGCAGATACTACACCATCTGGATCCAACCCTTTTGCTTTATCTTACTCCTGAATTTATGCCTGTCCAACTGTCAAAGGCAAGCCTCAGAAGTCAGACAGGTGGGGATGCAGGAATCCCTCTGCGCTAGAGTAAAAAGAAATTGGGACAGCAAGATTTAAAGTGGCTGGAAAAACATAAAGATAAACAGCTAGATAAACAGCATTTATGTTTAAAGAGGAAGCAAATGAAGTGATCACAACAGATTGAATATTGGGAAACTGCTGTGATGCTTTATTGTATTAAATTTCCCTTTCAGCAAGCCACGCCGGATTGGCCAGTGTGCATTCCTGAGAATATAACTTTCTGACTGATGGACTGTGGGGCCACGCTTCTGGCAGCAGGGAAGCAGGGCAGTCCAGGCAGGCACCCTGGCATTGGCATTGGGATTTGGATGGGTATTCCACACCACAGAGTGCAGCTGGGAAGCCCTGTCATCCCTGCCCACGCAGAGCTCCCAGAACTCCCCCAGGATGATTGCTTGCAGGCAGGATGGAGAGTCTCAAGACACACTCTGTCATTCTTGATAAGTGGCTCCCAGCATTATCAAACCATGCTTTTACATAACCTAGATGGATTTAAATATATGACTCAATATAGATGTATAGAAGCTGCACTCTTCAGCCCTCAAGTTACAGCTGTCAGTTTGGCAGTGGCTGATGTGTGACAGTAATTTAACCCCAAGTGTGAAATGGCACACGTTTTCACTTCAGATGCCGGGTTAAGCATTGCCTCATTTACAAGAATGTTAATTTTCTATTACCACCCATGCTAATATGTTACTCTCCAGCAGCTTAATGAAAGCATGAAGGAGATTTAACATACAATGCAGTGCAATGTGAACCACAACTCGCATAACCAAACGGAGAAAGGTCAGCAATGTGTAAACCATCTTGTCACTTTGGACACCAAGTGTGCACCCAGCATACAGATGCAGACTAATCAGATGCCTAAAATCGCACCATGGACAGTGAAACTCCAGTTAATACTGTCAAGAGCCCAGACATCAATTAAACTTGCCCTAAAGCAAACTGCTGCATTTCATCAACTGGATCACCCTCCAGACTTCCCTGGTTCATAGAATTATCAAATCACACAATACCATGACCTGGAAGGGACCCACAAGGACCATCCAGTCCAATTCCTGGCCCTGCACAGGACACCCCAACAATCCCACCTGAGAGCATTGTCCAAACACTCCTGGAGCTCTGGTAGCCTTGGGGCTGTGACCATTCCCTGGGGAGCCTGGGCAGTGCCGAACCACCCTCTGGGGGAAGAACCTTTCCCTGATATCCAAACTAAACATCCCCTGACACAGCTTCAGGCCTTTCCTTCAGGTCCTGCCACAGGTCACCAAAGAAAAGAGATCAGCACTTGCCCCTCTGCTTCTCCTCATGAGGAGGAAGTACAACTCTCCCTAGGTTGTACCTGTTAGATTCCTGTCAATTTTAATAGGGCATCCAGCTCCTGTACAGATACCTGATGTGGCCAATTCCATTTAAGCATCTTAATCTGGGAGCTGAAAACTACTCTGATTAATTGGTGATGCTGCTGTGCTATCCCAAGTATGAAGTCCCTTTCTGACAGTTTAATCTGTATTTGCTATAAATCCCACATATTTTGATCACAGGCATGCCATGAAAAAAATAAGCAAACAGAAAACATGGAAAATTTTTTGGAAATACAAATCCTCCCTTGTGTTACTGCTGTCTGTCTCCCGCAGTAAGACCTCGCACGTTGCATATGCACTAATCTCCAGGCAGTAATTACATAATGCTTGCTGGCAGTTCACTCCAAGGCTAGAAATGGGAGTTTCCTACTGTTTTGTATCACAGGACCTTCATTTTCCATAAGGCAACACAGGGTGAAATATCTTTAGGTAGCCCTTGCACAGTGGGCCTCATTCAGCCCCTTGTACACACTGATTATAGAGTTTACTAAAATGTAAGTTACACTCACTGCCACAGAGACCTTTATGGTTGGACAGGTAGCCAGAACGGCACCATTACAAGGGAAGAACAAACCCAAAGGGCACTGAAAGACTTTTAAATGCTCAAGAATTTCTAGATGATTTCTGTTAACAACAGCATACACAGAAGGTACAGAAGGAGGATTTCATTCTGTTCCTTCACAATGACCCATTCAACTCACTCAGCTCTGCTGGCTCCAAGTGAAAGAGCCCACACTCCTGCCAGTAAAGCTGTCACCCACACTTATCATGCTTCTGAAAAGTCCTTTCCACAGCCTCTGCACAAATCAGTTTAGGAAGCGTTTTCTTACCTTTGCTTTCGTGAAAAATTTGTGTCTTAGGAGTTCTGCTGCTGTTGGTCTGTCAATAAAAACAGATGTAGAAAAGACAATTATAAATGCTCCCTTTCAACCCAATGGTCTTCCAGGCTGCTCCAGCTTGTTGGCATCTCGTGAGGGCATCAGCTTCTCCTGTATAATTCCCCTAAAATCAATGTATTCCAAGTAAATTTTACACCAGCAATCTTTTAAATTACTCAGTGTATTCTGAACAAGGCCTATTGTGCTCAAAAGCAATGAATAACTTGGGACTGGCAGGGAGAATTTACTCCCATTTTTGATACTGAACATGGGACTCAGATAACAACACAATCACAGAAACAATTTATTCAAAATTGAACTCACAGAATCATCACTGGAGTGCAGGACTCACCGTGTGCAAGTAACAGTTATTTCAGAGATACTTGATTAAATGTGTGTGATTAGTTCTAGTAAACACAGGTGGGATGATCAATCTCGGTCTAATAGAAATGAACAAGTACAAACTATTTTCCCCTTCAAGTCAGACTTCAGAATAAATACTGGAAAGTGAGAGACATCCCTTGGTCGGTTTAAGAGGAGTTTCCTAAAGAATCAAGCCCTCAATGAGAAAGTAGCAGCTTACAGCATTTGCCACAGTGCAAATGGTGCTTAAGTAACAGAGTTTAATCAATGACTTGCAAAGGCCATTTATCACAGGGTTTATTCACCACAGACTACTCCAACAAAAGGCATCCACCTTATAGCAAGGGAGCCCCTAAATAATCAAAATGCAATTGCACTTAATTCTCTTCCCATGCAATATGTCAGCCTCCTGCCCCCACAATCAGGACGATGCCAGTGGCTGGCAGTGGTGCTTGAGGAGAGAGAAGGGGTGTGCCACAATTCAGTGATTATGTATAATCTGATCAGTGCACATCCTAACCTGCAAGGGTAGGATATGCTTTAGAAAGGTGAAAAAATGTCATGCTGGGAAAAAAAAACCCAGCTATCAACTTTTATCAAGCACTCCACTGGATTCATTAAGCATTTCAAGTGTAATGCTTGTTAGAAGAGAGAGACTCATTGCACAGTGCGTGAGAAGCCTGTGGTCCTGGATCTGACACAAGAGGGAACTGAAAAATGTCTTCATTATTATTATTATTTTATGAAAGCACATTTTCCTTTCCAGAATTAAGTTTGCTTACTGAGGAGGAAAGAAAAAACAACCTAAGAGGCATTAAAAAATGGCACAGCACACACACCACCCCCTTGGTAATATTTCCTACATCACTGAGTAGTCAAGATACTATTCAAGGAAGGCTGAAAGTGTCATCAGGTCACTTAAGCAATCTGTATTGATGAAAACACGTTGGTAAAATTTGCCACTGTTTTTCCTGATTTCCCCTCCAAACCAAATATTACATATAATTAAACAAGTCAAAACTACACTGAAAGCCTTCTCTGCACCGGGAAATTTTTTAAAGTTTACTTATGCAGTTTTGCAAGTAAACACATATTGCCCAACCTGTAATTTCTGATTTGTAAACACAGAGCAGTTTTGATTGGGAACAAAACATGAACTGAAGTCACCTGCTGAAGGTGGCCAGGGGAGAATGGCCCTATCCAGGCAGTGGACTGGGATGCACTCTCATTAACCCAAATGGAAGATGTGTGCCCTAGCCAGGCACAGTGCCAGACATTAATCCATAAAAATAAGGACAGCCAAGAGAATTTGTTGCCACACAGCAAGATTGCTGTGTTCCTTGTGACTGAAAGGTTGCAGGGGCAGAGAGTATACCAACTTCAAAAAATAGGGAATACAATGAGGTTTGTGAGTTTGCTTTTTTTTGTGTTTGCTTGTTTGTTTTAATTTATTTTGGTGCTCTCTGTTCTTACCTCTTTTCAGGGTCTTTCTGTAGGCATGATGAAATCATCTTCCTAAACGATTTCCCATACTTCTTCAGCATCTCCTTATCTTGCACACCAGTTTCCAAAGATGGAGGATCATTTTGTAGCGTCAGCATTAAAACCTGAAATAATTATGTCTATTGGCAATGAGATTTTCCTTGGCCTTTGTTAGAGACAAATCTTGGGGAAAATATATTTTAGACAAGCACTTTCATGGAGCGTCTGAGTCAACAAGGATGGGTTGACAACAAACACCCACAAATTTAAGTTACTGCTTTCTGTCCCCTTTCCTGGCCCACAGTGCAGTCTGTGGGCCAAACACAAGGCTGGAATGTGCTTTCAGGTCTGTTTTGTGGGATTAAAAGTGCAAACAGAGCAGAACTTCTACCAGCTTTCCTCATTTGAGATGAGCAGTTGTGCAAGGCTTTTGATTCTATATACCTCCCTGAGGTACTTTTTAGCTAGAAATCAAATTAAAGAAGGGCAGCATAAAAAAATACAAGAGTTCACTTCCATGTACCAATGTGACAGCAGGTGAAGACATTCCTCACATAAGCACCCATCAAGCCAAACTGATTATTTCCCTCACATCACTTAAATATTCTGAAGGAAAGGAAGAAAATTACTCATTTCCATTTCCACTTGTCACCTACATACAGATGAATATCTATTTTTAGAAAAGGAAACAGCACATAGCACATTTAAATAGCTTTCAACAGCTATATTGCTTAGGGCAGCAAAAGCCCATCAATCTAGCTGAAATTATACAGCCCATGACAGAACTCCCTGCTTTCTCTCCCACTCCTTGTAGGGTCACTTAATGCATGAGTAATTTTGCTGCATAACAAAATTAATCTGCAGTGCAATGCAATTACATTCAATAAATAAAACAGGGAAGTCTTCTTGCAGGCTGCATGACCGGAACCCAAACCTTACAGAATTGGGGACTCAATTCTATCTAGCATATGATAGCACTAAGTAGGTGCTGTTGATACTAAAAGGTGATGTTGGTATTCAAAGCTTCATCCCATGCATTCAAACCACAATAAACAGAAATACAACTTGTAGAAGCTGCTGCAAAATGCTACCAATAACTACAGCCCAGAAGGAAATATCAATGAAACCAGCAGCATCTAAATCAGCAACATATTCCCCTGAACTGCTCTTTGCTCTGCCACAGTTACTGATATTGGAGGAAATTTAATGGCATTTCTGAACAACTCAGCTTCTCAACAGTCCCTGCATGGACAAGTCTTAAAATTAATTCTGTTCTACGAGAGTTAAACTCATGCAAAGTCCTAGCATTTAAAGGATACATGGATGTGCCTGTTCTGAGTTAGGAGTTGATGGATTCCCAAATGCCGCTGTAACTGTGGGATGGGAGAGGGTGCAGCCAGGTCCTGAAGACGTGACACACCCAGCACTTCAGCAGTGAAAACTCAGAAAACTGAAGTTTTTCCCCCAGTATCATTGAATGGTTTGGGTTGGAAGGGACTTTAAAGTTCATTTAATTCCAATCCCTCTGCCACAGGCAAGGACACCTTCCACTAGTCTGGCCTTGAACAACTCCAGGGATGGGGCATCCACAACTTATCTGGGTAGCGTGTTCCAGTGCCTCACCACCCTCACAGTAAAGAATTTCTTACGTCTAACCTAAATCTCTCCTCTTTTAGTTTACAGCCATTCCCCTTTGTTCCATCACTATCTGCCTGTGTAAAACATTGCCCTCCCAATGCCAAAACCTGAGGGACATGACACATATCTGTGTCATATCTGTGCTCTAGCCATCAGCCATGGGGGTAGAACAGGCTCTCCACCCCCTCATGTTTGATCTGAGAGACCACACATTCCAGGAGGAGAACCAAAATGGCCTTCAAGAGGGTGGGCCAAAGGGGCCTAAAGTTTTGTGATTGAGAGAAGGCCTCATTAGGTATCACAAAGGAGATAAGGAAAAAGATCTCAAAGCTCAGTAGAAGGACAGGATCTTTCAGACTTCAGCTGATGGGTGTCAACTCTTAACTTCAATATGTACCCTCCCCCTGAAAGAGCAGCATGTTAGAAGCAGCTCCTGGTTCGAGAGTCAGGAAACAGGGACAGTTAGCCAAACTACAAGGTGGTCTAAGGTTCAAGATATTTGAAAAAGAATTTTAGAGTGTCAAAGTTTAAACAAGAACATTTTTTTTGCTTCAACCTTATTAAAATACTACTGTTGCCAATACCACACCGTTTCATACTGACGTGGTACTTTGAACTGGAGCAGTGATTGACAGGACTGCATCAGTGTTAAACAAAATTAAACATTCTTTCGGATAACTGGTAACATGAGAGGTATCAAGAGAATCTCTAAGAGGTATCAAGAAGGATTATCAGTGCAGAAGAAAGAATGGCTCACCATCCCAGTGTCACTGGATGCCCATAAGGCATTCTGAATCATTATTTATAACCCTAAAAACATCTGCTGACTTCAGAGGTTTAAAACACACAGCACTTTCCTTAAGAACGGTGAAACTCAGGATCTAAATAAAAACTGCAGTTTCAGATAATGCCGATTAAGTGGCATATTTTTAAAAGGTGACTCAAGACACATCCAAGAACATCATGATCCACAAGTGCAGGCTGAAAGGACAAACTCTTCTATGCAATGTGCTAAGTTGAGAGGACAAACTCTTCTGTGTAACATGCTAGCCAAATTCTTGGAAACATCCACAGAACACACTGATCCCTTATCTTGCACAAGTATCTGGAGATCTGCTCACCTTCATCGGTGGGTATTTATGGTAAGGAGCTGCTCCCGTAGCCAGTTCAATAGCAGTGATCCCAAAGCTCCAGATGTCTGCCTTGAAATCATATCCTCTGACCTGAAAAATATTAGAGGATGTTATCACGTGCCTCCTGCTGTCCTGCAGTACCATTCCTTTCACACACCCTTCCCCCTTGAATTTGGAAAGACCAGCAAGCACTACAGAGATGGAAAGAACATTTTCTCCCTCCTCTCCCCCCAGTTCCTTGTACCTTCAAGGAGGTGTTTTAGAAGTCACAGTCTGATGAAAATCATGGTAGTGCACTGTACAACTAGGACTGCTCTGCCATAAACTCCAGTGCAGAAAATAAAGAGCCACTGGGCTAACCCAGGCTCAGACACAGAGAGTCATTACACAATGTAATAAAACTCTCATAGTTAATAGACGGACTGCTACCCCCTGGGACACCCGCCTCACTACACTTTTAGTCAACCACTTAATCAATCTGACTGCAAGCATGTTCTATCCTGGAACTTCATGATACACCAGCGCAGTAAAAGCCCCTCATTCCTGCCTGCAGACTAATGTTTCCCTCCACTAATTAACAGTAGCTTCTGCACTTGACATTAAACACAGGCTTGTTCAGGAAAATTTATAGCATTTACTTCCCCTCCTGCACAGGAAAAAATATTTCATATGCCAAAGCAGTTACTTCCTCATTATCATTAGGTAATATTTTGGCACTTGCTTTCTCCGCTGCAGGGGAGAGACATTATGTACTAACTTCAAGAGCAGCTCTGAAAATCAAAGCGTTTTGGTTGCTTTAGGATGGTTTATATTTCTTCTCACTACACTACGGAAAAATGAAAACCGAATCAGAGCAGAGCTAACAGGGGTATTGTGCTCAGCTAACCTAACAAGCTTTAGAAAGATACTCCTTGTGATGAAGCCAAAAAGCATTCCCCAAGCTACCTTTAAGATGATCTTGAATCTTGGCAAACTAACAAAAAACCCTCCTGCACTATTTGTCATGTAATACTATAGTTAAACTGAAACTTATTACAAAGACAGGAATTTATATCTTGCACTGATTTCTTCCACCCTGTAAGCATAATTTTCATGAGCCCTAAAAGTCTGAAATGTTTCTTCAAGTGCCTCAGTTCATGCATGCCATGATTTTGAACAGATTTCAAGTCAGTTAAATAAACAAGCACAGATATCTAGTATAATTTAAAAGAGCACAGGGCAAGAATATGTTGTAAGGGTGGTTTTTGTCCTCTCACACTGTTTTTAGGTTTTGAGAATAACTTTTGGACATTTCTTAGCTCCATCTTTCAGTTACTCTTGCAGCACTCCAATGCAGTGCACAACTTCCATTTCCTGACAAGATTTTAATTGTTTAGTGCAAGGGTATTTTTTAATTATTTTACATAATCCTGCTTGCAAATGAAAGCTATAAAGCTCAAAACTGTCTGTAGCAGTTCATCTTGACACCTGTTCAATACATTCGTCACCACCCTGCCGTTAGTTTAGATCAACAACATTTATTTTTCTCATCCACTTTTTTGCCATAAATCTGTCAAGTGACCAGACATTAAAAGACAATGTTGAGCAATCAAATATTAACATTCTAAAGGAATTTAATGCTGCTGAAGTAAACCAGATGGAATTGGGTCAATAATATCTACATGTGGAAGGCCAGCCTAGAGCAAGCCTCTGTCCCTCTTCCTGGTTGGATCCAGTGGCTCAGAGTGACACCTGCTGGAAGGCAGCAAGATGATCCAATGGACATTGAAGGATTTCACATCAGCATCATCAGCATCCCAAATACTGCTTTCACATGATATTTGCAACTGGTTAGATGTGCACAGCCTTGGCGGAGGTATTGCACTCCTAGAAAACTTACCTCCTTTGGAAACACATTTGTGGGGGACTGCCCCCCACTTTGTCACTGAAACCTTTATTTCCTCTCTTTGGCTCCCTCCTTGAGATTTTTTTTCCTTTTTGTCCTGCAGCTGCAAAGAGCCTGGAGCAGCACCACTATGTCCCAGTCAGGCTGCTGTGCCCTGGGCATGACACACAGGACAGAAAGGCGAGGGACAGCTCTGATCTGGCTTTGGAAACACCAAATACACTATTTATTTAAAGTTAGTATTAAATTTTAAAAATCCCTAAGAATATGACAAGGAAGCAGTTTAAAATCAAGTTTGCAAAGACTGTCCTTACTTGGGAAGTGTGGATTTATTCTGAGTGTTAGATCTGCACTCCAAGGAGGCTGCTGTAGTGCTGGAATGCACCAGCCCCTCGGTGCCACCATGGGGAGCCACTGAAAAGGCCAAACGTTGAACAATTCTTTCATCAATAATATATTTAAGCTACTCCAAAATTATCTCCATTCCTCAAGAAGTTTTATACATGGGAAAAACTGCATAAAAATGCACTTTAATGCAGTTGTGTTTAGCTGCATTTAATTTTAGATACAGATATATTCATGCGGGTCTTGTTAAAGTTCCTTCCAAGCTTTTTACCACATATTTTACTGTGAACAACAGCAAAGAGAAATGTATCAAGGTGGATTTACTATAACAAAACAATGTTTTCTTTAAATATTTTTGTTTTTAAAAATTTAGAAAGAAAAATGGAAACCCATTTATAGCCAGTTATATTTCTGCTTAGCACACCTGTCAAAAACCCAGTCCCCTGTCAAACTGATTTTAAGGGAATGAGGGATAATTTTTGGAATGCTCATGGCACAGAACATGAATGCCATCGACAGCTACTGCAAATGCCTTGGTAAGACTGTGGTATAATTTTCTCTGTGGGTCTTGCTCAGAAATGGTCAGCAATTTTACATTAAACTAAATTTCCAGGTGTCCTTCATCAGAAGTCACACAGACAAAGCTTCTGTAGTTTAGTCTAGAAGCAGTGGAGGACAAAAAGTGACATTTCTCCACCCAAGGGGAAGAAGTATGACATCTTTTAGTGAGCCAAAAGAGCAGAGGAAGAAGGGGGAAATGCAAACATTCCTCAGCATTTAGAGCATGGATACTCACAGGTCAAGAGAAGTTAAAAACCTGAATAAAGGTTACGTTAATTTTCTGAATTAACTCCCCAGTCTGACGTGTCACAACTAATTTCCCCAAATTCTTATGTTTGCAGATGCAGAAGAGCACATTACTGAGCTGTGTATGTGCATATCTACCACATATGAAGCTATTTATATTCTACCTCACATTTATGCAAAAGGGAGGGGCAGGTTAATCTTCTTTATGCAACAACCGATCTGTCTCATCCTCACCTTAGGCAGGAACCTGAAGAAAAGCAATGGGGAAAAAATCTACTGAACGCTTACTATTCCCCAGTACAAGTCTAGCTGCGATACGAAGTCAAACAAAATCCTGTGGTTTTAAGAAAACCCTTCAGAATGCCAAATTATCATCTTAGTTTGAAACAAATATGGTCATTGCTGATAACAGGGAATTCCAGGTGCAGATCAGCTCAGAAGACACTGGGAAAAACAATTCACCTGTTCCATAACTTCCGGTGCCATCCAGCAAGGTGTGCCCACAAATGTTTTCCTGACTTTATTCCTGGTAATGTCACCACCAGTAGCCAGAAACGCGCTAACACCAAAGTCTGAAAAGAAAACAAAAGCAGAATTTATTAAGAACACATCCTGAGCAAACTGAAGGGCTGTCCCTTCTTTCCCCTCATATTCCCAGCCACCTATTAAGTACCAGACCATGCAGTCACGCATGAGGGGTTTCCTAATAAAGGAGAAATGATCAACAGTTAGCTAAGAGTGCTGGTACATGAACTGCCATTCAGCAGTTCGCCATTCAATTCCTGGGGACAGCAGAGCTTTCAGCCCTGGCCGGCAGAGAGGAAAATTCCACTTTCCATTACAGCCCACTGGTCACATTAGAGCCTGCCCACACTCCCCCAGCAGCCCTGCTGCTGTGCAAACCTGCCCCCGCCAGCCAGAGCTTTATTCACATTTGCATACACACACAACTGTACTGACCCTCAAGCAGCATCCTGTAACGTCTGCAGCAAACACGTTGGGTGCCGAAAAAGTCACTGGGTAACATTTAACTGTCCTGACTGAGTTATCAGCCCCTTATTCTGGATGTTTTATTATCAGAATATGCTTTATTTTATAATCATCCATGGCCCAAATGCTCAGTGCTTTAACAGGACCTTGGACCAGTTCCTGCACGTGCCACAAGCCATCCTGAGCATCCCAGGGAAGCCTCACAGACAGGGATTCACACCCTGCACAGAATCACCCCCATCTGAAACATCTTTCACAAACAGAATGATGCTCAAGGATGCCCTTTACACTTGCTGATAACTGTATTTCTTGGAATAAATCACTCTTTTACTTGAAAATGATGCTGTCAAACAAAGCTAACCCTGATGCTTTATGCAATTAAGAATGACATGGAAAACAGAATCTGTCACCAGCAGCAGCATACAGGGATAGCAATGGGATAAAGTATGTTTGCTCAGAGAAGAGCATTACAAAAGATCTGGCAACCAAGTCATTCAAGAGAGGATGGCACTTCGCTTGGAGAAAAAAGAAAAAAAAATCAAGTGACAGGGAAACTGTTAACACAGAACTGTGTAAGTATTTCTTCCCAATCGGCTCCAAACTACACTACTTACGTATTGCTGAATTATAGGTCTGCAATGGGCCTATAACTCAATATATAACTCAATTCCCCATAACTCAATTTTATCCACACAGTTTAGTTTTTTTTTAAACACAGTACAAGCAATCAAAATCTCAAATGTCATTTTTGAGATTGATGACAGGCTTGGAGGGCAAATCTCTGAAATTCCAGGGCTATTTAACATGAAACCAGAATATTATTGATCATAACTGGTTTGAAAATTCTTGAAACTCTGCTGACAACACAAAATGTAAAAGCCTTTGCCTCTCTGGCCAGAGGAACCAGAGTAACTGCATGGCTTAAGGATGCCATAGTGAAGAATCAATTGTAACAAAAGATCCCTCCTTACAATTTGCAAGTCACGGCATCCATACTATCCTAAGTCTCCCTCTGCATCACACCAGCAGTGCAATCTCATTAGTATTTCAGTATTTGAGAAACACCATTGAAGTTATCACTCAGAAGACGCTGAAAGCTTCCAGCTCACTTCAGTAAGAGACTTCCAGGACAGAAACTTAGTGCTCACTGAAGTACTAGACATGGATAACTGAAAGGCGACATTAAAGAAAGCTGCACAGAAATTACAGAGCTAAAACCAGACTAACAAAAGCCTAGCATTAGGATTCAGCTCTTCCAGATGTGCTGTCCTGCTCTTTTCCTGTTCCCAAAAGCATCTTGGCTTCCTGCTAACCTTTAAGTATTAGAATGCCTACATGGATCACTATCCCCATCAGCACTGTAAGCTGTATTTTTCTGGAAACACTTTTTGCAACAGTGATTTTTGCTTTGAGATCTTCCATGTGAGCATGCACCATCCTCACTTTTCTCAGAAACTGAAGGAGCCTCCTAAAAGACTCACAGTAAAGTCGCCTGTTGCTGCTCATTACAGGAAGTCTCTCGCAAGATCTATTGTTCTAAACACAAGAGCAATTAGAAGTTCTTTTAAATAAGATAATACTAATAGAAACTTGTCCAAGTGCCATGAGCATTTTATTGTGATGTGCTGTATTTGAACTTGCACATATTATCTTACCTCAAGTTTCCATGCAGTCATTTTGAGGGGAAAGGAAATGCCATTCAAAGCAAAAGCATTCCAGCAGTAAAAACACAAGTCCTTTACACAGTATTCACCACATCTCACATCAAACATGGGTTTATGAATTCCAGATGGAAATCAGGCCCCTACATGTACCATCTGAGGAAAGCTTAAATGGAATTAAAGTTTATTTCATTACATGGTTGATTTATTTAATGTTTTCCCAATTAATTTCCCTCCTTTCCAGTGGGCTAAAACAGGCTCAAACAGCCTGTGGTGCTCTGCTGTAAGGAATGACTTACAGACCATCTTCTCAAATGTCATCTTACTAACTTTATCCAAGCCCCAGCTATTCAGATAAGAATGTGCCTGCTCTCAGGAAATATCTGCAAAGCAATAAAACACAACCCCAACCACAAGTTCAGGTTCAATTCCTAATTCTGAGCAGTTGGTACCATCTGTGCCTCAGTCTCTCTGCCTCCAGAAAGGTCAAAACAGAACTAGGTTATTGCAAATGGATTTAACTCTAGAAAATGGGAAAATCCATGAAATTCAGGATAGCTCCGAAGTGTTTACACATTTGTACTCTTCCTTGGCAGCTCGTAGTTTATATTGGCGCACTACGGTGATAGCTGGAAAGGACTGAATCACCAGAGACAGGGAGGAATGGGAAATGTTCGAACCTGGCTTGCAATACCAGTAACCACCACTGCTGGGGATCCACCGACTGTCAGATATCCTAAAGGAGCCCAAAAATTGCAGACTTCCAGCAATCTGATAGCAAATAACAGTCTCCAGGATGTCTGGGTACAAGTGGTAGGATCTTTTTTTTACCATTTTTCTGAAGGAATGTAGAAAAGATTCATCTGTTGGAGCTGTTTCAGTCATATAAACCAAAGATTGCGAAAAAAACCCCATAAAGATGTCTATCTCCAGACTCTCATATCACAGCAAAACCAATCCAGGATGGGAATGTCAATTCTGCTGATGCATGCTCTGCACAAAAATATGGCCGATTTTGTCTTTTACAGCAGAATCATGTTTTGCAAACCACATACCCTACAGGACACTCTACAATGGCAATGAAGTTGCAGAGTAGTGCTTGATAAAGCATGGCATGAGGCAACAGTTCCTGATATTAAGGTATCCAAACTCTCAAAAACTATTCTGGCCACTCAGGAAATGCAGAAGCTGAAAGGAAAGAGCCTTTCCAGTATACACAACTCACCAACACAAGAATGCTGTGACAGGACCACATCACAACAGGTACCACTGCAGGTGTGTCTCTCAGGAAGACATATTTCTACCATATTATAGATTGTTTTATCCAAATCTGGAAGTCAGTTGTTAAATATCATCTGTCTTTGGCCATCTCATATTGTAACATTAACCTTAATCCTAAAAAGCCTAAGTACCTGCTATTGCATGTAGCTACCTACACGGAACACAGAAGGGAGAGAAAGGAAGAATGTGCCCTAAGAGGCAGGACCAAAGCCTGCTGACATCAGAAGGGCTCCTACAGAGTTTGGTGGGCTTGGATCAGACCCTAAAGCAGTTTTCACCTTCAGTAGGGGCAGAAAACCAAAATAATTCAATCTTGACTTCAAAACCACTCAGAGTTGTCCTTAAACAGAAAGTATTTCAGAAGACAGCACTAAGTGGCTTTTTCACCAGTCACCTCCCTTCTTGTTCAGTTGTTCTCCATCAGAAAATATCTGCAGTTGTATTTAGTGCTTTCTTGCAAACCTTACAGCTTTTAGAGCACTGAAGATGAATAAATCTGGCATCAAGAAGAGGAAGGCAGTGATAAATAGCCATTTTGTGCTGAGAACGCAGCAGGTGGTAGGACACCAGATAAAAGGAAGATTAGTGGAGAATAAGAATCAAAGGCTTCTTTCCTTTTAAAGTCTAGATGGATGCACAGCGGTGCTGGATCTGTAAATGAACACTTGTCCTCCTATTTCACAAAGTAACTTAACGATGACAAAGCCCAGGCTGGGTGATGCCATCCACCACCCTCAGAGACGTCCACAAGTGGTTTCAACAATCAAATAGTGCAATATCCCATCAGGAAACACAAATCATACAAGTGACACAAAGAAAAAACTATTTCCCAACACGCAGCTGCAGGAGAGGCCCTAACATTCTCCATCAATCACAGAGAAAAATACTTTTGGCCCTGTTTTTGAAAGGGAGAAGAGGCTCCAAGGTGTTTGTGATACAACACAGGCTCCTGGAGCAAGCCCTGCAATTGACACTCTCCTCTCAAGTTAGATTTGTGCCTTCCCCCTTGTTCAGGCAATTTAATCTCCCAAAGTTAGAGTTTCCTAAGGGAAAGTGGGGAATGACACTGCCTGCATCATAGCTCGATGTTTATGTACAGCGCTATTTTAGTACAATGAATTAAGAGCAGTCAGGAACACAGCGAACCAGTGACAAGCTGGCATGGATTTGTGGAAAGTTACACAAATTCAGTTACACAAGTTTTGCCTGGCCTTAACTATCCCTGTTTTATAAATAGATAAAGAGAGAGGGGTTAGGCAATTTGCCCAGGATCAATTAGCAAGTCCTGAACGACTTAGTGAAATCTCAATCTACTTCAACTGCTTGGCAACACGGCCTGCCCAGGCCATGGCTAACACTGCGGGCACCTCTCGGGAGTGCACATTACAAATTCTCTGGTTTTAAATCCCGAAGTTATCACGTTATTGTCTCCACAACCAAAAAATCTACACGTGGAGGGATGTGAGCCTCTCAGCCTTCAACAGACACTTGTATCATAACATTCAATCTCAGAGGGGTGGGTGACAGCATTATTTAATAATCCAGCAGATAAAATCAGAGGAGAAAAAGATACAGTCTGCATTCAGTTTCATCATTCACATCATGCCATGGCTGGAGCGTGGCTCATACTGAGCAAGACTCATGCACCCTGGGAGAGCTTCCCCTCAACCTCTCCCATCTCTTCCCAGTCTATCAAGACGTTCACTTCATTTCACAGTAATTTATAGGTCCTGCATAATTAAATAAACTGACAAATGCAAAGCCTTGCTTACTGTGAGAAGCCATCTCCTGCTTTATGCAGCAATATTGGTGCTGATGCAGTTTTATGTTGACAGAGTGGTTTTATCTGTGCACTTTTAGACTCCAGGGAGCCGATAAATGCCAGGGCAAAGAGGTTTTATGCTCTGATTAAAAGAAATGAAGTAATTGCCATGGAGAGGCTGGAACACAAAAGAACGTGGCTATCTCCATTTACATTGCAACCACTGTCAGCACAGCCCAGAACAATGGTATCTGGGAAAGAGTCCTGCTCTCTCCAGAAGACAGATTAATCCAGTGCGCAGGAAAACACTTCAAACTGAGAAAGCGACACTTTGAATTGGAACAGGCTCTGAAAACTTGGTGCAAAGCCACAAGCCCAAGCCAATGCCCTTGGGGAAAAAAAGCAATGCTAAGATAGAAGCAAACTGCCTCAGTTTAGGTCTCGCTGGTCAGCTGGATCTGTTAAAGGCAATTTTCTCCTTGGTTCAGTGGGTGCACTTTTTGAAAGCAAAAGGAGCTACAGAGTTAAAAATAGAGTCATGAGTAAAAATAAGTCTTGGGGAGGAGTTCCAAGCTGGGAATTTGTGCAGGCCATTAGAGGAATTTTTAGAATTCCCACTTTCAGCAGATGCCCCTGAGCTCACAGATTTCTCCTCCATCTCTTTACCTGCACCCACCTCAGCTCACAGTGCTCCCACAGTGGCTTTCCCCATATGCACAACCACAATTCAGGGTTACAAACAGAACCTGAGAAAACTCTGACACAACTTCACCAAGTTGCTTTTTCTGTTCAGCCTTAACAGAACTGCACAGCCCAAAATTCACAAAAGAGGCTTAAATAATCACTGGATAGAACTGTCTAATACTGCAGCAAAATTACTGCCATGAATGCCATACAGTGAAAGTTTCAAGTAATTAAATTCACTGACACGTTGTGGAGGTACAATCCTGCAGTGAGGTTTCCACCACTCAGTCTCAAATACACCTTTACTTTTTTTCCTCAAAGGATTTCCAGATTGAGATGTACATTCCTCATTTACATTTAAGAATTACATTTCATCTGGGACAAGAAACAGGAATTGTGTCAAGCAGTAGGAAACACACAGGAACACAAGGTCACAAAGGCCAAAGATTGAATAAGACCATCTTAACAACTGTTCTCAGGCAGTTTGGATAGAGGAATGGCAGAAGGGAAGGAGTCATTATAAAAGAATGGAAGTCTGTTTTCCCTGCTACATGATTTAAATTTTTCATGTACACCAAACAAGCTCCTTGCAGGGAGGTGCCCTATTCACTCCAACCCTCAGGCTACATTCCACAGCTGATCAATCTTTTGTTTTTTATCTTGTGGTGTAACTTTCCAGCGAAACTTAAGAGCGTTTGTTTCATGGGAACAAAGTGATGTCATCCAGCGCATAATTGAAGCACTCAACAATCAACAGAATTATTCATAATATGCATTAATATTATTGTCAAAGGCAAGTGCTTTGATCTCACTGAAACAAATCTCATTTTATTGGGATTGGCTTGCTTCCAGCATTTTTTCCTCCTCAAAAAATTCCCGAGAAATGTTGTTACTTCATCCTGGGTCAAGAGGCAAGGAAGTTTAAGTGTCAGAAATTCCCACAGAAACAAAATCTAATGTTATGACCAGGTCAGGCTCTTCTCTGTTATTCATTCATTTATTTTCATTTCTTTCAAGTCATCAGCTGCCTCCACAGAAATGAAAGTGCTTCCTGCCACTGCAGTGAACCCTCTGACCTTGGTTTAGTGGCCCTGCTGTGGCTGATGAAAGGTGGCAGGGTTGGTCCTTCTGCGTGTTCAAAGAAAGAATTTGTAAAGAGGGAACTTTGCACATCTCGCAACTCTGCTTTCGCAGGATATGCAGAGAGATGGATTTCATCATTTAAATGTTGCACATACAAACCACGGGTAGCTCAGTCTAGGGGAACATGTACAATCACAGACAAAATAAAGCATCTGAAATGCACTGAGCTAAGACCAGCCAACCTTAAATCTATTCATCAACTAAAAATTGTGCAGCAGAAAAAATACAATAACAGGTACCTACTGCCATTGAGCCTTAATACAAAAATGCCAAGCCCTCCACCCTTGTGGAAGACAAACACAAGCAGCTCTCTCTAGGCTGGCAGAAACACTTGGAGTTATAGCTTTTGCAGTCTCTCCCAGAAGAGCATCAAAAGCTCCATGCAATTACAAATCCAAAGTGTTACATTGGCCCCATTATGGAAAAAACTGTAGGATTTCACTGTATAAAGTTTGCTCCTTTGAGCATTTTAGAGGCCACTCCCCACCTTCCACCAGCGGCCACACAACTGAATTATTGACACCTCATTAGAAATACAACAGCAGCCATTAAGGACACCGGGAGATTTAAAAAGGAAAACAAAGCAACTTCAGGTTTTAAACAGAAATAGGTGTTATGTCCTGTAAAAGGGCTTATTGTCCTCTGCAGAGAGGAGAGAACACATTAAAAAAAAACCTATAAAAAACTGCATTGCAACATATTCTGCTTCCTGGTGGAAAATCTACACCATTCATTCTAAGGTGCAACACCAGACATAAATATTCCAAAGGAATAAACAATACTACAGGAACTTCTCCCTGACACGACAGTGACTGCCTTGTCCCTAAACTCCCTGCACACTGGCTTGACCCACTGCTGTGCCTCTACCAGCAGGACAGGGCACTAAAGAAGAGACCGTGTCACACACACAGATTAGACTTTTCCCAAACAAATACGGGATTGAAAATGTTAAATATATACAGTGATGTTTGCCAAGATGGCAGGACTGGACACGAGCTCTGCCCAGCAGCTAGAGGTGGCACTAGGACTGGAAAGGCACTACAAGATCCATGGAAAGAGCATGGTACTGAGGGAAGGGAGAAGAGGAGAAAAATTGTACTCAGGATACGAAAACAGCACACTGGGAAGAGAAGGAAAAACAAGTATCACAGGTTCTAAATGTACTCTCCAAAAATCTTGGCTTACTTAATAGTCTGCAATAATAATAATCAAAACCACAGAATAGTTTGGGTTGGAAGGGACTTTAATGGTCATCTTGTCCAACCCCCTGCCATGGGTAGGGACACCTTCAACCAGAACAGGTTGCTCAGAGCTGCCTACAACCTTGAATGTTTTCAGGGATGGGGCATAATTCTTGATTTCTGGAAAGAAGAGTGAAGTCTGTAGAAATGTGTATGAAATAAAATACCAGAAGGAGGTTGGGGGAAAAACACGCCACACAGTACTTTTTCCCCATGGTCTATCCCCACCCAGGACTGTTTCCAGCACACCTCTGTTGCTGCAGCTCATGACAGCAGTGACTGCAGCAGACATCTCCAGGCACATCTGTATTAGTTAAAACAATTGCCTTAACAGTTTTTCCTTGCATAACTACATCCAAGACTTCCAGCTCACCCCAGTTTGGGCTGGGCCAGAGCAGCCACTTAAACACCCTCTCTGCCATCCAGCTCAACTGAAGCGGAGCAGGGAGCATCCACAGGAGGAGTTTGACCGGCTGATCTTTCCTTAAATGACTCTTACCATCAGATATGCCCATTTCCTTCTGATGGATCTGTCCACCCTTCGCCAGAGTCCTCTGGAAAACCACCTCACACATCAGTGATAAATTGGTGAGGTCTGTGCACTCCATTTCCAAGCCCATAAACTTGCTGATGTAAAAGCTGACTAGCTTATGCCAAGAACTTTATCTGATCTATTGATTCTGAGGACTTCACAGTCAAATGATTTATTTCTGCTGATTGTCATTATTCCAAGTAATAGTATTTTAAGATAAGACATAATAAACTCTGGGTTGGTTTTTCATTTTGGTTTGTGGTGTGTTTATTGTTGGGGTTTTTTGTTTGTTTTAAGAACTGTGGGGCTTTTTGAAGCTAACATTTTTATGTAGGTTTCTCCTTGATTATTAAGCTGTTTCTTTGGATGTGCAGTTATGCCAGAAGTTTACTCAAAGCTACCAGGAAAGTTACCTGCAATTTGCACCGAGCCATCTTCTCCAAGAAGAATATTTCCTGCTTTCACATCCCTGCAGAAAGATAAAGCAACAATAAGTGGAAGTCATTAAATCTTTCCTTCAACCTACAAAAATACATTAAAAGGTTATTATTTCTTATACTTTGTTTCTTACATCAATACTTCTCGAGGAAAAACATGCAGAAATAGTAGGGACTTAACAGCAGTTGCAACTTCACTAGACAGGCACTAAGTAGTATTTGTATGATTTTTATTTTACGTACTACACACAGGAAAAAAAATTAAAACTTTGCAGAAGGTACCCTCAAAAATGTAAGGAAAGTGGTTTCACCCAGGTTCTTAAAAGTTAGCTAAAAAGGTGAGAACTAAACCTAGCACTGGTTTGATACTCATGTACTCCTTTAGGGGGAGAGACTTCAAGAGACAGTGAGTTGATCTTGTTCTCCCCCAGCCCCCCATCTCACTGCCCTCCAACCCTGGAGAAGTTCCCATGCTTCAGGAAATCAATTTAGCCCCACACACTGGTGAAAATCCAGAGAGAAGAAAAATGTTGTTTGCTCCTGGCTTAATGAGCAGAACCACATGAGCCTGGCCAGCAAAAAAATATCTCCCTGTT
>VZRL01005452.1:43975-97307 GCA_013397895.1 Origma solitaria
TTTAAATGAACAAATACACAAGAACATCCTGCATGTGTTATGGATGTTTGGCACTACCCTCTTTCTAGTCCAAAGCTCTGGTTTCAGATTAACAGCAACACTTCTCCATCCTTAAGGGGAATGCTACTTTCACTCCAAACACTTTGAAGTTTTCCAGTTTATTTTCACAGGCTGCTCCCCACACCAAGCCAAGAGAAGCACATCATAGTTGACACCCCTGATCATCAGCACAACTGCTAAGCTTACACTGCCCATGAACCCACGTGGGCTGGGAGCAAAAAGAGGAAAACAACCCCAAAACAAGCAGATTTTCCCTCCACTGCCTTCGGCAAATATTCCAAATCCTTTCACATACTGAAAAAAAATCCAAAGCTATTTTTTCCTCTCCTCCCTAGTGCATCATGAGAACAGAACTGGTGTGATGGCCTGGCCAAAGAGCCCCAGTCAGGCCCTGGAAATCTCCTCCTTCCTGGCTTTGCTATTCTGAAGAGGAGGCTGGGCCACTGCCAGTTCCAGGCCAGGATAATTTTAAACACATCCTCTCCAGCAATAGCATTTGTCAGACTCTTCCCAATACCCAGTGTAGGACACTGGCATGGCAAGGCTTGTCCCCAGCACACAGCAGAACAAAAATTGTCCAAAACACAGTCCCACTAAAGATGAACAGCAAACTGCAGCTGACAGCACCTTTAGCCTTCAAACAGGTATTTCGAGTCATGCCAAATGTACACCTCTTGCTAGCAGTGCCCATCCTGGAGCCTAATCCCAGTTTGAAGCACAAGTGTGAGAGGAAGTACAGGAAAAATTCTAATTTGCTTTAATAATACAGATAGATCTACATGGAAATTCTGAAGTTATGTGACATGATAGCCTCTAGAAGCTGATTTTCCCTCCAAGCAGCATGATTTTGTTTTCTTCCTGCAATTAACAGCTGCCGCCATTTCAGACAAGACAGCATCAGTGAATGGAGGCTCATAAATACATGAAGGACATGAAGGGATTAAATGCAGAATTAGGCATTAGGCTACACTACCCCCCTTAGCACCTATTGGCCAAATCCAATATAATTGATGTTGTTGAGCTAATTGCCATGAGAGACACAAACCTGACTGAGCCCTGCACTCCCACAAAGTGTTCAAAGTCCATAATAAAGAGGAATGGAAAAGCTCCCTGCCAATACTTAGGTAGAAGATGCCTTTGGGATGCAGCCCCAGGAGCACATGGAGCCACAAGAGCTCAGCGCCAAAGTCTGCTGTGTCCTGGTAAGGAGCTGGCTCACACGGTGTGAAATGTGCCTGGCACAGGCACAGCCACTTCCAGGAATCCCCCAAACACCAGCACTAATTCAGAGGGAACACAGGGCATTCAGGAAACTCCTCAATCCTACTGGAAATGTTTACCCACGGTAGATTCTCCTTGCAACAGCCAGGATGCACAAGGCCCTGCCAGTTCCAGGTTATGAGGAAAGAAACAGCATGCACGAGGTTGCCTGTTGAAGTTATTAATTCTCTTACTGGAGTAAGAGTAATTTCCTCTTCCATCTGTACTCCAAGGCAGCCCAGGATGCTGGAGCATTTCCCCAGTATGCTGGGCCATGCAGTATTGTGCAGCCGTTCCAAACTTCCCCTCTGGCATAACCGCATGTGTGGCTCACCAAGCTCCCAGAGCAGACCACACTCAGCCACAAAGAAAGTGCCAGGAAAGATTCTAAGCAAAACTAAGGATGAAGTCCCAACTATCGTGCACTTCACAATCCAAAAGAACTCAGGCAGGTTTCACCGCTCTAACAATAGCAGCCAGAAACCAGCAGGCATACCATATCACCAAACCATCCCACCACAACAGAGCAAGCTGGACAGGCTTGGAATGCAAGAAGCAGTGAAAAAAGTACTCAAATTGAATCCCATAGAAAAAATGAGCCAGAGGACTCCAGGCCATTAACCCCCTCAAATCAAGAGGCTTGCTTTCTTTTTAACTTCAGCTTGGATTAATTAAAATTTATATATTTTCTCACTGGAAACAAAAGTCAGTAAATATGATGCTTAAAGCTGGTTCAAGAAATTAAAACAACTCATGGCCACAATACGAAATCCAGGAGGACAAAACAGCCACTGCCAAATATCCAAGTCAAACTGCAGAATTAAATCACCACTTCATGTGGCACATCCTCCTAGTGAGCAGCCCTGCAAAGGCCATTACTCACCCCAGCCCAGCACACGCCACCCAAGAGCAACAAAACTGATGGCACAGCAAGATGTTTGGGGACACCAACTCCATTTAGGAGTCACTGTACTATAGAAGCAATTTCCAGCTTTTCCATTTCCCACCCCTGCTGCCACTGTAACAGTATCAGGCGAAAATGGAGCGGCCATAACACAAATCCTTTTCTTTTAGCATATACTGGTGCAGTGGCAGCATCTTTGAAATAGTCCTCCTCTAAAATCATATTTAAGATTAACTAATTGCATTTAAAGCAAGGGAGCAAGGGAAAGAGGATCAGAGCTTTCTTGTTTATTTTAATCAGGAGATTCTTATAAACTTGTGAGCTGAATGGTGAGAAGTTTGTTACTCCAGGATACAGTTATTGCCAAGTGTAACAATTTGAAGGCACTTCCCATTAACGTGGTAATGACCATATCCTGGGCTGATACACTGGGAATAAATGGTGTGCCTCTGGCATAATTACGATAGTGGAAACAGGAAGCAGCTTTAGGCTTTAGTGTAAACAATAATTACATCACATTTTAAATGAAGTTACAGAAGGCTGGAGTAAACTGTCTTGTCAATAGCTTAACAAATGCTACACTAGCTCCAGACACTCCTGCTTCACAGGTGTCATCTTCCTCTCTTCTAAAGCCTCCAAGAGCCCTTCCACAAAATAACAATTATGTTTTTATTTACCTTTTACTTCACAACCAGAGTGGGAAGAGCGGTTTGGACTCGCTGCAGTGCAAAGCTGGATTCTTCACATCAGCCTTGAAAGGTTCCACAGCAGGGCAGAAACCCTTCTTCATGTGCATTCCAAACTGGTTTAGCTTCCCAGTTTGGCCAGACCCTAATGCATGAGTTACATCACATTAATGCCTCCAGGCTGGGGCTGAGCCATAGGCATGAGGTGCTGTATAACCAAATCTCATCCCAACAACAAAATTACAGCCAAGCTCCAGCTACAGGAGACTTGGGAGCACAGGAAGGCAATGAGATGATGCTCCCCAGTTTTAAGCGCTGTGTTCCCACATTCCCCACAATTAATTTTTCAATGGGGCACAAGGAAACTACATGAACTGTATCCTGATGGCTTCTTCCCACTATAAAGAGAGTCCTTAAAATCCTGCTAAATGCTCAGATTTGCCCTCACCCATAGCCCTCAATCCCTGGCACCAGCACATAGTGGTTGTTACAGCCACTGCAACCACAACAGAAGGGACCTGAGCAAAGAGTGTCACCCCAGGAGCTCTGCAGCCCAGCACTGGGAAGAAAACTGTCACAGGAGAGGGGAAACAGATAAGCCCTGTTTACCCTGCCCCTGCTTCCAACCTGCTGGCATGTGCCTTTAGAGCACAAAGCTGGCTGTAAGCACAGCCATGAGTCATTTGCCCATTAGATGTAATTTACATCAACTGCAACAATAAATTTTCATGGACTGAACTCTATAGTGCATAATTTGGCACGAGGAAGGAGCGGTTGGTCCTGCCAAGTTTCATTTAAAAAAAGAGAAGGTGCAAGATGCAACAATTATTATTTTCTGTTAATGGTAATGAATAATTCAAAATATTTATGTTGAATGCAACCAATTCCTGGAGTTGACACTGTTCTGAGTAATTTGCAAAATAATTCCAGGACAATATGTCTACATGCAGTTAAATATGAGGCAATCTGTGACATTTTACACCAAATGAGTAGTAGTCACTCTCTACCAGCAAACATTCCTCTCCCTTTGACAATATGCTGTTACCTGTGTCACCTCTTCCCTTTGCCTTATAAGCCAAGCTATAAAAAGCTGGTGACAGGCAAGAGCTTTACCATTTAGAGCTGCAAAATGTAAACTAAGTTTGGAGCGTGCGGGCAGATCAGTATTTTTATACCCTCCAGCGTCAGGACGTTCAGTACAATATAGGAGGAGGCATTCAAGGCAATTGTATTGGAAGTGCTATACATTAGCATGACCCTGTTCCTGCTCAGAGAAGTTATGTGCACTAACATTTTCATGCCATAGCATTGAACCTAAAGTCCCAAACTCTTGGGTGATGAGCAATTACTGCCTAGTACAGTGCTGTACTTAACTTCAGAGCTGGACTCGGAAACATCTCCCAGAGCTTGAAGGTTTTCCAATGGCAGAGAGCTGGCAGAGCAGCTTCCATACTCCCTCCTGCTGAGCCAGGCATAAGTAGGGGGGACGAGAGGGCCAAGCCCACAGCTTGCTTCATCCCTGCTCATCCACAGCCCTCCCAGCAGGGTCCTCGTGGCCACTGGCAGCTGGGCCCAGCGGCAGCAGCCAGACTGCAATAAATTCCGGCAGGGGACCAGCCCAGTGACATGCTTTATTGCCCAGGATCAGGGAAACACAGTGACTGCTTCTTCCCTCTTCTCCAAGCTGCTCTGTCAGCTGCTGGGCTGTGGTAAAAGACCAGGGCCTGGACACGGGAGCTGAGCCAGCAGCACAGGGCAACTCATAATTAACTCCAAGGCTCAAATGGCAGCAGCATTTTTGAAGCTACAGCTTCATGGGGGCTACATAGGTAGGAATAATTAAAGGCTTTTGAATTATCATTTTAATGGCTGGAGAAAGTTAGATGAGTAATCCAATGTTACCACGAATTTTAAAAGTTTTTTGGGTTTTATTTAAGCAGTGTGAAGCAAGGCTTGACTGCAGCTTTGCAAACAGAGCCATGTATAGACAAAAGCCCCCTGGAAAGGACTGTCAGCTTCCATCACAGAGAGCTTTAAGAGTACATCAAGTACTTGTTTTCTCCCTGCCCTACCCATAAGATCCAGGCAGATCACTCTGAGTGCGGTGAAGAGACCTCCTGGGAGAGATAACTCCATCCTGTCACCTGGCATAGGCAAACAAACCCCAGTAAGGGTTGAGTGAGAAATTAATCTCCCATTATTGTAAAAACATAAAACGTCTTTCAGAGGCTCCATGATGCACTTACTAGGTATAATCCCTCTCGATTTTTTGCCCTCCAGTGCTGCAGAAGTGGACTGCTGCTTTAAGCAGAGGGTTTAGGGCCCAAGAAAACATGACTCAAATTTGATTTCTTTTAGGTTAAGTCGCTGTGTCAGCTCAGACAAGGGGCGACTCGCTAACGAAAGCTGCAGGAGATTTGCCTGAAATTCACTGTCATCTTGGTTGTCTGAATAGCTCCAGGGGCTGGGAAGATGCTGAGGCAGTACAGAAAGAGTTGCAGACCTTGGGCTAACTTGGTGCGAGCCTCTGTTATGAAGTGAGACAGGCAGCAGTGTGTCACATCCCTCACTGTGTCCCTGTCTGTCACACAGGCACTGTTATCGCAGTGCCTGCAATTTTCCTTTATCTCAGCAAATTACGTCCAGCTCACGCTTCTCGTTTCTGTGCCAACTTTGTCTCTGATGGTTTGGCGCTCTCATTAATTCCTTCTCTTCCCACGTGGTTCAAGACTAACAGAGGATTAAAGGGAGGTGCGGTTCAAGGACAGATCGTGCCTGCGTTGGACTCCACCTCCCATCCATGACCAAGCCCCCAGCCCAGCAGCAATTCTCAACTAACCTCAGCTGCACATCCATGTGGGACAAGTTGCGCCAGCTAAATTCAAAACCTTAACAAACAGTTTTTAGGCACATCTGCTCCTTCAGCCAGAAAATAATGCTACAAACACTGGACCTAGCCCTGCCTCCCAACATGGAGACAATCTAATCATACCAACCCTCACAGCCCCACTTCTTCCTCCTGCAACGGGCCGTTGTTTCACACATTCACCCCCAAGCTCATCACTGCTCTAACATCAGCTCATGGCAAGGAGGATTTGCCAAATAGCCCATGCTTCTGACAACCTTCAGCACTTAATGCAAGACAGAAGCTACATCTCCAACTTCATACACCACTTTTAAAGTTTCCCCTAGTCTGTCAGAACTTCAGGTTTTTTCTAAGGAAAGGACTCTGCCCAGCAGGCTTTAAAATCAAGCTTTCATACATTGAACAGCAGCTAAAAATGTACCAGGATTTCTTTCACAAATTCATCTATTCAGCCCTTCCATTTCGTGATCTTACTTCCTAAGGACTGCAGTGGGGGACAAGACACAAAGACCCTTTAACAGCTGCTGCATGAAAAGCAACATACACAGAGGGCTGTGGAGTCACAAGGTCTCTTCCTACCCCTGGAGGCCCAGATATTTTTGGGACACCCTGCCTTAGTCATTGGTAACAGAGGGAAAGAGTCAAGTTATAACGTGGTCTTATTTCAGTATTTCATGTTAAATTCTTTCAAGTGGAAGGAGGTGGGTTTGCTTCCCGTGGCAATACCAGTGACACACCACCACACTGCAGTATCTCCTGCATGTCACAACATGTTCTTAGTGCACTCAGAAATTGGAATTTCCAAAAAATTACCACGTGTACATCACCCCAGCTGGAGTACAAGCTGCATCAGGTAGCAGAAGAAACAGGAATGTCAGTGATTCGCACATCTCCCTACCATGATGGAAAGACGAAAGGTCATTCTGGTAAATCCAGAACCAACTTGGATCAAATTAGGCCACAAAAAATTGAAATAGGGCAGCTCTAAAAGGTCTCTGTTTCCAAAAAGCAATAAGCACCCCTGTTCTGGAGAAGCAGTAAATATATCTCTATACACACAAGGGCCAAGGCATTCCCCATGCAGCCAAGAGCTGTCCCTATCTACAAAGCCACCCACAGCTTCTGCTCAGCCATGTCTGCAACGTGACACAGGAGAAAGTCAAGACAGGCAGGGTTCACAAGGGACCTGTCAGCAAGACTTCCTTCTCCAAAATCTGTAACATGACAGTTTTAGGCATGACCAGCGTAGGAAGAAGAAAGATCTCTTTATTCCATCCAGTTATTCCCTTAAAATGGAGAAAGCAGTTACAAAATCAGGTATCTGTACAATGGAAACAGTCCTCTCTGCACTCCCAGGTCTCACTTAGTGATGCTTTCCAGGCTACCATGAAGAGATAGATCTCTCTGTTGCAGTTCTGTTTGTTGTCCTAAATGTGTGTGGATTTTGTCTCACTTTTGTTTTTGGAAGTATTCACTTTATTTTTCAATATCAAATGTTCCTGTTTCATTAGAACTCTGCAAGGCAGGATATAATTCAATTTAGTAAAAATAATTTCTGATGCAGCCTTGCAAAATTTTCAAGTGTGTTCAATATGTTACCACACAAATTTAGCAAGTGGCCCTTTTCTCCTGCTTTAGCATAAGACATAAATGAAAAGACTGCAGTGGTTTGAATAAATGTTTAAAGCATCTCCACATATGCAGCTTTTAGGATCTATGAAGGCCAGAAATTCTGCTCCACCAAAACAGGGAACAATACTCAAAGCCATCTTTTTGAAGTTACTCACTTAATGTATCCTCACAATAGAACAGATGAACAAGATTATTTAAACAATTCCTTTGTTGCTGGAGAGATGCTGTAAGAGCCTACACTGAGTGACCTAGTCTCAGCAATCTACACCAGATAAAGGCTTTGACATGAGAAAGATGTCACAAACAGTGTTGTACACATGTGTGAATGGCACTTGGTTTCTTCAGAGTAAAAGCTAAGAGTCTGTTACATTTTCACTTGATTCATTTAATGTTGCAGACAGTGAATGACTATTCCCCCTGGAAACACATCAAATTCAAATAATCCTGACAATTTGAGAATTGCTAGAAACCACATTATTTGAGTGTACAACTCAGTCATGGATCACCGACCAAAACTGTCACCGCTGTTGAACCTTTGGAAAATCACCCAACCTCTCTATTTTCCCATTCTTCATTGTATTTTTCCTTCTCATCTCCATGTAGCAAAGCAAAGAGAAAAACCTAAAAACTCCCCTCCCTTTCATAAGATGCCAGAATAGTTCTATCAAACAGTTGGTTTTCCTTTGGACTAAACCGATGCTACTTTGAGTAACTGCAGGACACCTAGACACAAAGTTCAGAGGTAGCTCCTGGGTCCAGGGAAACTACTGGGGGGCAAACAGCTGATTGCAAGAGCCACACCTTCAGGCATCACCCTGGGAGAACACCCAGACCCTTGAACTTCAGTGAGCTGCCAAGAGCTGGGGCACTGGCATTACCTAGAGCTGTTGCAGGGCCCCCAGCACCCCTGCGATTTCAGCAGCAATGGTATTTACCACCAGAGGTTGAAATCCCAGGTTTTTAGATTTCAGGGTAAAGACTGTCTTTATTCACTTTGAGGAAAGCTGTCTCCACAGGAGTTATTGTTTCTGGCTGTCTGCAGATTTGGGATTTACATCTGGTTCATATTATCTCTCTGCAACCACAGGGAATTTTCTTTTTTTTTTTTTTTTTTTCAAACAATGAATTTCTGGATCATGCAGTGGAAGAAACAGCCACTGGGAAAAGGTGCTGGGTTGCCAAACCACCACAACACAGCCCAGTCTGACTGGACAGAGAGTGGGGGTTTGGTGGTGCTCGGGCCCTTGATGCTACACAGCAAGGTGTTTATTTGAGGAAACAAATCACCCAGTACAATCTAGAGCAGCATCTTGTCCTCCTTCCCACTGAGACACACAAGAGTAACATTTCTGTTCTTCTGTTTTCTGAATTGTTTACCAATTAAAACTCCAAAATTTATACTAACTACCACTTCTAAAGGTTATTTCTACCCATCCAGTACTATAAGACAGAAGAGACCAAAGTATCCCTCTCTGAATAAAAAATTCCACTTCCCACAGCTAAGCAATAGCCAACTTTCAAATTACTGGTGTCCTGACTTAAAATCAAACTGGCAATTAGAGGTGGAAAGGCTCCACATCCTGTTATCCATTCCTCAATCCTCCCCTACCAAACTTCACTTCCAAAACATACTCCCCAAAGAAAGATCACAGCACTGTGGAGACGAGGGCTTGAAGTTCTCCCACAGTACTCATACAGGAACATAAAATACAGCATTTCAGAGGCATACCGGAATCCAGTTTAACCACAATATCTGCCAGCATGGCTATCAATGCATTAATCAGCTACATGAAAATTAAGCTTGAATCCTGTAGGGCAGCCAAGTTCTGCCAAAATGTATCCATCAGCTCCTTCATCTTAAATTCTTGCTACTGGAGGTGAGCTCCTGCAAAATCCCACATGCAAGTATTGGTGATGTGTATGTACTCACATATAGATACCCATTTTTCAGAAGTTATTTACTCTTAGGATGGGTAAAGAGGTAAAGAATTAAACTTTGACTCTCTGTCAAAACCATCCTAAAGTCCAAAAAACAAAAAAAAAAAAAAAAAAAAAAAAAAAAAGTGAATCTATTTGGCATAAAAGCACAGCAACAATATTGTTTCCAGGGTCTCTTCAAAACCACATTCAAACAGCTGTCCCAGCACCCTGCTGCCCACATTCCGATTTTGAAAAGACACCAAAAACCCCCCAAACATTGTGTATGGTAGCACAGGCTGATCTAACTCAGCATATCAAACATGCTTCTGCTCCTCTCACTCTGTAAGAAGTAGAGCAGCAAACAAACTAATAGCTGGATTGTTGCCATGCCAATAGTTCAAGCGCATGCAACTCTAAACCACTTCCCAGGGCTTTTTTGTTTTTACAAAAAAACAGGCCAGTATTGCATTTATTGTGCCTCAATAGGAGAATCTGGTTATATTTGAGCAGTGTATTATTTCACCTGGACTAACTAAAATATTCAGTTACACAACAGCTAATCATGAACAGAAGATAAGCTCAGAGATAAAAATAGGGAGAAAGACAGAGAGACCTTGTAACAGTTAATCAGCATGATTCATTTGTCAGCCTGCCGTACGCAGCACCACCTGAAAAAGAAAGCCTTGAACTTCCCTCCAACAAATCTTTTTAAGCAATAAAACCTCTTGGGTTGGTTTTGCTTTAGTTTTATTTCTAAGTCATTCATCAAACTCCTGCTAATCCCCAAATACACAGAGGAATCAGAGTCCAAATGGGGAAGAGGTACAACATACCCTGAGTGTCACCCAGCCCAGATTAGCCCTGCAGTGACCCCTCACAGCACGTCAGTCTTGTTTGACTTCCATAAAGAAATGTGCTCGAGCAGATTCCTGCAGGACGGTTTCATCCGAAGGCTTCCGAGTCTGGCCCTCTGTCCTCAGCACCCTGGCTGGTGCCCAGGTACTTAACTCACTTAACATGAGCCGGATCACTGGGATTTCAAATCCTCATTGGGATCACCGTGCTATGCAGGAAACCACAACAGGGACAGTAGCAGCTGGCGCGGGAGAGGAGGCCAGGGACAGGCACAGGGCAGTGGAGGCAGGGAGCTGCCAACTCCCAGATAACGGAGGCACCGATGATTTTGGAGGAAGATGGGGATCATTTGTAATCAATCGTTACTGCGGTATAGAGTGTTTCATGAAAATAAAACTGATTTTGTCTTCTCCTTTGTCTTTGCCATAAGGCCTCAGACACTTCCCAACAGCCCTTGCAAGTCGAAGCAAGAAAAACATCACTTTGGGCAATGTGGGAGACTTCAGCATTTGTTCCTGAACAATGGCATCTATTCAAGTCTCAGACTGGCTCTGGCTGTTAATTAGGAAAGCAAACAAGAAAAAAATTATAATTTAAGCCTTCACTAGATATTTGGCTTTCTAATCTCCTCTAGAGAATACTGTCAAACTCCTCTCCTGTCCAAAGCAAGGATTTACACTTCCACACCAAGCCAGCTCCCCAAACTTTAATTGGAAGTGGCATTAAGTTCAAGGCAGGCATAGGCAGAGCAAGATTCAGCAGCAGCAAAATTTCATTAAGCCAGTTTTTCACGTGTTAACTTCATTTACCCATTTAAGATTATGCATAATTTAGAAGTATCGAGCAGCTCCGCTGACAGAAATATGTTCTCTGATCTCACCAATGATTTACAGCCCCACTTCTGGTCTACAGTGCCCACAAAATTACATTTGGGACCCAATATTCATCCTTTGGGCTGTGCCACGGGCCTGGCTGTCCAACTTCAGATGTGCTAATTACAGTCGTTCACTCATACTGTGTCTCTAATTTTATCAAGTTGTTTTCCCCAAGGTGTAACATGAGCAGAGTTGGGATATTTAGCGTAACCAGCTGAACATTTGTTCTGCTGGATGGCCACTTGGTTTGGGCTGGCTGTTCCAGGCCTTAACTAAAGCCCTTCCATTTTGACCCTTCACAGCTGATCTCCCTCTGGCCTAAAGTTCACCCTAAGAAAAGCTGTCCCATGCTACAGACACAATATTTGCAGTACAGCCATCATCTGATGTGCTTTCCTTTAGAGCCAGATACTTCAGGCTGACCCAGGGGACCAAAGTTCAGTTATTTTAAACACTTCCTCTCAGAGCATCTCAGGCACAGCTGCAAGATTTCCACCTGCTTTTCCCATCAGCCATGACCAATATTATGACCCCTAGCATTAAAAAACATGCAAAAACCATAGGTATTCCTACGGATGAGGAGAGGTCCCAGCTGCACTACAACTTTAAACTGTGTTTTCCTCAGCAGCACACACACATGTGGATAAAATGAAGCTCAGCACGAAGAACTCCATTAAGGAAACATGTTTCATCCCTCAAAGGCATGTCAGCTTGCCTTCTGCCAACAGCCCAAACAGCTTTGCATCACAGCTAGGAAACCGCACAACTTTCCTTCTGTATCCCACTTCTCCGAATTTCCCAGACCGCTGTGCCCAACACAGTGAGATAATCCAAATCCTTTTCTACGATGAAATATCACACAATTGTTGGAGCAGCCCCAAAATACAGGGATGCAACACATGCAAAGTAGCTGATGCACAACCACAACCTTAAGCTGAGGCAATGACACAGCTTTGATTTCTTTGCTGAAGCATGGGCAAAATGCTTCAATGAGCAGGATGAGAATGGTCACAGCAGGTTTGATCCAGTTCACTTCCAAATGATTCAATATGAATCACATTTTCTTCAGACCAAGCAGTTTGAATTTTGTGAACATGGTATTTTTTGCTGAGTGCAGTAAAAAAAAACCCACACCACACACATAAATATATTCTCTCTAATCTTTACCACATTTACTAGTTTTGCTTTTCCACTCCAGCCAGCCAAATGGAGAAGCACCTCTCTTCAGTACATAAAACATTATGCAGTATCTTCCGAGAAACTGAGATTTAACAGGTTTCTGCTGCTTTAACATACATATTTCAATTTCACTAGGCCAGAAGATGAACTAAATCAGCCAACCAAACCAACTGCAGGTCACAGATGAACACAGTTCTGACAATTACTCACGGCAAAGTGAGAAGTTACCATGTAATTGGCAAGTGAGCTGGTTTATTACTTTACTCTCAATTCCCAGAGCTGCCTCAAGTCTTATCTCTAAAAAACAAAGTTAAGCAACCAGCTATGAAATCAAAACTCTCTCCAATGAAGACAACAATTGTTAAATCAGAATTTTAATTGAGAGTGGGAACCGAAACTTGAGACTTCTTTCAGGAAGAAGAATTCCACCTGAATTATTTCCAACTGTTTCTTTCCTTTTAATCCAAAATAGCCTACAAAAGCCAGTCAGTTTGATTGAAAATATGAAAGAAATACTTCTTGTATTTTCTAATTGAAATAACATTTTGGCAAAAAAATTACCTCTTCTTGTGCAACTATAAGAAGACAGAAACTTACTCCAGCACAGCAGCAGCAATGCTTATAATGGCATTGTACCAGAAGAGAACCAAGCTCACAAAATTCCCAAGAAAGAAGAGGCTGTTCCAGCAGCAGTCTGTGGCTGGGATTGTGTATATTACCCACAAGCAGTATATTCTATTTTCAGCACATATTTAGGATTGCAAATCTCAGTCTTTTTAATGCAGAACAGACCAACTTAGCATGTTCTCCTACTGAATTACACCACACCTTGACACCAGGAGAGAGGAAAGTATGATTTGAAAACATATCCCAAACAAGACAGCAGCACAGAAACCCACGTTTCAGTGATCTGTCAAATCACAGGCCATTAGTTAACAGGGCTTTGCCTACAGAACAAGTTTTTCCATTATTTTTATTTCCTTTTTTTTTAAATGGAATTACTCAAATTGAAATTTCATTATGTTGATCTTGCAGTTAACCTCAAAAAAAAAATCAGAGCTTGAAGGACTTTTTACTAAATTGCTCAACTCTACCTATGCAGTGCTCTTGGTGATTTGTAGCTCATCAAGAAACAAAACCAGCTGAAGTTTTCCAGCTTTCCATCAACTACACTTTGCAGCTGAATGTTGACATTTAGAAAGAGATTCTCTATATTAGAGCTTTCAACACCCCAAAGTTTACCCAAATTTGGCCTAGTCATAGAATACAGACATAGTATATAGGCTACAGACATTTGAATCTTGCATTTTCATTAACCTCCCACCTTCACTTTCCACTCTTCATGCGCTCACAGCGAGTTGTGGGATGAGACTGTGTGTGCTTAGCTACTCAGTTTCAATAGCATTCTATGACAAAGTGAGAAAAGTATAAAATACCTGTGGATTTGCCCGTTTTTATGCAAGTAGTCCAGCCCCTCCAGCACCTCCTTAAGGATTGTGGCTATACAGGCTTCATCCAGGACACCAGTCTTGTGTTCTCCTTTGGCCACAATGTGCTTGATGATATCCAACACAGAGCCTAGAGAAAAGAGTTAGGCACCTTAGTTTAAACTAGAAGAACTGATTCACAGTTAAGTGTAGTTTATCATCACCTAATACACAAGTTCAAAGAATTCACTGATGATGCTCAGGATCAGAGCCAGAAGTTGAAGCCTTTGCTGCAGGAAAGCAGAGGCAACAATGCACTCCGGGAGCAGATCCTCAAGGTGGGCAGTAAAACCCCTGTGATCACAAGTAACTGAGAATTTATTTGAACAAGCCAAAATGTAAAATGTACACAGCACTCTTGGAAGGTTTTGAAGTAGATACTGACAGTACAGCTGGTTTAGTGCTGAGTGCTGGAGAAGCTGAAGGGGGAAATGGAAAAAGCCAGGAGATGCCAGGACTCACAAGCTGAAGGTAACAAGCTTGATAAAACTAAGTACTCTTTTTCAGCCCCTACCGACTCTGTGCAGAGGAATAGCAGGAAAAATCTAATCTGTTAAGGGCTGGTACAACCCTAACAGAGAAAAAAGTGGAAATCATTAAAGAGAGAACAAATGAAGCTGAATTCTGACAGTAAGTCACTTCTTCACTGTGTACAAAACTGGAATAGCTTAGATCCTTCCCTAGAAGCATGTTTAGTCTCTCTCCCAAGCATGGTGTGAATTACATCATCTTCCATGACAAACCAGGCTTTACAGAGCAAACCACTTCTTCAAACTGCACCGAGGAATAAACGGAACCAATGAGTCGCACCAGGCCTCTTGTGCAAGGCCCCGCTTTTCACAGACACTGCGTACTGCATGCTGTATTTGCATTTGGACAGAAGACAGTCTTCTCAGAACTTTTTATTGCTCCAGTACGGGATGGCTAAGCCTCTTTTCCAAAGTCTGTGCCATTTAAGCCCTGGGTTTCTATAGTTTAATGACTGGATAGGAACAAGAAGGGTTTTTACAGCTACAGGCACAAAGCAATGTCAGCATTACTGGGAAGTTCTTAAAGAGTTGGAAAAGCAGGCACAAGTGCACAGCACAAATTCCAGCTTCGTTTGCCTTTGAACAGGAAGCTTACAGGCAAAGAACATCCTGGTACTAACTCAGCTAGCTTAGAAGAGCTGAGTTCAGTTTTAGAAAAGTTTAGAGAAGTTCATTCTTCCTAACTCACAATCAAAGTAGTAAGAGAAAATTATTTTTGGATCTGAAAAACAGAAACTCTCATAGCTTTGGCCCATGGGGGAATGAAAAGTTTCACCTTGCAAATTCTGGGTGGTAAATACAATGGAGGTTTTTAGTTTGATTTTCTTCTCACTCTTCAGGTTCAGGTAGACAAAAAACCCTTTTGTCTTTAACATTTATTTTATTAACTATCCCAGCTGAACTTCTAGGCCAAAACAATCATGCAGATGGGTTTTTCACTTAGAAAAGTATTCTCCTTTTAGACTCTCCTACAAAAGCAGAGGCTGCAAGGTTTGAATACCATGTGGAAAGGCTCACTTTGCACAATTCAAACTGCACAGGAAACAATTACATGGGTGCACAGTGTCCCTTAGTTGGTGTAAAGCAGTGTATGCTGAGCTCATCTAAAGGCTTGCTGCAGTCAGCAGAGCCACTATTTCTTACTTTCCATCTTCTCTGGCCCACTGGCACCAGCCTCATCTGGAGACCAAGACACCCACTAAACCCAGTTGAAATAAATTGAGGGATAAATTGATTGCCCTGAATGGCATCTTCAGCTTCCTCTTACCAGAAAACCTTTGCTTGGTTCAAGATATTTGCAGAGGACACAACATTAACACTACAGACACTAACAAAAATAGAAAGAAACGCTGAGGAAATGAAAAAAAATACAGAAATGAGGTTACATAACATCACCCCAGAATTTTATGCAAGAATATTCAGTGTTCTTCCTGGTAAAGGCCTTCCTTTACCCCACCTACACAGAGAAACTCTCTCAGGTTTAGTGAGTTTTGACATGGGTCCTAGCCAAAGGTTTCACCTAGACATAATGCATGTTGCTTTGACATACATTGGACTTCCTGCATCAGAGTAAGATGAATCTTTACTGAAGAAAACTAAGATTTCAGATGTTGGAGATGTACCCCTTCACTGAAATCTCATCTTTATGTTCTGAGAAAATGATCCTCTGTTGTGTGCCATGAGGACTCACCTGGCCTTCAGCCTATCACTTTTTCACATTTAAAGACCATATACTTACAAACTTTGAGGCTTCTTATTCTGGACAAGAATTTTTCTGACATCAAAAAATCTCCACCAAAAAGCCCCTCCACTTCCACTGTTCAGGTTTTTCCCTCAAATGTGCCTTAATCTGGAGAACAAACTGTCACTTGTTTTAGAAGTCCAGTGAAAATATGCGGTTCTTCACGTACTCGTTTTGTCCTCTTTCCACCCACGACTCCGTTAGCAGACTTTGTTCACAAACATTTCCCTTCTCCTGCAAAGGGCTCAGGGAACATGAGGAGGCAGATCATATGGTGCTCAAATTCATTTGGTCAAAAAATCCTCCATTTAGCCAAGTTAGAGGTTGTATTTAACCCTGAAAAGGGGGTGGAGGGTAGACAGACAAGAGGGCATGCACAGAGCCAGCCCTGGTTGTGAAAACGCTGATTCACACCCGGGCTATATCTGCTCCCAGTCCTGCCTGCCATTTCTTAAGTACATTTATTTTAAAACCACTTTCACATTGAGTTGTTCATAGAAGTGGGGGAATTTGCCAATCCTCTACAGAAAGGAGAACAGCAAAAATGGATCAGCAAAATGCCCAATGCAGGAAACAGCAGAAAAGCAAACCAGGAGCCCCCTTTCTGTTGGAGAAAGTTTTACGAGGATCATCCCCCTTTGTCCGCTCAGGGTTTACCTACTGGCACCACAGCACCATGAAGCTATGATTTTTCCACCTCACAAATCAATAAGTTTGGGAGTTGGTTCTGACTCACAACTCAACTGCAACTTCATTAAGCACAGCACCATGGAATACAAAGAACAAAACCAAGCTGCATTTCCAAGCACTGCTCTGTGCTGCGTTCCAGGTTCTGGCTCAGGAAGCCTGGCATGGTGCAACAGAATAACCAAATCCCCAAAGAGAGACCCAGGGCCAAGCTGGAGCTACTTTGAAGGCAGAAGTCATGGTAATTTCACCAGTAAGGAAAACACCCTCTGCTAGAAGGCCAGGATTGGATTTCAGCATTAGGCTGATAAATTTGATACACAGTTGATCCCCACGATCTCAATCAAGTGTGTGACACATTCATGAGGGTAAGATCTCCATTGCCTTAGGATGCAGACAAATTCCCACACCAACTCCATTATACTGGACCAAGAGATCAGGGGATCAGAATCTAAAGGGGAAAACAACTTTTTTGCACAGTGGCCTGTTTCCAATCCAGCAATACAATAACTGCTAAAATTAACTGGAAACTAATTCAGATGAACTGAAATCAGGGTCTAAACCACACCAACGCATGTGCTTTACAAACTGACCACACTGCTGGATAACATCAGCGTGACTGCAGATACTGGCAGCTTCCAAACCAGTTTAGGAGTAACTGGGGCAGAGAGAGCACATCCAAATGCAGCTGGACCTCTGCTTAAATGCAGTTTCACTATGGATTTGTGCTCCATGTGCAAACTGCTCAATCTCACTGTGTAAGACAGAATCTAGTGGCCAGAAGATGAGGTTCACACTGGAAGTAAGTCACCCTGCTCTGCATTAAAGAACAGTTACAAGATTTTCAAGAAGAAAACCAATCCACTACAATGTCTCCAGAAAAGACAAAAATATCTTTTACTCCTCCCTAAAATAAAACTTCTATTTTAGATAATGCCGTGAAGCACTCTAGTGTGTATTATACACGGCATTAGGCTTGATTACAACAATTCCCTCATGATTTTTTTCATTAAAAATGTACAAGGGGCAAGTACAGACTCACAGTACAGGAAGGTGGGCCCTAAGTCAGAGAAAGAAAGAAAAAAAAAAGAAATTAAGTTCGGCTGAGGCTGACTGGAAAGCTCTTCTAAACCCAGAAGGGGCCACATACCAAGAAAAGACAAAACAAGACACAGAGAAAAGGGTCAGAACTGGAGTCTAACCATAAATATAAATAATGCTGTCATTAACAAGAATGTTTAAAGAAAGCTGGTGATGAGCAACTGATCTCAAAGCCCAACAGAAGACAAAGGAAAGGAGACAACATTTAGTGATTGATACGGAAAAAATGCAGGAAAAACAAATTCCTGCCCATCAAATATACACTGTGCGGCACATCAACAGGAAGCCTACAAGATACTGTGCAATCTGATAAAGCATTTAGGATGACTTGTCATTCATCATCCAAGTGCCTCAGAGTACTCTGACACCAATGGTCATGGAAATGCACCTACTTAGTAAAAAGCAATCTCTCAGTGCAAACTGTACACAATGAAGAGGGAAGTGGTTTTCTCCTCCAACTCACAAGCTTCCCAGTCCGCTCCAAAAGCTGCTTATGCAGTAGCTCCTAAGGACAGCACAAGTCACCAGGACTTACCCTCAGCTGAGAGAGCCCAACCTGTAACTACTTGTAAGAGAGGGACATTCAGACTTTGGATATTGACATCAGGTAGACCACTAGTAATGAACAGTCTTGGATCCCAGCAAAAGCAGTCCTGACTTGCACCCCACACACATACCCAGTAAAACTGACTCTTTCAACACCCTGAACTATGTGCTACACCAAACATACCAGGTTCCACATATGGCAACAAAATGAGATTAAAGTTCCACGGTTCACCACCTTGCTGTTGTGCTCCTGCACCCACTTACAAAGCCATACTGTAAATGGAATCACTGCAGTAACTGGAAATCCAGTTTTCCAGGCAGGGTGGAGACCAAACAGCCAGGAACTCCTTAAACCAGCTTTGCTGCTGCAGAAAACTTCTGTGCAATCACACCCTCGGGGCAAGAAGTCCTAATTGTTCCACTGATTTGCTTTCAACAGCAAACCACCACAAACACTGAGGATTCCTGTTCCAAATCCAGAGCACGATTCCTTGACCTCACCTACACCAGCAAACCTTCGGAATGGCATTTAGGAAGCCTGCTCCCGACATTTCTCCTCAGTAGAGGAAGAAAACATCCACAGTCATCAGTAACACTGCTTAGTGCTTCAGCACACTGGGGCTGAAGCAGAGAAGGGTATGAAAACCTGAGCAGAAAGGAAAGCTTGTTTGGAACAAGATTATAGATAAATGCAGGAGTATTCCAGCTGGAATTTTACATGTCCCCAGAGGCAGAAAAAATGTACAGCAGAGTTGGTTGCTATGGGAACCATATCTTGCATGTTATATTATAACTTAAGTGACAGAACAAAGATACAGTATAAGCCAAATACAAAGAAAACTTCTCCTTTAACTTTGTCTAGGAATCAGAACAGGAAAATTTAATGTGCTAATTTCCAACCTGAAAAAAAAAAAAAAAAAGGCAGGTAACAGAACCTGCATTGATTGGCCATTTAGAGGCCTGGCACAAACAGGCTGGAAAACAGTGCTGGGGATCAGTACACAACTTTGTGAGAACCAGTATCTGCCCCAAACCTGACAGACACTGATGCTGAACACGCTGCACCTCTGAGAAGGGGGAGTTGGCAGATTCACTGCTGCTTCTTTCAAGACATCACAGCATTAGCCAGCGATTTCAGTGAACCTGGCTGTCATCAGACACGAGAATTAAATCTGCACCTTGTCAGTCTCTGGCAAAAAGATGAAGAAAATGCAAAAGAAGCAAGAACTGCTTCGATTCAGTACTTCTGGGACTGAGGAATACAGATACAGCAAGAGAACAGCAAAAGAAAGGAAGCAAGTTTTATAAAACAAAGGAAAAGAAATTAACCCTGGTTAAACCTCAGAAGGAAAGCTAAGGAAACTTCCATGTCCTGCCTCCTTCCCCCCAGGGCATGTGCATGGATGCATAAGAAATCTGAAAAGATTAAGGCAGAAAACAAGATAATATAATAAAGGGAGCAAAACAACCTATTGCTGTTGTGATTAAGACATTTATAGGAGAAAATCTGAAGACAAACGAATTTTTCATACTTTTCCTATTACAGTTTGGAGTGGCAATGTATCTACACACTCTGCAATCATGTACAGTCCCTGCCATCTCCTGCTTCTGATTTATCCCATCCTTAATTGCCTGAAATTAAGTTGTGTTTCTACAAATAAAATTAAAAACCCTCCAGATGAATCAAAAATAGCATATCTCTTTCCTAAGAAACTAATTCAACATAAACATGAAGATTTCTAAGAACCTGTGGTTTACGCTTTGATCATAACTCTGTTGGAATTAGGAGGGGCCAGATCAGAGATTAACACAGCAGAAGCAGAACAAGATGTCCTAACTCCCTGGTAGAGAACTAAGACTTGCCTACCTCTCGTTTTTGGTCTGGCTTTCTGAACTTCAGATCAAAGGTTGAAGTAAGAAGTTGATTAGATAATCTTAAAAACTTTTGGAAAATAAAAGGTTTAACTATTTCAATACAGCAATCTCCTTAGCAGATTTCATTAGGAGCCTTGAAGAGGGCAGAATATCCAAAAGCCCTGTCTGGAAATGTTTCAACATTTAAAGGATTTCCACTGATTAAAAATATTTTGGGGCTTTCATCTGCTGCAGGGTAGGACAGTAAAAATTGTTGTGTGATGCACCAAGTCACCAGAGCTGGCCGTTTCATAGGAGCAACTGTTTTATAGAGTTATATTCAGCCTTAGGTCACCTGTGAAATGAGAGCTCTTGTTAAAAGCAGGGAGCATTCAGAAGAGCAAGCAGGTCACCATCAGTAAAAGCACAAGAACAAAAGCACAGCTGCTCCTCTTCCTACTAAAAAGGCACAGGAGCTTGAGAGCAGGACTGGGCTTCGGCAGGCTTTAAAAAGACACAAGTAAAATTCACAAGAGGAGAATGCCACGGAGGCAAAAGAGCGGGTCAGCAGTTGTCTAGAAATAGCCATTGGAGTTTAGTTTGGAGTAACACTGGACACAAAGGCCGAGGTGTCGAGTTCACACGGCTAAGCTTAGAACCCTACTAAACTTCCATCATTAGACAAAAGGGTCTGCAATTTCTACTGAAGGGAATAGGAACAGCAGACACTTCCCAGACCTGACACAGACACATATCACCAGACCTGAAAGAGGGTGTCAGTAACTGGACACACCAGCACCTCTTGTCTCTACCAGCTGCATCTCATCCCAGCCACGTTTCTGCCATCAGCAACTCCACACCTGCTTCGGTGCCAGTGCTGCCAGCTCAGACTGCTCTCAGCAGTGACTCCCACCAGCCTGCCTGGGCTCTGATGCACATCAGCAGTAGTGCTGCCTCCCAACGATACCTCCTGGCTGCTGACAACTTTCAAATATAGACATCTTCCATCAACAGAGTTCTTGTGAAGACAAACAGTTCCATTTCAGTGACAATGTCAGTCAGGTAATTAAAGCACCTTTGAGTGCACCTTCTGGCTGTCAGAAGAGGAAGGCACTGCTCGACAACAGCATTATATGGATTTAGAGTATTTTCCCTTAGAGACATTCCTAAAACTCTGGCATGTTTGACCAGGTTAGGATTTCAACAGAAGACTGCAGCCAGAAAATAAATTAAACTGCAGTTATAACAACAACAAAAAAGACGTGCATTACAGATTGAGCTGTCTTGTGGACTGTTCATCAAATTAATAAGGTCAGTGTTTGTAGTCTGAAACTAAAACTAGTTTCAGCCTGAAATCACAGACTAGCATACACTGACAGAAGAGAGGCAATAAAATGCTGAACTTATACCCAGAATAAATTCTCAAGTACAAAAGTCATGATCAAGATACAGAATGGACATCAAAATGTATTTCATATGTACTTACTGGGAAGTACAAATCTCTTTGAACAGCTAAACAAAATGAAAACATTAGGCTGTACTCTGTTTTGGTGCAGGGATTTTTGTTTGCTTGTTTGGTTTTTGTTTTGTTTTGTTGGTTTTGTTTTTTCTTTGGGTTTTTTTGTTTTCTGCTTTAAAAACCAGCTCAAAGATTTTTCCTGTTGAGAAATCGAGATCATTATTTTTCCCACTGGATGACAGATGACCGCAAAAGGAGCCACTTTATTACTGATAAGAACTAAGCTCAAAGGAATGAGAGGCAGTTTTAAAAGTGTCTCTTGTTACATAAATCACTCAGCCTAAGACCAACTGAAAATAGTCTCATTAAAAAGCAAAAAAGCTCTTCAGTCAGAAAGCTCCAATCACAAGTTCCTTCCCCCATCCTCAAGATTGTGCTATAGAATTAGCCTATGAGATTTCTGAAGCATAGATATAAGAAAAGTATCAAGTGAAAACAGCTGAAAAACACTTCCCAAGGTACCCTCCTGCTTAGAAAGTGACAGGTCATTCCCAAAGTCTTTCTACTTTAGCAATTCCTCCAGCCTTCAACTGATTCCTTTAAATGAAACAATTTAACACTGACTTGACAGAATGGTTGGGGAGAGGGAAGAATTACACTGTTACTAGTCTGTCTTTTATTGTATGGCCCTACTTTTCAACACATCCAAGAGTAGGAAGCACAGAGATTTCCTAGCACTGCTTTACCCCAAGTTCCCCACTAAATGCCAGAGCTGCACAAGGGTCAATTATCAGGCTGAAGAACATAAAAGCCCATTCAAAGGGAATATTACATGAGAAGCAGGTCATCATTCACACCAACGAGAGGCTGGTTTTGAAGCAATGATTATTTTTCCAGAAATTTTCCAGTGTAGTCATTACATCTAACCCTTGATAATGATGGTCTGACCTTTTTTCCTAGCTTTACACACAAAGAAAACCCCCCCAAAAAAATCAAAACAAAACAAAAACAACCATCCACCTCCACACAAAATTGAGAACAAACAGAGACAACATTTGGACGTTCAAGGATGAGCCTCACCCTGACTTGAATCTGACAGAAAACTGCTGTGAAGTGACTGAGGCAGCTGTGCATTTTCTTCAAAGAGGTTGTGTACTCTCCTGGAAAAGGCCAAGCCCATTGCTGCTCCCTCTCCAGCACCCCTGAAATGCCATTTCCTCCTGTTGTGGAAACTTTCCCATAGATACACTTTTTATACACACAGCAACACTACTTGCTCTAAGCTGACAGGGGATTCTTTTCCACACACAAACATATCTTTAATGACCTGTTACATGTCCCTCTAAGCATACAGAGGGTAATGCTTAATGACACATGAGCACATGAGACATTAAAAACCCTTTAAGACAGACTTAAATTGGCATGGAATTTGATTTCCCCCGAGAGGACTGCTAAAAGTCTCTAAAGAACACCTTCAAAGACATATGTTTTATGGTCATTGTTGAGCTCTTGTGCAAAAAGCGAACAGGTTTAGCCAGATTTTTCCACATCATCTGCTGGCATTTTACAGTCCTCAAAATAAAGCCAAGAACAGAGAAGCCAAGTTGGGTTTTTTAAAAGCAGGAAAATAGGGATTTTTTAAATTTTTTTTTTTTTTCAGTTTTCAGTTCTTTTTCACTGCAGTGCCAGGAAAATGAAGTCTTCTTACAGACAGGCTCAGGATTTAGCAACAGCCCTTTGTGTTATCATCCAAAACTTGATTCCATTTCTTGTCTCAACGATAACTTAAACAGGGATCCTGGAAAATATTATGACTTCAAATAAAACATTGCTGATACAAAATTTTCAACCTCACTCTCTAAAAAAAAGCTGTTTCTCCAGTGTCTGAGAGAATAAATTCAGAAAAGGCAAGTTTCCCTGGCTTTGTGCTAAATAGGCAGTCATCTTAAAAATCTAGTTAGGTATTACTACTGATGGACATAACACGAGAAGCTATTTCTGAGCTGAATGAAACCAAATATTACTATTCATACAGAATGGCTGGAAAGATGCCTGGTGGGAAAGGACCTGAGGGTGCTGGGGACAGTGGCTGAACATAAGCCAGGAGTGCACAGATGGACAAGAAGGCCAAAGGAACCTGGCCTGTGTCAGCAGGAGCAGGGCAGTGATTGTCCCCCTTTACTGAGCACTGCTGAGGCACCCTGAGTGCTGTGTGCAGTTCTGGGCCTCTCGCTACAAGAAGGACATGGAGGGGCTGGAGAGAGTCCAGAGAAGGGAATGGAGCTGGGAATGGATCGGAGCACCAGGCTGGGGAGGAGCAGCTGAGGGAGCTGGAGGGGCTCAGCCTGGAGAAAACGAGGCTCAGGGGCACCTTCTGGCTCCCCACAACTCCCTGACAGGAGGGGGCAGCCAGGGCTCTATTCCCAGGGAACAAGCAGTAGGACAAAAGGAAACTTCCTTGAGTTGCACCAGGGGATGTTTGGATTGGATATTAGGAAACATTTCTTCATGGAAAGGGGGGTCAGGCATTGGGACAGGCTGCCCAGGGAGGTGGTGGAGTCACCATCCCTGGAGGTGGAGGTGTTTAGAAGATGTGTAGATGTGACACTTGGGGACTGGTTTTTAGTGGTGTATTTGGCAGTGCTGGGGTCATGGTCGGGCTTTCTGATCCCAGAGGTCTTTTCCAACCTGAACAACTCTACAATTCTATGAAATGTCTTAATTCATAGGTGAAAATCTTAAGAGGTAAACAAGGGAGAGAGAAAGGAGGGAAGACAGATTTTTATCCTGCCTTTTAGGGTAAAGAAATTGGACCACTCACCTCCACTAAGTAACTTCATCACCAGCCAAAGCTCATCTTTCACCACAAACGATGTGTAGTAAGATACAATGTTGGGGTGATGGCATTGACTCATGGCTTGAATTTCTTTCTGTAGAAAAAAATAAAACATTAGCAGTTGGACATGGTGATTATTACTCCTCGGGCACAGAAGTTATCTTCCTCAAGACACAAAGAGGGTGCAAAGGAAAAGGGTACCTAGAAGGTAAATGTAGAAAATCTAGAAATACTCTAAACACTCAGGCTGCATCACACTAAAGCTCAGAAGTATTTTAAGGTGTTCTTCCTGTCTGTCTAGAGGAAGAAAAAGTTAACCAAAAAACCCTTGGTAATGCCATCAAAGTAGTGGCAACCGAAATACCTGCATGCAGCTACAACAGAATATTCCCAAAAAGTCACTCCAGTTTGTGACCTGAGAAGTTCATGCTGACTTCTCCTTCCAGTAAGACACTATGCAACAGATGCTTAATCTGTTGAAGACTATCATTTGGACAAGAAAGGGAAATATTGGGCTCTGGGAAAAAAAGGCCTGTTATTCCTAATGTTTCTTCCCAGCAGGAAAGCAGATGGCTTAGCTCAATCAGGTTGAAGGCACAAAGGACAGCTGTATCCTATGTCATACAAGGGAAGAAGAGGGAGATCACTTAGAGATTAGAAAGTCATTGGCTACTACCAATGGAGGACAATATGAAATATGTTCAGATATTACACTGTTTTGAGTTTTGACTCTGTTTAGTCTTCGTTTTGGTTATGGGTCCAGGGCTGAGGTTTTCTAGGTTATGGAAGGAACACCACCACAGAAAACATTGACTGATTTCATTATGCAAGCACAAATCACCAGCTTGGACAGAAAGACTTGCAGTCTTTTGGCTCTCTACAGACAAAAGCCATTCACTGAGCCAAGCCTGGCACCCTGCACTGCACCCAGCTGAGCCTTTGTGCTTCAGCCAAGTCCCCCAACATGTCAAGTTGTACCCTCCAGCAGCACCCACCCCAGACACCCATCCCCTCATACCCTGAACTTCTGCTCTCAACTATGACATTCCTTCACTGGACACAGGGAAGGAGGAGAGAAAGGACCCTTCACCCCCTGATCCTTCCCTCCCTCTAAGCACAAGACTTCCCTGGTACTGAAGAACAAGAAAGAGCTCTGAGAAGAATTCACTCGTGCCTAGGACACCCCACGAATGCAGCACATTTTCCTCCTGCTCCTGTACAAAGGTCTGCTTGTGACTGAGTCCAGCGTAAAGCCACTGCTTCCCCTTGGCAAGGCCTGAGCTGGCAATCACAGCTCCAAAGGAACAGGCTCATGTTGATTTATCCACTTAACACTGCTTTTCAGGGAGTAGGTGCATTTGAGGAATCCAAAGCAATTGGTTCCTCTTTTTGCTTCCCCGGGAGAGGCACCAACTTTCCAGGAAACTTAACAAGCAGATTAAAGAAGAATCCTTCTAAACAGGAAAAGACATTTGAAGAGTGGGGAATAGGCTATTCATCTCCATGTAGCATACTCTGACTAAAAAACACTCTGTGAAAATAAATACGGCCTAAAACAATATATTCTGCTCACTCTGACAGCTCCAGCTCCCTTCCTTGCAAACTTTCACTTGTGTCAAGCCATTTTTCAAAAAGGAAATAAATCAGCAACTTTGGAGTTTTCCGTGGCTCTCTCTAGTTCTCTCTCTGACAATTAAAATATACTACGTGACTACAAGCAGCACCAGAGGAAACCAAGGTGGAAAGCAGCAAGCAGGACTGGTAATCCATCCCATCAGCCAGACCTGCCCCAAATCCACCATTCTCAGAAATTATCTAGCCGAGATGCTTTTATATTTTCTCAGCTAGACTGCTCAAAATATTTTGAAGCAGTTTCCTGGGAAATCAAGAATAATATGAGACACTGCATATTTTATATATATTTGTGTATCCTACTGGAGTACAGGAGGCAATGAGACAAAGTCTGGACCAAGTTTACGTAAGAGCCTAGACCTGGATCAGATCTTTGCCATTTAAGCAGCCCAATACTACAGAATTTTTCAGGCATTCCATGACACTTGGTTACCATTTTATTATTTTTAAGAACTTCCTCTCCCATTCACTACCATGATCTGCTCCCTGGGCTGGGAAGCACAGCTGAAAAAAAAAAAAAAAGCTCAAGTCTGTCATGTGCACCAAAGCAAAAAGAGGAGAAATAAATAATCACAAATCTGATCTGTGCAATTAAACACCTCTGTCAGCCAGTGGATGTATAACACAGGCAGATTAATCCATTTCTCACATAGTGTAGCACAGCTCTGAATAATTAATTGCATCACAGCCCATGATTTTCAGTGTTTTTACATTATTACCAATCAGAAGGAGCAGCAGCCAGGCAGACTTTCCCTCTCACCCACAAACCCCCACTTCATTTTCAGCAGTTTTCTAGGCTAATCTCACACTGGCTACATCATAGCTTGGTTCCTCTTCTCCCCCAAAGAAGGTACCAACATCCTGAAAGATCAACCTATACAATTGTTTTAAGTGATAGTGGCACATCCCAGTGGGTTTTGTGGTTAAGATGCTTCCTGACATAACTGAAACCAAGCCAATTCTGTCATACATACACAGTCTGCTCCAGCAGTACAAATACAGGGGCTGAAGGGCTGTAGCTAAAGCAGGAATCCCACTCAAGGATCACTGGGCAGCTCTGCTCAAAAACATACTGATAGCAGGAAGCGATAAAATGCAGAAGCAGCCATTCTGCCTGTAGTAAGCTCAGCTTTCATACTATTCCTAAAGCTTTTGGGAGAATTTGCGGCTCTTCAAACACAACAAAGTCATAGCAGGCAAAGGCTTCCTCTTCCTACCTCCATAATAAGACTGCTATCCCTAGGTAACAGAGTTACAACTGTGCTTCCCACATTTTCCTCAGCACCAAAACTATATTGGAAGACAGCTAATAAAAAATCTCAGTGATTTCCACACCTCCGTAATCATTTATTTGGGCTGCTCCATACAAGTTTTAAGGTGGAAAGGTTGCTTTATTCCCTCTCTGCCAACAGCCATGGGTCACTTCGTACAGACCCCCAAGCCATCCACAGATGCAGTTGGTGATAAGCAGCTCTTCTACCCAACACCCCTCACACTCTATGGCTTCAGTGATGAGAGACAGCCTTCCTGCCAATTCCCATAAATTGCTCTGCTTTCTGCTCAGCTATGGAGAATGAATTCCCGACAAAAACATGTCTAGACACAGGCAATGGTTTGGAAATGGTTACATGCTCACCCTGGGCGAGATATTAAAAATATCTGTATTGTCAAATACCAAAAGCAAATAGACAGGGATTAGCTCTAAATGCCACCATGGCTCATGGCTTCCATTAGGGTTCTGACAAATGTTTTCAGTACTTCTACAGGCAATAAAAGAAACATTTCAAGGCTTGCAAAACAGTAATAAAACTGCTGTGAAGTATAATCTAGAATCATCAGCAACCTATTAGTCTCCTGTAAGTCAGACATGCTTCTGGAGATCTGCTATTTTCAATGAGGGTTTATTTGCCCACTGACACACAACTGAAGTTTGAATTAATAGGAGTGGGTAAAGCTGTGTTTTAGCTACCAGCTCAACTTTCTTAATGGTATTTTCTTTTCACATCACCTTTTACTCTGTGTTTATCTGCCCCTGAGGCTTGCTTCAGAGGCGCTTGCTCTCAAATACCAGGATAAAAATTGTGCTTTATTTAGTTTTACTTCCTACATGTTGACATGAACTCAAGAGACGCAGCACAGCAGCAGAGTGTTTTCATGCGGCTACCTGCAACTTCCGAGGAGTCCAGAGAGCTGTCAACGTGGCTACCCCCTTTGAAGGCAATCACAACCGTAAGAGAACTGGGGAGGGAAAGCACAGCTGGGGCAGAAATGAAAGCAGGTCAGATGTGATCACCCCTTGAAAACATCAATGCTTCAACTATGGCTGGCAAAGATCTTATACCATGAGATTTCAGCTGAGAGATGAGGCATTAAAGCTGCTCTTCATCCTTTCAAAGCAGGATTTAGAGCTCCAGTCCTACAGGCAGCCATAACCATTCACATTTTGCTCCAAGTGAAATGGTTCACCTAAAAGGTTGTAAAGTTGAGAATAATAATTCATTTGCCTTTTTAAGTGACAGCATTAAAAAAAAAAAAACAAAACCAAACAAGTTCTACCAAAATCAACTGGAGAGACTTTTTAAAAGAAGGTGAGGAAAAAGCATAAAGCACAAAATCAGAGATTCTGATGCAAGTCCCATTCGTTGGATTATCCAGTTCACCTCCTTGCCTCAAGTGGCTACAGGACATAAACTGGCATGAGTAAAGAGAGGCTAGCTTAGCCCTAGAACAACAGTGGAAAAGAAACAATTCTGAAAGGGATAAAAACACTTCATCCATTAATTAATCTTCAGTAATGGAACAAAACAGTCCCACGGCAAGTCATTCAGCAGTTGCCCATTTTAATGGCTACTCTTCAGTCTCATTCAGTGATTGTTCCCTCTCTCAAAGTCTTCATCATTGGTGAAAATGTACTGAAGGTACTGTCATGGTATAGCAATTCCTGTGCAGCCATTTTTATTGGTTTCAGCCAAAAAGCAAATGGGCAACTGACTGCCTCCTCTCACAGACACAAGCAAGCCAGCTTTATCCACATCACCAACTAACCTCCAAATCCACCACTCTCAGAAATTATCTAGAGGAGCTGTTTTTATATTTTCCCATCTGGACTGCTCAAAATATTTTGAAGCAGTTCCCTGGGCGATCAAGAATAATATGAAAAACCCAGTTGTTCAGTTACAGTTGTTACTTACGGTTGTTTCAACAATGATTTAAATGTGATTAATCCCTACAGACAACTGCAAACTCTCCAAAGTTCTTTACATGCACCATCTTGTGCTCATCCAGTCCAAGCAAAGGAAGACATTCTACATTCAGGATTTCACCCACGTTCAATCCTGATATTCATACTGAACTTAACCAAAAAACCCCACGCTTCAACTAGTCTAGTGATTAAGATTTCTATTATTGCTGTTTTTATAAACAATGAAACAAAGCAGGTACCCAGCATAGGTTTAAGTTTTAAGATGCAATCCCAGCATGCAAGAAACATATAACACAGCAGATCAAATGACCATGCAGAAACCACATATTATACGTCAGACTCCCTGGCATTGACACTTGGGGACTTTTCTCTCCTGAAGCAAGTGTAAAGGTCCTCAGGCCTGGAAATGGAATTAAAATGGCAATTCCCATCAGATGACAGGCATGGATGAAACATCTGTACTACTTCCACAGCAATCTGCTGCTTTGTTCCCAACAACCTTATAGTCTGGTTAATCCACTTGTAGGAAGTCCTCTGTCAGATCAAAGGCAGTTCAATATCCTGTCCAAGTCTTCAAAAGAAGGTGTAAAAACCCTATAAAAAGCAGTTACACAATTATCTGCCCAGAGGGAAGACTTCTGACTAAGCCTGGGCAGTTAACAGTTGGCTTATGCTTTAAACCAGGGGAGTTCATAATCCTTTTTTTAAATCCTATCTAATTTAACCTTCTCAACTATAGGTTGATTTATTTAATCTCACGCAATGTTTGATCTCCATGTTATTGGCAGCAAGTTCCCCGGGTTATTTCCATGAAATTCTAAAGGACATTTCTGTTTAACTGCAGTTCAACTTGTTCCCTCAGCCTCCTTAACTGCCCTCTGGCCACAGCAGTGAAAGAGTAATACCTTCACTGCTCTTGTGTGCAGACCTGTCAGGCCCAGTCCTATCAGCCTCTGGAGTAGGAAGAATTTGCAATCTTTCTAGGAACAGCAACACCACATCTCCCATACTCCTTCCCTGAGCCTGTCTCCTGTTGAATCATCTTAGTGAATAAACAGGCAGCAGTTCCCTGTAGCTGGGAAAGCCCAGTGTGAAATATCCCATAGCTTATGTTTCCCTCTCTGCTGTTCAACATTCCTGGTAACTGCTAAGCCGACAACCCACGTCATCTGCTACTCATGGAGGGAAAAAGTGTCCATCTGGATGAAAGAAAACTCAGCTTTAATTGCACAAAAATGAAGCAGAGTTTGTAGGACAGAGGGGGGATTTAAGGCCTTTTACATCAGTAATTCTTTAAAACAAGAAAACACTTGTACAAGAAAGAAAGCTGGAGGCATGGCTATTTTGAGGCAGATGTTACACCACTGTTTCAAGGACTGGCAACAGCAGCGAAGCAACCAGCATCCCACAACGGAAAAGAGTAAGAGCAAAACACAGCACTGAATGGTGTGCAGCTGTGACATACAACACATGAGCAAGCAGACTGTTTGCAAATCCACACCACCAGTGTGGTTGTTAACTACTGAGGGTTGCAAGACAAATAAAAAGTGGAATTGAATAAATTCCACTTCAGTGATAAATCAGAAAGTCCATGATCATTTGTTGACAACACTGTATTTGACCAACTCTCCTTACACTCCATTCCTAGTCACACCCCTGAGCAAGAATCATTGTAACCTACATTGTACTTCCCTGTCAGCTGAATCCCACAGGCAGTCTAGGAAAATATCTGGGTGCTTCAAAAACGTACAGAAAAAGATAAAAATCAAGCACTGAAATAAATTCTTGACTAACATCACCTAAATTCAGTAGCTGGATTAGAAAGAGGTACATCTCTGCACAGCACTACTCCTGCTGTCTACATTCTTTACAGAAATTAGCACTTCAGCTGAAGAGCTGAATGCCCTTGGCTTGGCTTGCTCATGATTCAACAAAACTGGGCCTTCCTGCATTTTCCACACCCTGTAGCAGCAATGAATAAATCCACTGCATTAACCTAGAATGTCATACAGGATATGCAAAGTGTGCAGTTTATTCCTGACCACGCACACGGCTCAAATGTATATTGAGATAAAAGGATCAAGATCAATACCTTCAATGAGCCAAGTCATAGCACTAACTCACTCTAAGGCACGGCATCTCCAAAGCAAGGACGTGGTCCCAGATTTCCTGGCCTCTGGACATCTGATAGGCTTAAAGGAAGCTCAAGGCCATGCATCCATTCAGCTGGTGATACAGCCACTTACTCTGCATTTCCCACTCCAAATTCACCTTCCTCTTCTCCTCCATCCCAGGAAGTAGAAGCGCCAATCATTAAGCAGTGCAGATGTTGAAAGAGGTGCACAAGAACCAAACCATCCTTATCAGGATGGCAGAATTGTTTGCTGCTCTCTCTACCCTCTCCCAAGCAACATGGCACTGTTTTACCCTGTTGGCTAGGAAGATTCTGGGAATAATGAAGCTTGCTTCAAATAGAGAAATCTACATGTCTGAGGCACTGTAGAAAAATAATTATAAAATAATTTAAGCATGATTTTCCCCTTGTTATCACTGCCCTGACCCCTGGCAGTAAAGCAAAGCTCACCATAAGCTGACTGTTGTGCTCAAATGCCTTCAGAGCAATAGAAGGATAATGGAGCTCGTGAAAGCCCCAGTTTGTGATTTTAACTGCACTGGGGGAGAAAAGAAAGCAATGAGGGCACATAACATACCCCAATATGAACTTATCATATTTGTCTTTGCATTTGCTTCTTAAAAGAACTGTAAACTGCAATGATCTACAGTTACTCCCTTTTTTTTTTTTTTTTTTTTCTTTTTTTTTTTTTTTTTTATTGGTGAGGAGGGCACAATCTTGCAATAAGAAGTAATTGCTCAAAAAAGTTAATTAAACTACTTGGGAAAACTGCCATGAAGGGAGACTACAAGAATGTGAAACTTGAGAATATTTACAGTAGAAGAGGATATGGAAACAAGATAAAAAGAAGTGAAGGCAAAAACTGACTAATTCAGAACAAACCCAGGGAAAACACTTTTTCAGACAACACATCTATTTTGGCAACCCCTGCCCCAGCAAGCTGCTACAGCTCAGAACATTCTTCATGCCCCTCCACCTCCCTGTGACTTTTAAGTTCAAGAATATTTACAGCTGCACCCCCAAGCCTAGAAGAGGACCCACACCAGATCCAGTCACAAAAGTAAAAGCTCTGGAGAACTGAAACAGCAATACATTGCAGGCCTACCCATAACAGCAAAATACATCGTGAGGAACAGGTCAGCCAGAGATTTAGAAATGCAATTGGAAGTACTGATCTAAAATTACACATCATGTCTCCACTGCGTCTCTTTCTGAACCTAACCCCTTTTAGCCAAAATTGGCTATTACTCAGAGACTCACAATCTCAATTACTACATCCTGACAATGCAGTCAGGAATACCACTGAGGCAGAGTAGTATGGGCAAGCCACATAGAAGCCTTGAAAAGGACACCAAGGGTTGGTAAAAGGACAAAAAGACCAACTGTGAGAAGAGATCTTGAACTCCTACACTAGAATGAGCCATAAAAGGATTTGAACACAGGCCATCTTGAGTCCTACATGCAACCCTCCACAGGAGCACTAACATGTGACAGACTGAATGGAGCCTTTCTTCTTTACAAGGGCAGATTTGCAGATACCTATAATGACAAAAATAGCATTAGACACTAGATGGAAACTGGAACCATGGTTCAGGTGATTTGCTGGAGATTATACAAATGTAGAGGCACCCAGGAGTCCCAAATGCTGTCTCTGTTCTACTTTCTAATTGCAAGCAGCAAAACAAGTGCTGAGGTAACACTACAGAAGCTGTCGAGATGCAAGTAGGTAGACAGACAGGTAGGAATATGAAAATTCTAGAGAGCTGCTTTAGAAGAATAGGTGGTACAAAGCCTCATCTCCATAATGCCAATATTTACTGAAGAAAATTTTACCGCAGAGAGCTTTCTCATTTTAGTGGAGATACCTCAATGTTCACAGGAATGTCCTTCTGCTTGGCTTAAATTCAGAGACCTTCCAGATGTGAATGTGACAACCACTGCACTGCACCAGCTCACACATACGAAGAGGAGAAAACCAAGTCCATCAACACAGGAGCCAGATGAGAAAAGGGAAGTTCCAGTTACCACGGCTACTGCAAAAATCTGTTTTTCATTGAGATAACCTTGGGCAGAGGCACAGAGCAGCAGAAAATTACAGAGCTACAGCTCCAAAGGACTCTGTCACCTGTTCTGAACTCAGAATTATGTGGGTTTCCATATGGCAGCCTGCAATATTGTCAGCGATCCCTTTAGCTGGCATGAGTACCAGAAAGAGATTAGGAGCAAGAGCTAATTCATTCAGTTTTTCTCTTTACAGGTGAAGGGGAAAAAATGTGAAGAACTGCAGGAAAGGAAAAGAAAGCAAAGGCATTCCCTTAAATTTTAAAGGTTCTGAAAGCATGTAGCTCTGGATCCCCCTCAGACTTCAGAGCTCTTGTGGGTACAGCTGAGCTTCACACTTGCACATTAACTCAGTTCAAAACAAAGGGATTATACAAAGTGCTGAGCTCTAAACAAACAGTGTGAAGTTTTGCAACAGTTGATCTTTTTAACATTTTGAGTACCATGTCCCACAAACAGGACAACTGAACTGCCTCTAAATGAAGTCAGTCAAGCTCCCTCACCTTCAACCTCACCTCAGAAAAGGTTTTAAGGCACTTGGCAAAGAGATACTTCAGAGATAAATGAAACACAACTCCGCAGACAATTCTGATTGCATACCAGGAGTTCATCCATGCTCGTCTGACACTTTTCAAGATTGATCCGTTTAATCGCCACCTTCTCCTTCTTCGGAGCGCAGAAAGCTGCCTGGACCACTGCAGTCGCTCCACTCCCTGGAGGGGAAAAAGAGAGAGTTACCAACACCTTAAGGACTTCAGCAGGAAGAGAAGGAGGACAGACAACAAAATTTTAAGTGTCGGATAGTAAAGGCAGAAGAACCAGGTGAAAACCCAGTGAAAGCCCTCCAGGCACTCCCCACTCAGGTCTGTGCAGCTCCATGGGTTGGCTCAGCCACCACATCCAAGTGCTGGGCAGACCGAAGGAAAACAAGTGGATCTTTATGACGCCTTCCAGGGATCATTATAGCTCTGCAGACCAAAAAACCCCTCCAGACTCCAGCTTCCTTATGAAAGAGAGATTCTACTCAGGCACTTTTAAAAGATATGCCACTGAGGTCACACATACTTTTAACCTGATGTGTTCACCCAAAGTGTCATAATAAGCCACTCTTTGCTACCAACATTAATGAGATTTTTCAAATATTTTTATGCACTAATTGCTGTTCTCATCTCCCCTCATTTTATGCAAAGACACGAGGTCTCGATTCAAGCAGGTTCAGCTCCAGCTCTCACACTGCCTCCGTTTTTGGGTTGAAAACCGCAGCCAGAGATCATTTAAATTCCAATAGGGAAAAAAATACCACATTTTAACGTACAGTTGTTCAAACTACTACAAGTAGGGATTTCTGGATTTAATGTGCAAAGCAACATCAGATCCTTTGATGTCAAAAGGAATTTGCAACAGTGAGACTTAAAATCTATTTGATGTTAAGTCCATTTTTGTTGGCCTCCAGAAGTTGTTGCAACATTCACCTCTCATCAATAGGACACCTTGGTGCTTCACTTTCTACCTTCATCTTGGTTTCCCACATTTACACACTTCACTGGAAAGGAGTAAATACAAATTTATCAAAAAGGGGGTAGGAAAAGCAGAAAATAGCTCAAAAGCTTCCTATTGCCAATGCCCAAAAAATGCTAATAAAAATAAACTCATAGCTATTTTGTTTACTATCCCAGGCATAACTCTTTAGCCCATTTGGGCTGAGAGAAATGAGAACAACTATTGTGCACTTTGAGTAATATACCTGTTTTAGCCGATTCCCCTAATTTTAACACCATAAAAACTACTTCCAGAATCTGCACTTCATTTTTGCACACTTTGTTATTTTTTTCTAGTACATTCACATAAACTGGGGGCTAAAACTTTCAATATCATCTTCAAACAAAAACTACTGAAGCTCCCCACAACCACCAAGATTCTTCCCATACCAAGTTGCATCAACTGAAATAATGAAGGTGGGGGAAAGAGCTTGAAACCCAGCCCTGAAAGATGCAGGAAAACTGCTCCATTTCAAGTCACACTGAAATAAATTGAAAAGCCCTGAACTGCGGGACTCTGCTCCTCTAATCTTCAACCAGCATCTGCTACAGTGGAGCTACAGGACTTTGACTTCACTTTATATGGCATGGCCAGCGCACCCTGGACAACAGCATCAGCTTGCCAGGATTCCCTGTACTCAGGAGTTTATATTTTAATGGCAGAAGTCAAAAGTGTGCAGAACACAAAATGCAAAGGTTGCTAAAGCATTATTACTTCACAAAGCAAATGGGTTTTTAAGAAGTTCAAGACTGAGGCCATTTATTACTTGCACACATATTGTTTTTCAGAGACTATTCATAGCACAAGGCAAAACAAAGCTGTGGGGAAAAGGACAGCAATAACAGCAAGAATATTTATAAGGGGCTTTGAAAACAAAGTTTGAGTGCTGTAAGCAGGTTCTTGAGCAAAAGACAGAGATGATGGAGGGGTCTAGGGAGATATTTAACAGAAAATGCTCAGACAGAGCAAGGGGGAGAGGTTTTGACAGCAGAGTTTGGTTAGACTGCCAGGAGCAAGACTGAAATACACAACATTAAGCATGGGACAAACATCCCAAAGCGAGCCTCAAAATACAGTCCCCGTAGTCACTTTGCCCAGCAGGTACAGGAATCCAGCATGACAGCAGCGGTCCCAGCACAGATGTATTCCCCACTCACTGGGAACCCTGGGTGGCAGGATTCCTGACCTACTCCTCTACAGCCAGTACTTGCTTCTCTGTTTTGTTTCTGCTGCTTCTTTGGTGGGGGAGAAAAAGTAAAAACACATAGAGGCTCAAGACAAAGAGAGTGGAGCACACAGAAGTGGTGACAAATACCAGAAGTGAGTTTGCACTTCCTAGCACTATTGGTCTCCCAACAGCAATAGCCTTTTGGAAGTCAGAACAAAAAACAAACACTGTATCATTTCTTTGGAAAGAGTTAGATCCCAGAAGAAACGCCGCTGCTGACACATTCAAAGCACCAGTATTATGATTTCTTTCTTTGGATGTCTTGGTGCATAGTAATAGAGGCTGAAAACACAAGCCAGATGCTGGAAGAATATATGACTGTGCACCTCAGAGGACTGTCTTGTCACACTCTTTTCACTCCCCAGTTAGTTTTTCAGTGTGTATTTTCATCTCTAAAGCTACCTGTCCTCATCAGCACAGGTATGTGTGTTCAAAGACTCTTTCTGGATATCTCAGACACGCAGTGTCAGCAGCATGACATCCCACGATTTGTGTGCCAGTTAAACCCAGTTTGTGTAAGCACAGCTTGCAGGGGTGCTTCTTACAATCCAGATGCAACATCACTACTGTGAATCAAATCCTTCACAAGATGAAGTTCAGGGTTTTATAGAAGTCACCACACAAAGAACAGCTTTGTGTTTTATTCTTTCAGGATGTTACTACCAGAAACAATAGATACAGCCTAATTAAAAGCAGGACCACTCATGCTACAGCTCCTTTCCAGTCCTTGAGTCTGCGGGATCAATGCTCACTAGGACTTCAGGGCAAAAACTGCTTTTCACTAAGTGCTGGACAATGCCCCAGCCTACAGGGACATGATCTGTTATGAGTGTATGTCATTATTTGAACAGTAATGAAATCCCAAACTAAATCCTTCTGGGCACATGGCAGGGAATCATCTGAACTCCAGACTCCTCCCACTTAATTCCCTGCTGCTCCTACTTTTCTGGCAGCTCTCTTTAGTTCGATCACCACCTGCTCTCCCCACTCCCCCCTCTCCCGCTAATTCGTCATTTCTTTCAGCTCCTCTGTAGCACTAATTATAGAGAAACAATGAAATCTCAAAAGCGTATCAAGCGAGGATTAAGCCAAGCTGCAGCACGATGTGCCACAAGCAAGCTGCTCTTTGGTGGCAGCAGCAGAGTGCCGTGCTTCTGGGACCAAACAAAGCCGGGTTTCCATGCTTCTTTGGAGAGTTCAGAAAACATGGCAACACAGGCACTTCAGCCTTTGCAGCCACACAGTTTGTTTATTAAATGCCAGCGTGGCAAGAGAAAGAAAGGAGACAAGCTGCAGCAACGATTCCGAACACATTGCAAGTGAAAACAAGAATAGGGAAAGATGATGACACCAACAGAAAGAAAAGCTCAGTCAAGGAAGTTTTGTAAAGTTTAAGAGAATGTAACAAATATAAGGGGAACAGTGGGAAGGGAAGAGATTTCCTGGGCTGCTGTGAACAACCTTCGGTGAGGAAAAACCCCAAGGGCAGTTTGTGCCAGGGTAGCACAACTCTCCCAGCAACCACAGACCTGCTGCAATCAGAGACAACTGCAATCCTGACACTGTGGGCAGCACGGGGTTAATGTTCTTGTGTTGGGTTCCCATTCACTCCCCACCTCAAGATACTCTGATCAAGGTCAGTGCTGAGGCTCTTCCCTCTGACTCTCTCAAGATCAGCTTTCGGAGAAAATTTGCTCCCTGGTTAATCTCTTCCAACATAACGGCTTAGCAAAACAATGAAAACCGGGCACAGCCAAATGCTCGATGCTTTATTCCTGAAAAGCAGATCATTTTGTTGAAGGGTGGTGGGGAGGAAAGAGACCCCAAATGGGTATTAGGATCTGCTTAATACCCCCTGCTTTCGCCTCTGTAGGCTCTCAGATATAGTTCCAACCCTTAGGATAGCAGCTGCAAAATTCCTGCATAAGAGGGTCATGACCTACTTTAGAAAACACCGCCTTAAGAGGAAAACATACCCTTTCTAACCCTTGTTTCTTTCATGTTTCTACGATTAAATGGCTCTTTCTGAAATAAAACCAACCTCTGAAAGGATTAAAATAACCCAAATAGAAAAGTCCCAAAGCACTCAGTTACTGAAGCCTGATTTTCCAGGTTATCTCCTCTGGACTCCTGGATCCATGCTCCCTGTACATTCAGAATCCAAAGCTCCAGCCTGAACTTCTCCTTAAGTTGAGACAAACTCCCCATGAAAGCCCAACATCAGTCTTTAAGGCAGGCTGCACACCATCTCTTCTACAGCTGCACAGCTTAAGTGAAGCTTCCATTTATGAAAATAAAGACAAACCCTCTGAAATTGCCGTTGAAGTTAATGGAAACCGATTATTTCAAGGCTAATTGGAGGAGTGGAAAGATGGGGGACTGATCAGAGAACACAGCATGTTCCTACACACTGCGCCTCCAATTTAACCAAATCTCTGCAGCCACATAAGGACATTGCAGCTCTCCCAGTAAGACTGGGATGAATTGCACCAATGCCTCTTCCCAGGCAAATGCTATTGAAGCCAGAGATCCTCTTGGCAGAGAGATCTGCTTAAGCAATGGAACAGTCATGCCAAATAGTCACAAGACAAGCATCAAATCCTGGCTCTAGGATAGATTCTCCTACCACATGCAATAGCGATTTGAAGTAGTTACACCGAAGGAGGACTCACAAAACAGTGTTGCCCAAGCTTTAAATTTACTTCAGGCACCCTGGGAGATGTGAAAGTTTCCCTTCACTGTAACTCAGTTGCTCACAAAGCTGTAACAATCAACAGGGAACATATTCCATAATAGGCCTGCAGTATCAGTCCTTATCCCACTGCAGTATCAAATTCCCTCTGTAGAGGAAATATGCTTTCCCAGGTCGAATGAATGTTACAAACCATTTAGGTTTGAAGGAATCTCTAGTCCACCTCTTTGATCCTGAAAGTATGATCAAATCCTGACTTAGATCAGGTTCCTCAGCATCAAATTCAGTCTAGCTTGGATTTTCTTTAACAAGAGATATTTCTACAAACTTTTTGGCTGTTTCTGTGTTTGACCACCCACATGGTGCAGCTTTTTTCCTCCTTGCTAACTAATCAGATTTCCAGTTTTGCTCACAACCTTGGCATTTCACTATGCACCTCTGTAGAATCCAGCTTCATTTCCTCTACAACTTCCCACTAGATAGTTGAGGACAGCAACAACTCTTCTAAGGCTGGACAAATGCAGTTCTCCACACCTGCCCCCATAAGACACACTCCCAACTCTCCTTCAGCACTGGGCCACGCTCAGCCAAACACCTCTGCACAACCCTGCCCTGTGTTTCCACCCTTCCCCAGCACACACACGACCTCTCTATTTTTAAGCGAGATCTGGAATCCATCCTCCACTATCTGGAGTGCGGTGCCAGAAAGCCGCTCGTGACGCAGGCTCTGTTTATAATTGTGCCCCCGGGTTTTCCTCTTATGAACAATGCACACAAAACACTTCCCTGCAAGGCTGCTCTGGACCAAGCAATGACTTTCAGATTCCAGGTACCCCAAAGCCCAGGAGACCTTTAATGCTTTACATCCCAGGCTCGGTATTCATGTCTCTGCAGGCTTGCTCCATCTCTAGATGCCTCAACTCTTTCACAGCCTCATGCCAAAGAGCTGTGGGAGCCCTGCTCTGATTACTCATTCCAAGGACAATACAGCAATAAAACAAGAAGCTACAAGACTGGGAATAGAACTTCTTATAAGCTCTTACAAAGCATAGGGCAAATACAGATCTAATTACACCAGAAATTAAATACTAGATTGCAAATTCAGACTGATTTTTGTTGGGTCCATTTACTATGAAGGCAAAGTGATGCCTCGATTTTCTGCACCTCATTTGAGGCTTCTGGTGAGAAGAGTCCCCCTGAAAAGAATAAGCCTCTTCTAAAAACAAGCTAGCAAAAAAAAAAGCCTACTCTCGAATTTCGAGCCAACTCAGCATGGGGTGGGAATACTCCTTTCCCCAAGCAGGACTTGCTAACAAGAGTCCACTGGATGTCAAAGTCTTGCTGGCGCAAGCCCCACAACTCAGGAAGAGTGAAGTAGTGTAATGCTAATGGTCCTTGAATATGTTTTTCAATCCGTCTCCTCACTACATATCACATTCTTACTACAAAATGGAGGATGCAATCTACAATAAGAGCTACAAATACTATTAATAAAACCAAAGGGAATTCCTAATAGGACTCAGGGTACTCCCAGTACTGCCACAGAGGGGACAAAAATCTGCTCACCTGCAGAGAGGAAAAAGCTTTCGCAGCAAAGTAGCATCTACTCAGCGTGGGACACTGCAGAAGAGTGTTAACAATTCTAGAACTGGAGTTACAGCCCCAAATCAGCAGGAAGATCACTTGGGTGCTTCTAGCACTGCTCAGAAGGAACCCAAACAGCAAGCTGGCTCTGAGTACTGCTGTTAGAGACACTGGGAGCAGCACCAAAACCAGTAAAGGAAAATTCAGTTGGGTTTGCCCTGTACCTGTTTGGGAAACCTGTGGAAAACTGAAGCAGCAGCAGAGCAATCCATGGCCAAGACACAAAAAAGCTACCAAATCACAGGAGTGAGCACAGCTCCCTTCCCACAGCAACATGGGAGTGCAGACATGCACCTACCCCCAGGAAGCTCCCAGAGCTGCGCCAATACAGCCACGCTCACTTCCAGACACCTTTCCACCACTCACTCCCAATACAAATATACTATGAACAGTATTTCCTGTTGAGAGAAGAACCAGGGCTTTACATTTATTTCTTTACAAGCTGAAGGAAGACACATGCACAGCACAAGCAGCTATATAAAACCCTGCTGGAGGTAGTAAGAGGCCAGGTTTAACTTGGTGCACCTTTTCTCAACTCCAGTCATGCAGCATTTGATCTACAGCAGAGATGGAAAGATACTGTGTAGAGAAGAGAAACACTTGCTAATACAGTGCAAGGAAGAAATAAATCAGAGAAGCATAAGCAAAGGCAGAAAGTGAAAGCAGATTTAACTGAAAAGTTGTGAGGGAGCCAACTTAAAAGCCTGGGGGCAGGGGGTTGGAGAAAAACCAGCAATCCCCACTGACTACATATCACAGCGTAAGTACACACTGCATAAGAAGACACCTGCACTATGTGCATGCAACAGTCCTGCAGGCAGCATAACAGCTGAACTCTCACATTTACAAGACAGTGGCTACCCTCATATTTCTGAGGAAAAGGCTTTAGGAAGAGCAGCTCAACCCCAGTTTAAATAAATAATTTTAGAATTTTGTGTTTCCCTGTGGTCAATGTCAAAATGTCGTCCTGCCCTTCAGTCCAGCCCAACTCACATCACTGCATGCAGCAGGTTCATTCCTCGTTCAGGCTCACCTTGAACACAGCTCAGTGCTGGGAACATTCAGCTGGGTTCAAGCCAAAGGTGGCTGCAGGTACACTAAGACACAGGGCATGTGCTGGACAACACCCTGAGAAAGGGCAAGGATGGGGTGGTAACAAGTCCAGGCAGGGAATTAAGACTTAAATACAAGTGACTTCTATTTCACACCAGCACATCTGATGACTACAGTCCAGACTTTTTAGCGAAGAATTGGAAGGAGGAATGGGAAAAAGCAGAGTTTTCACTCATGAACTCCTGATTGTTTCATTTAAATTGCAGGTGTATCACTTTGCAATTCTCTGATCATTTATTCCAATATAGCCAGAGCTCAAATAGTTTGAGATTCTCTGCAAGTTGTGAGGCCAAACAGTACTCACAACACAAGGGATTTCTGTTTTTAAGACACCGTTACATGTGTTCCCCAAAGCCTGAAAGTCTTTGCTCAATTTATGTCAGCACCTGCAATGTCCAACAGACAACTGATATTCCAGCATTAATCAAGCATGTTCAAAGAATTTCAGAAAATAGGGAGAAACATATTTTGAAAGTCTGCTGTCCAAGTAGAAATAGCACCAAAACATTTGAACAGCACATAAACTTGCTGACAGTGAGTTATTCACCATCTTGACGAGAGCTCTCGTAGTTGACAATACCACTGAAAACTACACATCGTGCCCAGAGCTCAGAGGTTTCTGCCCATGTAAGACAATGTATTTCTCAGGATTCCCAGAGCTCCATGTACAGTGAAGAAGGATGATAAGCCAGTAAATATCACACAGTGCTGCCAGCACTTGTTTAAACATGCTTCCCCTCCAGTGGTCCACCAATACAGAAACACTTGATGCTGCAGACTTATTGTCCAAGTCTTTAATTCACATCTCAGACTCAGAGGAAGGAATATAAACCCATATCCAATCACTTGTAAGAAGTCCAGTATAATTTTCAGAGCCATCAGCAATTGATGGGCAATACCCACAGCTGGGTACATCTTCCCATGGCCCCAGTGAACTCTACACTATAAATAAATGACATTGATTTCTAAACTGGAGTGAGGTTAGCTACTGTAATCTAAATGACTCAAGGCCAAGATTTATGCAGAAAGGAAGGGGAGTCTTATGGAAATTTTCACTCCACCCCACACCGCATTGTTCTCTCAAAAATCTTTCAGTATCTTTTAGGCCCTGAACACAGAAAAATGTCATCTGTTTTCCACCTTCGGCAAACATTCAGGTTGAGAATCCTCACAGACTAAGCAGTGAAGTGACAGGCTTGGAGAGAAAATGGTCAGCCTGTCAATATAAAACAGGCCAGAACTGGAACAGAGGGTGAGGAATAGGGTTGGCCATGCAAAGCATGTCAGCAAGATATGTGACAAAGTTGTCACCGGGTCACTTTGTTGTTTGATTTAATCTGCAGTCACCAGCCCACAGCACAGGCAGCCAAGGCAAGCTTTCCACTGCCTCTCTACGACACAGATGCAGGCCCTCAGTATCAGACTCCACACCGAAGCAAGAAATGCAAGAAAAAAAAAAGACCAGGGGAAAAGCCACAGGACACAGAAGGTATCAGCAAAGAGAAGATTACCAGGGAAGAGTATCAGCCCATCTGATATTCCTCCAACACTTTCACTGCAAACACCAAAGCATGGAAGAGAGGGTGGCAGAGGGTGCTCTTGACTGTATGCCTAACCTCCTGCAGCCCTCACACTATCCCAAATGAGTCCAGAGTACCAGACACCCCCATCACGCCTTTAAGAAAACATCCTCCAGCTGTCCAAGGTACCCAGGTGATTTGGGGAACACCTCTGAGACCATCTTGCCCATGGCAGTAACTACAGTAAGCTCCAAGGGCAAGTTACACAAGTCCTGTGTGACCTGCCACATTTACTTAAGATGCTATTAGCATGCCTAAATTAGATTTTCAGTTTGAAACCAATTATATTTATTTGATTTTGTGCCAACATCTCTGGCTAATTTAAAGGGCACTGCAGCTATGCAGTGTTAATTCTACAAGATGGAAAGCAGGCTCAAACATCTCATTTCCAAACGCAGCAATTTTAGTGGAGAAGGTTCATCCTTCTCTTTTAATCACTGTCAGTTGCCTTTATGGTATATGCAGCAATGTAAATATCATGCTGGCTGTCATCTGGTATTACCAGGACTCAAAACACAGCACTAGTACGGTAGCCAAGCCAGTGTTCTCCTTTCTTCCCTCCCAGTCTTTATCTCTGAATTCTGTCTCAAATGTAATTGTCAGCTGTAGAGGATATTTTATTTGGCCAGGGTTCCACTTAACAGAACAATCTGTCTGCTTACAGTGCAGATGTTTGATAGTACCATGGTTATTTTAGGTAAATAAGCTTTTAAGTATCAGATATATCCTCTCTCAAAGGCTATTATCCTTTCTTTTCAGCAAATATCTTGATCTAGTAAATATTTTCTGCATCTATTAGTCTGTTCAGCACACAAGATTAGCCCACTGGTTAAAAATTACTTTCTTTAACCAAGAATAATGAGAACCATCCTGAGTCTTAGGAGCTGGACAAATAACTGAGCTGAGGTTGCCAGTCCATCAGGCCTCTCAGCTGTTCAAATAAGATTTGCATTGGTGAGCTGTTCAACAGGAAAACTGTTCATGCTCAAGATGCTTTTTTTCAGTAATGTACAGTTTGCTGGAAGTCAATATCAAGGTATTTATCAGCTGTTAATATCAAGCTATTTATTAGACAGCAATTGGCATCCTCAATGACTATTTTTACCTTAGTGAAAGGATGGAACTTATGGTTTCACCCTTCAACTTGCTTGGTGCTCCTAGAGGGGACCTTATGGCTCTCTATAACCCCCTGGAAGGAGGCTGTTGCAAGGTGGGAGTCAGTCTCTTCTCCCAGGTAACAAGTGACAAGATGACAGGAAATGGCCTCAAGTGGCACGAGGGGAAGTTTATATTGGGTATTAGGAAAACCTTCTTCACTGAAAGGGCAGTCAGGCCTTGGAACAGGCTGCCCAGGAAAGTGGAGGAATCACCATGCCTAAAGTGTTCAAAAAACACTGGATGTGGCACTTGGGGACAGGGTTTAGTGGCAAACACAGTAGTGCTGGGTTGATAACTGGACTTGATGACCTTAAAGGTCTTTTTCGGCCTTAATGATTCCATGACTCTACAATTTTATGACTACCTCACACGGTGAGAGAGAGAAAAGTTCACAAAGAAGTTGCCTAGGAAGTAAAGACATATAACCCATCAAGTTTCCAAAGAACTCCATTTCCATTGGCAGATCTTGAAGAATCACAAACTGGAGGCATTTGTATCAACACCTTTAAAGCTTGGAGACAGTACAGATGCCAAAGTTCAGCTTTCCTGTGCCTTCACAGGGAAATGTCCTTGCAGACACAGCCTGAACATAAAACAAGGAGTGTAATAAAGCCACCAAACCTCAGCCACGTGCTCGGAAAGACAAGGCACCGTTACTCCCCACTGTGGTGGGGAATCCATTAAACAGCTGTTTCACCCAGCGATGACAGGGTCACAGGCAGGCTTGTGTGTTTAATAAAACGTGTGTCAGTAATTCCCCCATGTGCCATTTCCAGCACAAGCATTCATTAATTTGGTATAGGGATTATACAATCTGGCATCAGCTAGAGCAGGGCACTGAACTCCATGACCCTGGGAGTCCTCACTAGCTCTGCATCCCAGTGAAGTAAGTGACAGGAGCTTTCTGGTTTTGTTCTGAAAATTGACATAATGAAATCCACCTCTGTGGATTTTGCAGGAAAGGTGTTTACTCCAAGACAAGAAGCGTTGTCTTTAACTGATGAGTTTTCAAGCCATCAAGATAACCTAATAATGTGTTGCCTGCCTGAAGCTGGAGACAGCCCGAAATTCCCAACTGCAGTTTCAGCTGCCCCACTTACCTCAACAGGTATCAGCTCAGAGCACAGCCAAACTGATAATTTTGTTAAGAAAAATATTGTGTAAGTGCTCCCATCCCGCAGCCGTTAATATGCTCTCTCGCTTTTCAAATACCATCATTTTCCACTACCCTGTGCACTGTTTTCAAAGCTTCCTTTTCAGAAGAGCTGGAATGAACCCCAGAACCTAAGCAAATGGACTTAAAATCCCCTGAAGACTGAAAATGAGCAAGATCCTAACTTGGACCAAATCAAAACTGAAAATGCACAACCTGTCCAACAGTAACTATGGAGCTTTCATCCAATGTTTAGTAAACCATCAGTTTTACAAAACATGTGTTGAACTGCCCCAAGATGCAATAATCTCACACCCTGACCACAAGTACTTCAACACAATTCCAAATTCACAAACAGTTTTTTAGACATTTTCCTACCTGACAACACCCTCCTCTCTAATGAACTGCAAAATTTGTCAATTAACTCTGCTGTAAGACAAAACCCAACTTCAATTCTTCCACAAAACAAGCCAGCAGAGGATACCACCGGACAAGCCACATGCTCAGTCAGATCTCACCAGAAGTGAGGTGGGTACTCAAGGTCAAATTTTCACTCTGCAATTTTAACTTAATTCAACTCTGTGGATGGATGAAATGGGAACAGCATCCTCCCACACAGCTTTATTAATAGCAAGGTGCTAGCAATAAGAGTAAAGTTTGTCCTTAAATTACCATTCATGACTATAAAACAGTAAAACTTCGGCAAAACCCAAGGAGAATTTACTACATTAAGAGATGATCACTGAAGTATTTCAATTCACACTATTCTTTAACAGCTGCTTGTACCTCTTCTTTCCAGAATGAATTTACATAGGCTCATTTCCTACCCAAAGGAAACATCCATTGGGGAGAATGCTATAGTCAGTTTAGCATAAAACAGAGAAATGAAAGAAAACAAGAATTTTTTTCTCTCCCCCACCCCAAATTCTCAAGACAAAGCAGCTGAAGCAGAAAATTGAAATCTGGCAAAAAATTAAAACCTCATTCAGAAAAGCTTTTCTGTATTCCCTCATAAATGCATTCTAATTTGACTGAGTTATCAGACTTTGAAGGTGTCATTTCACGAGCATGCAGTACAAACTGTATAAAACTGTAAGGGATGGAAGGTGGAAGGAAGATTTGCCTAATATGGTGATTTGGTGAGAAAGTGAATCAGTGCTCTGAATTTACTCTGTACTTCATTCATGGATGGGATCCATGAAGGCTTTAAGACTGGAAGACAGTCAGCCCCTGCAGACTTCCCAGTGTGTAGAATCAAAGAGGTCTCAGAAACCCTGGCAAGGCACATTAGGCTCCAGTTTGATAGAGGCTGATACACAACCAAATATTTTTTCCAGGATGGAATTTCTCTTAATTACAAAAAAATCTGCATTAAGCAAAAATTCTGTGTATGGTGATGCACATCAGGAAACAATCTATAAGAACCTTGGGGAGTGGTGAGAGAAAGGACTTGGAAAAAAAATTTTGCTGTTTCATGTAGCTGCTGAGTAGCTGTGAAAAGTAGTGTATTTTTCAGTTTTGCACTTGTATCACCACAAATTCTTACCTGCTTGTACAATGTGACAGGACCACCTAATACAGTTAAAACCAAGGAGTATGTGGGCTGTGATGATTAACATGAAAACCCCTCTCATGAGCAGTTTCAAGGCAAACAACGTGCTCAGACAAGTTAAGGGGTCAAACTTAGAGCTGAGAGAATCCCACACTAAGGTCAGTCCCTCCATTTATGTTCATGCACACCAGAGACAGGAGAAATTCTGACTCAATACCATGGACTCAGTCAGGCACCTGTATCCCTGCTGTCATTCAGCTGTAGTTACACCACTTGCTAAAGTGACCTTGTCTTACTCAAGCCAGTCAAGTTGGATTTTGTTCTTAGTCTGGCTCCTTCATTAGTATATGCACTATTTTGCCTGCCAGAGGTACCCCATCTCTTCTCACACACCAAGAGCAATGACCTTCTGATTAAGAGCCTGGACTGCCTGTCAGCCAGACCTATCCCTGCCTCCAAAACTTTCCCGTGTGGCTGCCAGGAAGAGAGACTGAGTTTCACGTGTTTTTTTGAAATGTCAAGGCTGAACTCCCTTAGGTGAAATCACAGGAAACTGCAGCAACTATGAGAGCCAACTCCTTCATATCTGCATCTCAGTTGTTTGATTACAAAGGGAGCACGGGATAATAGGCTCAACTTGTCTGGAAAGCCCCAGCATCCTGATATTTCAAAGATTTTGCAATGCCAAATTCCACTGCTCCAACAGCTATTCTTCTACACCCACAAAGCCCTCAAGTCTGTCTCTCCCTATTAAGAAAGTTTAATAACACCAAGTTTACAAGCACTCCATTAGCATGTCCACAGCTAAATTTACTGCTGCAGAGATTTACGATGGATATTGTCCATTTTTGGGGAAATCTTCCAAGAAAATTTGACCAAGACACAGTTTGTCACAATGCACTAATACAATTAGCAATAAGTGTTATTGCCATCATTTTAAAGAGCTCCAACGTTTATTAGAAGATTACATCTCTAGACACTGGCTTAGTGGGCAAACTGCTAACACTCAGAAAGAAAAGAGATGCTGCCAAGTCTAAATAGACAACCATTCTGGGGAAGAGCTGATCTCTTCAAGATTTCATCCTGTTGCAGAAGGAAGAAGCCTTCCAGGCATGCATTTCTCAGGCAGCACGTGCACCCCTCAGGTGTGCTCAGGAGCACAGCACAGGCACACTTCCCAGCACCAGCCAACACATTTGCATTAAACTGAAACTATTTAAATGGATTCTTGAGAAATGGAGGTGTTAAACATTAATCAGTCCAGGTACCTAACAGTACTGGAAGCAACTTCTACATAGAAAACAACCCCAGGAAACTGTGAACTACTTCCACATGAAACACCCTGCATGTAATTTTCTTCCTTAATACACTGAAGAGCTTAAAGCAGTGGGATCTCTATCTGCTCTCCCCTCAAACCAGCAGGCAAGGCTAACAACCTCGTATTCTTCCCAGCCAGCCTCCTCGATCACTGCTTGGCTTTCTAAGTCCTCACTCTGCTGCTTTGTGCATTTTATCCTCCTTCCTATCAGGGCACAGACAACAGAAGCACTAAACAAAGGCACATGCACAACCAAACAGCTTTTGCTTTCACCTCCCCAAAAGTGAAAAGCGACTCAATCCAGCTCTAATTCTAGCAGGGCAATGGTATCAAAGGCCTTAAAGAAATGAGATGTGTCAAGTATCCAAAGGAAAGGTAGCCGGATTGCAGGAGTAGCCTGGATGCAGGAGTAGCCTGGCTATTCTGTTGCACTCAGGATCACACAAGATATATTTGTACACATCCAAGCAGCTGAGAAACTGGCACTGAGCATCTCCCACTTCAATGCCCCAAGCAGACCAAGTACTCTGAACAACTGTACACATTTTTTTTAATCTACATTTGCCCAAAGTTAATTTTATGTAAGATTTAACATAATATGAAACTACTAAGGCTTTTCTACTAACTTTAATGGAAAAAATGAGCACACAAAGCAAGTCTTCAAATGAATTAACCAGCCTGAATACTGGAAATACAGTGTAGGAATCAATTTTGCTCAGCTAAGCTGGGGGGGAGGAGTGGGAATCCACGAGGAAATGCTAAAACAAAACATATGGCACCAAGACTGAATCCTAAACACTCCATTTAGAGCTCTGGCAGTTATATTTTGTACAGTGTAACATTTTTCTTGAATGGGTTTTAAATAATCAGGCGTGTGAAACTGGATGCAGCCAGCACATGGGCGCCACAGCTAGCAATGAACACCACGCTCAAAAAAACCCAAAAAACCCAACCCCTAATCACTGGACAAGAGCCCCCCATTCCAGCCTGATTTTTACATCCAAAGACCCCAATCACTCCTGGTGAGCACCTCCAGGCTGCTCTTTTTCAATGGCAGTGCTTTCTCAGCACATGAGAGACAACTACACAAGCACCAGATGGATGACCACAGACATTTTGATAAAATTTGAGAAAGCAGAAATCTTAATTCTAACAAGTTCCTCTGTACCCACAAAAGAAAACTTCACCCACACGGGGTTGGGATGAACACTGACAGAAATCGAAATATTCAGCCCCAAAAGATCAACATGTTCACAGGCAAAGCTCAACTCCAAAGCTACTCAAACTGCAGTCATTAAAAAAACTAATCATTCCTTAAATGGTGACTTCAATTTTCAATTTAGGCTTGATTTCTGATGGGATAAGAAACTCCCACCACATCTGTTCATGCAGCCTGCGCTGTCCTCATCGCTGCGAAGGAATCTGTCAGGGGAGAGAGGGCACAGGAACAGAGCACTGGAGCACTCCCACCACTAATTTATCTCCTGTTTCTGGCACAGGCTGTTTGCAGCAAAGGGGATGCTCCTAAATCAAACAGCCACAGTCAGCACGGCTCTCATCTTTCCAAAAAAGTAGCAAAATGAGAATGACCCAGTTCCAACCAACTTCACTCCTGCTACCAGCATTTCCAAGAGGAATTGTGAGATCCAGGGGAACCCGCAAGTGTGAGTATCTGATCAGCACAAGCAGCATGAGGTCGAATTTTTTTCAGGCTTCAAAAAGAAGACTGTAGTAATTTATATGCAATCCACGCTCAAAAGACCAACCACCTTCACAACCACCACCACAGCACAGACTATATTCTGCTTTTTAGATAAAAATTGCAGTGTCTCCAAAGGCCCTATTCACCTGCAGAACTCTCACTACTCTAGGGGTACATTTCACTGAAATGCTTTATAAATTGCTTCCCCTACCCCACCTCCATTTTATCCTCTTTTAAAATGAAATCAGATTCTCATCTGATCAAAGTTCCTTGATTCAGTATATTGGAAGTTATTTAAGCCTAAGGAGGCTACTCAGCAGTTATTAACACTAACCACGCATAATCAACACGGATATTAATCCGTACCTTTATAATGGCATGAGTCATCACCAGTGCTGAGTAATCCTTTTTTATTTATATATAGTATTAGCCAGAATCAGGGAGGCAGTTTTACAGTAGAGGTTCTCTTTGCAGATAGGAAACTTGCTCTTTCTATTCTCGCACTGGAGTGGATGGAACCATCCACATCCAATAAAAGCCCCATATGGCCATTTTCAAGCAAAAACAGAGCAAATTAAGGAATTAGACTATACATGTATTTCCTTTATTCCACGTGAAAAAACAGCTAAGCTGGTAATCTCAAAATTTACTCTAAATTTTAAGAGTAATTTTTTTTTTTCATCAGGAAACAAGTTAAATCCTTTAAAAGCACGGGTGCAAGGTTCATCTCTTTCCACACCAGAAAGTCTCTTTGTTCCACACTGAAGGACCTTTACAGCTCTACAGTTATGAAGAGAGATAAAAAAAAAAAAAAAAACACCTGACCAAAAAACCCTTGAGGTTTACAGGAGACATGAAGCAGGAGGCAAGGCAGTCCAGCTCAGTTAACACAGTGACATTTTGTCCCACAAATCATATACGTGCTAGGAAACCTGTGCCACATCTCCATCCAGGCCGCTGGCAGACACACACCAGTGTTTGAAACTAGTAAAGGGGGGGGTGGGGGACAGGAAAGTTAAAAAGAGAAACCATATGTTTGCAATATACACATCTCAGTGTACACTCCATCACATGCCAAAATGCCAACACAACCTTTCAGTGAGCAGGCGACATCCAAAAATTCAGTCTGCAGAGGGACAGGGAAAAGATACAGAAGAAATTAAACACTTTTTCCAGATTTCTCCCCAAGTTCTGTCAGTTAACACGAGACAACACATCTCTGTGCTCCTCCTAATACTCTGAGGCTGTGGGATGTGTGTCTCCAGCAGCAAGTTCTCCCAAGAGCAGAAGTGTATTTACATTCCCTTTTGTTCCCATCCCACCCTGCTACCCAGCTACAAAGAGGCATTTGCTCCTATCCTTGATTACTCAGGTCCAAATCCTTGCTTTGTGCCACCACAAAGCACCCCTTTGCAGGCTCTCAAAAGAAAAGGAAGTATTTCCTACACAGACAAAACCAGTTCTCTTTCCCCAGGAAACGGGCAGCATGTTCTCCCTCTTCCTCCCCACACCTGTATCCCCTGCTCCTCCAAGAGGCTGAACATCGTCCTCTCCACACTCCTCCACCCCAGGGCACATTTTCCAGAGGAGATTTAAAGGGTTGGTCTGTAGGATTACATCCTCCCTGTCTTTACAGGAGGTTGCTCTCCTTCCTAAAGCACTGCTGCTCCCTCCGAGCAGAGGGAGAGGACAAAGCCTGATCCCACAGAGCAACAGGGATTTCCAGAAGGATTTCCCCCGCTCCACAGCTTTAGTTCCTTTCCACTTTTAAACAATGCTAAGTATTTAATCTCTTAAAACAGCATTTTTGCAAACTCTCCCACCCTTGACAGAAAACAAGCCTCCCCACGAGGCAGAGATGGAAAGCCTGGGCATGACAGTGCTACGTCATTTAGAAACTTCAAATAAAAGCACTCAGTAAAGATTACTCAAAGAATTAACCTCCTTCCTAAAACCCTTTGGCCGGGAGCCTGCCCTGTCACCTCCAGCTTCATTCCGTGCCTCCAGAGGGTGAGACGGCAGGCACTGACCTTAGAGTCACCTGTGGCACCACCTCTGATGTGTCACACACTCGCCCTAGAGCAATATATCCCTCAAACACACCCCAACAAAATGGTCGAGGCAGCCAATAAATCAGTACAGCGGGAGGCCTTTGGCAACTGGGCAGTTTAAAGCCAAGAGAGAGTGAAGAAGGAAAAAAAAAATTTAATGGGGAGAGCAAGGGCTGGGGCCTCGAGCTGAAGACAATGAATGAAAATGCAAGCAGCAGCAAAATCCCAGGATAAAAGGCTCATTCGTCGGTTCTACCAAACCCTCTGTGCTCAGACCAAAGCAGCACGGGGCTCCCGAAACTGCTGAGAGGTGTGATCACCCCAAAATGAACGGGGGTGCCCTACAAGCAGAGAGCCCACGCAAGCTCTGGAGTTCATTCTCGCTGACCACTTTGCAAACAGCACATCACAGATCACACGGTGGTGGGAAGAAAAGCCCCCCACAAAGCTGACCCCGTCCCACTCACCACGACACGGGGAGACACAGATCCTGCCCAGAGGAGCGGGCAGAGGCCAGGGACGAGTCCCCTGCCAGGGGGGTGTCCCCGGACCACCACAATCCTCTCCTGGGATGGGGAAGACCCACATCCCCTTCCGTGGGCCGCACACACAGATGAGGAGGGGCAGCAGCTTCAGCAGAGGGGTCCCACAGACCCTCAGTCCCTCAGATTCCCCCGCAAGGCGGGGAGGCTGATCCTCTCACATCCTTCCCACATACGTGGCTGGAGGCGGGGGGGGAGAGGTCACACAATCCCAGTCCGTGACGGGGTGTGTGCGATGGGACCCCTCCAGCTGAGAGGTACCCCAGATCCTGGGGATCCCTCAGAGCTGGGGAACAGACCCTCCTCAGGTGAGGGGGCCCCCCAGACACCCACACAGCGCAGTGTGGGGGAACAGACCCTCTCACACCCTCACATGGCTGAGGGAGGGAGCAGTCACACAGTCCCACTCCTTTGCGGGGTGTGTGACAGGATCCCGCTCAGCTGAGGGCGGTCGGACCCCCCTTCGCTCAGCGGACTCACACCCCCACATCCGAGGCGCACCCTGCACCCCGCCAAACCCCGATGACCGCTCACCGATGACCTCCTGCAGCTC
>VZRL01005452.1:97383-133892 GCA_013397895.1 Origma solitaria
TGTTGAGGGACCAGGGCAGCGCGCTGGGCTCCTCGGCCATGGCCGCGCCGCGCCCGCCGCCCTCCGCGCCGCGAGGGGGAGCGTCCCCGAGGGGCGAGGGAGCGGAGAGAAGGCGCTGCGGTGTCCCGGCTGCCCCCGAACCCCGGCCGAGCCCGAGCCCCCTCCTCCTCCGCCTCCTCCTCTCCCGCCGCTACCGCCGGCCCAACTCCGGCCGCCGCCACCTCCTGCACCTGCCCATGCCCGGAGCGCCTCACGTCACCCGCGCGCGCCCCGCCCGCCCGCCACGGCGGGGCTCCGCCCGCCGCCATCTTGAGCGTGGCGTGGCGAAGCGCCGCCCGCCGCCACACGGCGACTGAGCCACGGTTTGCTCGGTTATCACCACCGGCCTCGGGGGACGGGCCGGTAAGGGGCATTCCAAAGCGAAGGGCGGAGGAGGAGTGCTTAAGGAAAGGGCGGGGATGCCACACACAAGATGGCGGCTGCAAACATCGTCCCCACCCCCAGGCGCAGGGTGGGTCGGCTGCCGGTTTAAGATGCAGTGGGAGCGTCGATTGGCTGCCCGCTGTCGGATCCGCTGCTCCTATTGGCCGAGCGGCTGTCAATCATGGGCCGGCCTTTCCCGGGTCCCTGCGCCCGCGGGGCTGGGCCTGATCCTGCCGTGAGGGGATCCGGAGCCTCCGGGCGGGAGCGGGGCCGGGCCCAGGCGCTCCGGGGATGCACATTCCGTGTTTAAAAATAGTGTCTGGGTGCGAGGGATCAAGAGGTCTGGTATTCTCGCAGCCCCCGAGCACGGGCAATTCTCCACGCCGCAGTTCCAGCGTTCGTGGATATGTCCGACACCCTCATGGAGATGTGGAGATGTCCTGCACTCTCAGCGTATGGTTTATGGCTCCGCAGCCGGAGCTTTTTTATCTGGATGCATTCCGGAGTACATCTGGTGGTCATTGAGGAAAATAAATTTGGATTAAAATGTGAGGAATACAAGGCTGAGTGGCACCATGGACCCACAAAGGCTGATTTCTCTAATATGTATACATTTAAATTGTTTGTAGTTTGAGGATTTTTTTTTTTTCCCCCAACATAAGAAGAGATAAAACAGCATCTCACTCTTACAAGGCAGGACAGGAGAACTGATTTGGATCTCAGTATATTTCATCCTTCTTTGTTGGTCACTGTTCTTGTAGCTTAATGTGGTCACTGTTCTTGTGGCTTGATGTCAGGCCCTTCTGCGGGTCAAAGAACATCAGTTACATGTATTTTTAGTTTATTAGGACAAATTCCTGAGATGCCTCTGGTGAACCAGGCTTTGTGGAGGGCCACTGCCAAAGGCATGGTCTGACCACAGCGTTTTCACTTGTGCTCTAATGCAGGACATCAGCTCCTTCCTTCTACTCTTTTTTTGTGTCCTACAAAAGCCCCACAGCTCCATCTCACTCACTGCTGTGCAGGCACTCCATAACTCTGTCATAAGGCAGAATCTTTAACTGAAAAGCTGTTTGTTTTCCTGCTTGTCTGTGTTAAACATTCCCCTGCTGAGCGATTTTTAATATTTGCTAAATATGCCTTAATTACTGCTCGGAACCGTCTCTGTGATCTTTTAACCATGTTATAAAAGGAGTTTATATAGCAATTAAAAACAGGTTTTACCCCAGAGCAGGCACCCGGGTAGCCAGTGTCATATTTCTGATAGCTAACAGCTTGTTAAAAATGGATCTCAGCCAGGCACCCCCAACAAAAAGAGACTTATACACTTAATTTTACCACAGTGATTTTAAATTCAGAACCATCTTCTGGATTCTCTTATTCTGGGCTGAAAATCGTCTCCCTGAAGGCAATGCTAAAACTCTTACTGCTTTAGACGACTGGGGCAGGGTTAGGTCCACAATGAGCCTTGTTCTTTAAGAATAATCACAAGCTTTGATCAAAATTAAAATTTAAAATGTGCACTGGCAAGACCGCCAGCGGCCACATGACCAGAGAAAGATGAGTGCTACATTTTAGTTTTCCTGCTCTGCAATGAAAAATGTCCCAGAGCATTTTTAAACCCAAATCTCTCGTTCACTCATAGACTCCAGGTCTCATAAATTTTGCATCTTTTTTTTTAAATGAACTCAGCATTTTGCGTCTCTCAAAAGTCAGGAGTTGCTGTTGCACTCATTCATTCAGTGGGTTGTTCCAGCCTGGGTCTGATGAGGGATGAAAACATGGAGCTGGATTCCACAAAGCTTTTCTTCCTTAGCCAGCTTCAGACCTCCAGCAGCACCTTCTCTTTCATCACTTCTGCTCATCCTCCTTTTCCTGATTTGCTGTATTTTGCCTGTCTCGTGTAGGCTGTGAGCTTCTCAGGGCAGAGGCAATGCCTCTATTTATAAAAGAGCTGTGAAGTGGTGCTGCTGAATCAAGTGCTCTGTTGTAATAACAAGAAATTTTAGTGGAAATCTGAAGTGGAAAAGCAGCTTCCTGGTGTATCCACCTCCGCTCTGGACCAGGCTTTAGGGGAGACTGAGAAGTGGAAAAACTTCAGATGCCTTTCAGGTGGGAAGGCTGCAGCCTGAGAAAAAAAAAAAAATCCCAGAGCTGGGTTTCCTGAATTTTTTTACTTCCAGTAAAACAGACGGATCAGGGCAGGCAGGGCCCTCCTCCTCCATTGATTCTGCAGCAGAATGGAGGTTTTCTCCCGACTCCTGCATTTCACTGATATCCTGGGGCTGGTGTTCCACTGCCAAAGCCTTGGCACACCAGGCACACAACACATGCTCTCACACAAAATGCTCCCATTCTTGTAAGGCACATGGTTTCCTGCCTTTCTGGGCCAATTACTTATTGTTTCAGTGAAACTTACTGGCACTATCCAGCTCTTTGCTTGGTTTTTCCATCCATGTAATATCGTAAAACTGATGTTTAGTGCACAGGTTGGTAATTCTGGTGCTCAGCACACAAACATTGCTACCTTTAGTACCTGGAAAGGGTCCTTGATAGTTGATGGGTTTTATCAGCAGGTCAAGGGAGGTGATTCTTCCCCTCTCCTCTGCTCTGGTGAGATGCCACCTGCAGAGTTGCATCCAGCTCCAGGGTCCCAGCACAGGAAGGACATGGAGCTGGTGGAGTGAGTCCAGAGGAGGCCACAAAGTTGCTGGAGCACCTCTGCTAGGAGGAGTTAGAGTTGTTCAGCCGGGAGGAGAGGAGGCTCAAGGGAGATCTTATTGGGGTTTTTCAGTGCTTGAAGGGGACCTACAATAAAAATGGGAACTAACTTTTTAGCAGGGCCTGTTGCAGTAGGACAGGGGGGAATGACTTTAAACTGAAGGATGGTCAATTTAGATGAGATATCAGAAAAAAGTTTTTTACAATGAGGGTGGTGAGGCACTGGCACAGGTTGCCCAGAGAGGTGGTAATGCCCCATTCCTGCCAATATTCAAGGTCAGGTTGGATGGGGCTCTGAGCAACCTGTTCTACTGGAAGATGTCCTTGTTCATTGCAGGGGGGTTGGACTGGATGGCCTTTAAAGGTCCCTCCCAACCCAAACTGTTTTATGATTCTATGATCATCATCACAACTGTAAACATAAACTAACTTCATTTACAGTTGGGTTGTAGAAAACTAATCTAAACTCCAGTTTGTGTATTGAGGCCCTGCAGATTTCATCTTTCTAGTCATGTAGCCTCTCAGATATATAATTTTCCTCTTGTTAGAGTTTAAGCTGAAGTTGCTCTTTCAGCACAGCCACACAGAGACATTTGCTGTCACAGTTCAGTGGTGTTCAGGGCCATGGCATGTGTTGCCGTGTTTATGATTTAAGGCTCTTTAAGGCATTATAAACCTCTGTGTATAAGTGCAGTGGCTCCCAGGGCTGGTGCAAACAATGGCAGTTAATGTGCCTGTGGAGCTGCCTGGTACAGGCCTGGGCTGAGGGAAGCCCAACAATGCCTTTTTTATTGCCTTCAGAGCTGGACAAGCCCCTGTCATCGAGCAGAATGCCTGACCTTGTTCCGCTGCAGAATTTGCCTGCTGTTCTCTCTTCATGGAAACACTTCCAGGTTTATTGAAGGGACCCTACTCTATCAAACTGCAGCTGATTACTCAACTAAGTACAAGGCAGTTTCCTCTCCAACAAAGGCAGGCACTGCGCTTGATCTCCAGGGGTTTCTCCTGGCAACTTTGCTTTGAGTTTGGAGAAATGAGGTGAGGACCCTGCAGTGGAGGAAGGAGCAGTGATTTCAAACCGTCCAACTGGAGCAAGCTTTTAATAATAGTTGTTTTCAAACCACAAGTTAAATTCCAGTTTAAACCACACCGGCAGGCTTTCCTAAGTGATCCTGTGTGCTACCTTGTATCTCCACCCTGTCCCTGAGCCATTTTAAATTCAGCTCTGAGGTCACTTTGAAGTCAAGTAGCTGAAGGCCAGGTTTTAACAGGTGAATTCTGGTTCTCACAGGGTGTTTACTGAAACCAGCTTTTGCTCTGCAAACACACTTCTCATCCCAACACCCTGCCTCTCAACAGAAACTCTGTGTTGTTTTCTTACTTCCTCCACTGAAAATATCCCCCAGATTTTAAGCTCCAGGAAACAAGCAAAGAGTTTATGACCAAGACAATTTTTTTTCTTCTTACTCTTTTCTTCTAAGTTTATAATTTTTTAGTATATAAATTGGAAGCCAGTTAACCCTCTCCACAACAAATTAAAGCTTTGCTGCCTCCTTCCAATCTAATATAAAATCAATGCTCGGCTTGAGAAATAATTATAACGAGATCTTGATTACCACATACCTGAACCACTGTTTTATTATCAGCCGTTGCTCTGCTCTGGTTTACAATAATGCTTTCTTCATACCTCTTTGTCTTTACAGAAGCCAATGAATGACACTTCACATGCCTGCACCTCTTTTCACCCTGGGAATGTCACAGCTTCTGAGGACAGAAAGGTTTTCTCACTGGCCTCTTCTGTGGAGAGTAAATCTCCATCATAAAGCATTTTCTAAGCAGCTGACCAGGAGAGAGTTGAGAATGTGTTTCAGAGCTTTTCCCCCAGGTCTTGAAAGTGCAAAATAAATCTGCAAACAGCCAGACCCTGATGGACAAGTGGATACACCTGGCCTGACTCTTCTGCAGCTGATGAAGGGTGGCTAAGGACTGTTGGTTCTATGATGTAAAGCTTTGTGTGTGTATTTAAGACCATTTGGAGATTTTATTACTCAACAAACTCTTCTAGAAAAAGACTCAGTCTGGACATAACTCCTGACAGACCCTCAGAAGGAGCCTGAAGTATCCAGGGACACTTGAGACTTCTCTGTGGCAACAGCAAGTGGCAGAGAGGGTTGGCCACAGCAGGACTGAGCAGAGAAAGCAGCTTTTGGAGGTGACACTGCTGCTCCCAGGTGGTACAGCATGGATATTCTCTCAGCTGGGAGTGCTTGGACCCAATTTACAGCTAGCAAACTTTGAAGAAATAAAATAAAACAAAACTTCTTTTGTCAAGTTACAGTGAACTAAGAGGAATTCTCTTAAAAGGCAATGAGAAGAGAAACCCTAGGAACAGAAAGATAGGATTGAATAAGATCTCATTCACTTCATGCCATCTGGGAATAAAATTTGTGAGGGAATACTGTTCTTATCCTTATAAATGGCCAATATCTTCTCGAACCCAGCAAAGCAGAGGCCAGGCAAGGTTTATGGTTCACATTAGCAGATTCTAGTGACATGAGTTTACAATAATGGTCTAATAGTTCAGTGTAACAGTGACTCATGGCTTATTACTGTGGCGATAGGAATGTAAAAAGATCTCATTTGAAAAAAAATATATTTGGATAGTTCACATCCTTTCCTCCCTACTCATGAATTCCTATGCCATTGACTGCTAGCTGCTAAAAATAGGATCATTTTTGTGTATCTAAAGGAAAACCTAGAATCTGAGAGACAGTGGGAGGGGACCAAGGTCCTTCCACACAGAGCCTTCAGGAAATACTTGTAATGAAAGCCCTCTGAGAGTGCAGGAATGTTTTCAAAAGATGGCAACAATCTAAGAAGGTATTTTGGAAAGAAGAAGGAGAGGAATTAATGAATCACAGCAGTTCCCAGCTTTGGTATTTTGCACCATAGTGATGGGAGGTACAGGACCAAGCTGCAGTTTTGTCTTGGGGAAGCTGTTCCACTTCAGCAGCAGGAAGCTCCAGGGAACAGCCCAGGAACAGCCCTGTGGGCTGATGAGGAGCCAGAGAGGAGCCACAAGAGGAGACTCACTGGGAGTCATTTGAAGTTATACAAGTCCCTTAAGGACAGCAGCAGGAAAGAGGATCTGGAAAGACAGGAGTAAGGTATCTGCAAATGAAATGGATTATCACCACCACCCCTTCGAAAAAGAAAAAAACCCACATGGCACCTCAGAAACAAACCGCTGAAGTGTGAAATCATGCGGCAGGGAAAGCTGTCACAGAGAATCAGAAATTGATTTAATAGACACAAATTGACTGCTGCATAATTTGTGCAGATTGCTGCTGGCTGAGAGGGAGAGAGATCCACAGTTCTGCAGAGCTGAGCGCAGGCACCGTCTGGCAAAAGGTGTGGAAAGCAAAATTTCATTGTTGGTAATTGTACGTGTGCTGAATGCTTCCTCTTCAGTAGAGAACAATTAAAATCGATGGCAGGATGCAAGGTAACAAAAGGAAATGACTGATCAATATGCATGTCTTGGAGCTGAAGACAAGCCCATCTGCCAAGAGCAGCATGCTGATGAGGCAAGATTCTGAGAGGGAACCTGAAAAGCTTCTACTCCCGATGCTCAAAAACACAGTGCAGCTGAGCAGATGCCAGGTGCAGTGCTAGGAGAGGTGAAGGTACCAAGGAGACTAGAGAGTAACAGTTAAGAAAAACAGGGAGTATTAATTTTAAGACAGAATAGCTTTAAAGTAAAAAAAAAATGCTTCTCTTTTTTGCCTTTCTCAAGATCTCTAAAGCCGTTTACTGATATTTTAAAATTATGGTTTTTACATGCCTGTGCGAGTTTCCAGAGATGCTGAGATAATGATACTTTAAGGCCAATGTTCAATTTATTCCTCAACTCAAAGCACTTGAAATCTCACTTCCCTGTATATTTCACTGGGGGGTTTCTGTCATGCGCTGCCAAAGATCAAATTCTAAATTTTCTGTGATTCAGTAGTTTTCAATCAGTCACCCAGATTTCTGAATAGTTTTGAAAATGTTGCTGTAAAGCTGACTGCAGGGTCTGCCATGACTCTGATGGGACAGGGAACAGCACATGGAACTGCAGGTTTGCTTTCCCAGTTTTTCCACTCCTGAGTGGTGTTTGTTTCTGAGGCAACAGCCCATTGACTGGCACATGAGCAGTTAAACACCTCAGGTCTTGCAGCTCGTACATCTCGTTCTGCTGACACAGACAGAAGGCGGACACAGCTGAAGACCAGAGCCAGAAAAATGCTACAAAAACTTTGTGAAAGTTCACTTCATCGTAACCCCACATTTGCCTGAACATATCCCCTGTGAGTTTCTGACTAGCATCCTAAACAGTGGATAAAGACCTATTTTATCACCTCATGACTTTGATTTCATTATCAGACCAGAGAAGATTGGTAGCACTGAGCCCCCGCATTCTCACTCATCTTGGAGCAAGGGTTCTCCTCCTGGTCCTACATTGTGTCACCCACTGCCTCCTCTGCAGAACCCTCCTGCTCCCTTGGCACAGGTGAATGAGCAGCCACTCCCCTTAGAAGGCAGCAGGACCCACTGCATCTTTCCCTGGAGGCTGGCACCCTGCTGGGCATGCTGCTCTGCTCTTTCCCTGCTGGAATGCACAGAAAGACTCAGAGTTATGCAAAATCTGTCTGGTCTGGGGAGAGTTTGGATGCTCGGCTGTTGAGGAAACATTGGCATGTTCCTCCCAGTGCCTCTGTGCTCCAGCCATCTGCCACCTGCCTCCTCACTGGGGGCTCTCCGCTGGGAAGGGGAGGCTTGGAAGCACAGGATGGAACAGCTGTGCTGTCCTTGGGCTCACCCAGACACACTGCACATTGTCCCCCTCTCCAAGGCAGAGGGAAGTTGTGTGGAAATAGGAGGAGGTAAAAGTTCTGAGCAACCTTTTGTAGAGAGCCATAATTAAGTGTTTCATGGAAAATACAGATATGTTCATTCCCTCCTTCTGGTCCAGCCCCACCAAAACCCACCCTACGCAAGACTAGGAATTGGGGAAATGGGAATCAAAACCCCTCTGCTGGCTACCAGGCAGGAGAAGCTCCGTGTGCAGTTGATAGAACCTTCATGCTCTGAACTGCAGGGATTCATCCCCTGCCTTTGTGGAAACCATCTATCCAGCTGAGATAGAAGGATCAGGCTGTCTGGTGGGCAAGGACAGTCCCAACCTCTGCCATGGCATGAGCAGCTTTATCAGTGGGAATGGGAGGAGAGAAAGGTACTGCAAAGCAGGGTTCTGCTGCAGAACAGAAAATGCATTGTTTGTAAATCAGACTTTGGAACAGCTTAAGACTTAAACACGGCTTCAATTAATTAAACTTTTGCAGAGCAGCACAGCCCCAGAGTGAACACAACACTATTCAGTCCCCTGACTGCAGATTTTGTTGCAAAATAAACAAGTTTTTCCAGGGCTGGGCTTGATAGTGCTGATCAAGAGGCTGGGTTGGGTTCAAAGTCATCTCAAAGTCCTAGTGGGGATATGAAAATGGTTGTAACACCTAGAGAAAATTACCTTCAGCGAAATATTTGTACACAGCACATGTTATAAAGCCCCAAATGGTCTGACAGAGGTGCTCTTTAATAAGCTCTATGAGCATGTTTCCCAGCAGTGTGAACCTTGTGGGGTTTAGTTTTTATTGCCTTATTAAAAACTGTTTCCAGGATGCTCAAACACTTTTCCAGCTATTTTTTATGCATAATTACACTTTCTTCCCTATGCTAATTTTATTCCTGCAAATGCGCCCTCTGGACTAAGCAGTGCCTCCATCATGGTAACACAACTCTTTTCACATTGGTGAAAATGAAGGATGGAGTTTGATCCATCAAGGTCACTACTTGACCTCTCACCCTCCTTCTCTGAAGCTGAGAACATTCTGCAGCAGTTTCCAGATTTCACCAGGTAAATGGTGTCCCACCTGTAAATGAGGAAATGGCACCAACATTTCTCCACCAAAGGGAAACAGAAGACTGGGAATATTTCTTCAGCACAAGGGGAATGACAGATGGAAAAGAGCCATTGCAGCTGGACCCCCTGACCCCACCTGAATCAGTTACACTCATGCTCAAATATGGGCAAGAAGCATTAACTGCTCCAAACCACGGAACAGGGGAGTGTGTAAAGCTGCACTGGGAGTGATGGGATGCCAGCACTTCCAGGGAATGGGACTCTCCTGGCAAGCTGCTCTTGCCAGCAGTTTCCATCTAGAATAATATATCCAGGGATGGTTTCCATACTGCTGTCCATATGTTCATAGCAGCCATAGCAGAGACACGACTTCATATGCTTTATAGGGAACGTGGCCCTGCAAGTGGCTTAGTGTATGGCCCCTCCCATTGGGAAGAGCAGCTCGGCCTTGGCCTCCAGGAATTCCTTCCAACCAACACTTCCGTGATTCAGCGATCCTTCGTCTTTTCCTGTGGCAGGGCCTTGGCCTGACAGCTGCTGGGTTTGTAAGTTATTTCCCTGGCTTGGACCCACTCCGAGCCAAAGGAAATAAAGCTGGCAGAATCCCCTGGATCGCTGTGCTGTAATAATCCCTGCTGGGGCCTCCAGAAAGGGTGTGGAACAGGAGCAGCACCCCAGCAGAGCCCTGGCTCCATCCCCTCCAGCCTGATGGGCACCAGGGCTGAAGAAATCCAGGACGGCAACACAGATCACAAAACAAAAACTGAGACCTGGAGAGGAACCATGTGTCTGACGTACAATTCCACGATAAACTTTCCTCCTGGCATGACATGACGCCATTTTTCTCTCTCCCAGGCACAGCCAACCACCCCCTCTGATGAAGTTATTTAGCCAAAACATGAAAACAAAATAAAGAACTATCCCATATCATTCCTTGCTTAAACTTCATTTTGAGACACAGCTTTATTTCTTCGATGCCCATGAAGCAGATTCAGCCTGTTGGGTTTTCATTCTTTATTTTAAAACATTCTCACAAGTAGCAAAAGTTTGGATTTTTTAGGAGAAAAACAGAGACGTTATCTATTTTCAGAATGGCTATAAACATGGATGCTTTCCCCCTTCGTATCAGGACACAAAATTAATATAAATATATATGTCTGTATATAAAAATAAATGATTTGGCACTAACAGGTTCAACTAAGACAATTTCAGTGAGGGACAGAGAAAAAATAGAAAAAAAAACTTGTAGCATCACAATTTTACAAATCCCTTTTTTAAAGGTGTTAAACAATTTTGACCTTCCACTAAGCATGAAAGAAGGGAGAACCCCAAATGCCACTGAAGTGGGCAAATGGTTCACAACAACTACATTGTGTAACATTCATGATGTCACACTTCAAGTTTTTGTGACAAGGAAGATACAAAACTGTCAGAAGTGCATAAACTCTGGGATTTACATAGAAGAGGATATATATTTAAAGCATATTTTATGTTTTAGGGCTGTTATCTCACTTTACCCCAAAATAATTATTTTTGCCCATAAGATAAATTGCAACCTGTAACAAAGCAACAGCCCCACAGCAGTTAGACCTTCCCAGCCTCCAAGCCAAGCAGACAGAAGGGCCACGGCACCACAAGCAGGCTGGTAACAAGACCCCAACATCTTTCACCACTGAGTGGAATAAGGCATTTATCTATTGGAAGTCAGAAAATGTAGAAATTCAGCTCCTCTTCTGCTTTCCTTTCAAGAACCAGCACTTTCCCTGTTGGGCGATCACCAAATCATCTATTACAAACATCATCATTTTTTCCTGCTGTTATTTTCCCCTCATTTGCAGCATGCGAAGTCCCAAACCATCAGGACTCAGAAGACATCACAGGAGGTTCAAGCTGCCAAAATTCTTCCTGGTTTTGGTATAGCCTCATCGGAAGGGGAGCAAGGGCCAGAGGAGGAGAACCCATTTGTCTCTTTTCCATGCCAGGCAGAGGTCAGTGCCCAGATTCCGGCCATCTCTCCCCATCCCAGCCACGTTCCCTCTCAGGGTGCGAGTGTGGGCCATGGCCTCCCTCTAGCGTCCACAGCACGGGCTCCTCTGCCCCAGCTCCCCCCGAACAAGCCACCAGAGCCCTTCCAGCTCTCCAGGCAGGAGGAATCTGGTTCGGTCCTGTGAGTAATGACCCATAATTGATGTTTATAGACTCTCCAGAGTATGAGAATTCACCGAGCCCCTGAAGCGCCTGGGGATCAAGCAGCCTCCTGAAGCTCTTCTATAATTAACATTTAACGATTATGCACAAAGCCCGAGGCAAGCAGCTGTCTCCACTTCTGCAGGAGAGGCCCGAGGGCAATAGGACACGAAGACAAACTATTCAGAAATCCCTCATCAACTTAACTTTCCTCCTCCCGTGCCCACAGACTTCTCACTTGTTCTAGCAAGACAGGAAGGTGCAAATGTCACCTTGGCATGATGGCAGCAGTTATTTTTGTAGGAGAAACACCCAGCTCGTGGGTCTAGCCAAAAACGGCTCCTGCTGCCAACGTGATGTGCTTGATTGAGCTTCACCATGCTCAGGTCAAGAGGTGTTGCTGCTGGTTCCTCCCACCTGACAGCAGCAGCACCTGGACAGGATTTGGCAGCATCCCTGCTAAGCGATCATTCACTGACAAGGGAGCATGAGGGAGAGGCAGGACCACATTTCTGTCTGTGCCTCAGCCCTGGTAATGCTTTAAAACAAAGCTAAAATTGAAAAAAATCCCATCCAGATGCAACCTTAGAAATGTAAACTAGTAAAACATTAAGCTGTAAAATCAACATGAGTCAGTGGCTGAAGTAATGAACAAAGGGGCAGAGTTCAAGCAACTGTGGACACATAAGCAAGATTCCTCTCTTCCCCAATTTAAAAAGTAAATATTTACTGTAAATCTGTTTAATACACCAATGGATCACACTCCTCTGGGCAGAACTCCTGACCTCCACCCTGCAGCACTGATGAGATCCACTCCAGTCACAGGCAGGATTCAAGGCCAAGTCTAACAAGCAGAGCAGTCTTGACATTGCTCCGAGACTTAGTCACAGAAATACAGTAATTATTGTGGCAGTTAATTAAATTAGGCTCTTTCCTATTAATATAACATTTGCCTCCATATCTTAAACAGCCCAAATGTCAATTTAATACACTCCTTATTCAGTATTTAGCCCTGTGCCTTTGAGGCATCCCAAAAGCTGCCGTGTTTTGGAAGGCTTTTAAAGGTGAAAGAATTTGAAATCTGGACCCACTGAGGTGCAGAACTTGGTCAAGTCAATGAACAACAGCAGCCCCTGCTTTGTATAGTAAGGACTGTCACTGAAAAGATGAGTATTTTAAGACTAAATTTCTCCTGAAGGAGAAGTAAAGATTTAGTAATATCTGAAAATATGACATGCTGGTATAAGGTCACTGAATCAAATGTGACCTCAATAGAGAGACTTGTCCAACACGGTAAAATTCCCATCAAGCCTCAGTGTTACTGTAGCTTTTAAAATATTGACAAACCTTGCAGTTTGAGGCTCTGAGATCTTGCTAATGCTTAAAACAGACACTTTCTAATTCTTCCTCTATCAGACACTCTTTAAATGTGTATTTTCAGTATTTTTAGTGAAAGTGCTTACTCCACAAATGCTGGATGCTGCTGCTCACTGACTTAACCCAGAACACCCACACAGTTGCTTTATTTCCCCTCTGAGTTGTGAAGAAGTGCTGGAGAAAGTTCTTTGTTCCCAGTTGCAGGCTCCAAGCAAGAATCCAGGTTCTGAAGTGGTGGAAGACCCTGTGTCAATGACACCCCTGCTCTGAAGGCTCAGCCAGGACAGGTTACAAGAGCACCCAGCTCTCAGGATTTTGCATCAGGGCAGCATGAGGGATTTTGCCAGTCTCATCCAGAACCACTTTTTGGTGCAAGGATTGGTGTAGTCACAAATTGTAATGAACCGTAAGATACTTGGGAACTCGTTCTTCATGGATTTGTACTTGACTGGAATGAGCCGTTTGTGACGAGCGCCTGAAAGACAGGTCACACAGGCAGAGGGTTACAGAGAGCCACAGGCACATCCCACATCCATTCCCTTCCCACCACAGCACAGACATCACACAATCCACGTTTGCTCCTGATTGTGCATCATCTCATTATATCGCAACCAGCTCTCACCCTGGAGAACAAGTCTCTGAATCTTGATTTACTCAGGTTGCAGATGTTCCTCGGCAAATCCCCCTGCCAATATGAACTGCTGTTTTGGAGACACCACGAGATGAGAACACCCTCCCTGTGACTGCTGCTGCTTGAAGGAACAGCTCTTCTACAGAGGAATTTCTCTCCTTGTAGTTCTCCACAGGGACACCTGCCACCACCTGCACTGTGCCCAGCACACGTGATGACACTGAGACCAGGATGAGGCAAATAACCAAGATTCCATAACTGCAGCAGATGCTGAAGTAATCCATGGAGCTCCCAAAACCTGCCACCAAACTCTTCTGTGCATTAGTAACACCCCACACAAAGGTAACGCTGTGACTTCTCTAAGCCTGTGTTTCACCCATGTTCTCACTGGCAGAGCTCACGTCATCCCATACACATGGAACTGCTTTTCCTGTTCTAATGAACATGTGATGCCCACAAGAAGCTGGTGAAGAAGTAAAAGTACTTTTCTACAAATCTTGATGACTGGGGACTGATACAGGGTCCTGGGGGTATTCAGTGGATTCACTGATATCACATGAAATGAATGTGTCAAGGAATATGAAGTGAATTCCTTGCTCTATCACTGGCTGCCAGTCTGACCTCTGGCATGTCATTTATAATAGCATGTCAGATGCCTCATCTAGAAAAAAGAATTTACATCCAGCAGCTCTTCCCGATTCTACATGTCCTCCATCCCCAGCACCACAGACAGCTGTAGAACAACTGGTGGCTAGAGAAGAGCAATCACAACAGACACAGCAGAAGTAAATTTGTGGCTTTTCAATTCAGGACAAAATATGTAAAAAATTTCCCAACCTGAGTTGAACATTCATTCCAGATTTTGTTTACCTATCCACAATACTCAAGGATCTCTATAAGAATCATAGAATAGAATGGGGTAGGGTTGGAAGGGGCCTTAAAGATCATGTAGTTCCAACACCCCTATGGGCAGGGACACCTTCCACTAGACCAGGTTGTTCAGAGCCCCACCCAGCCTGGCCTTGAAATCTGCATGTTCATTTCCTGCCACCTTTTTCCCAGCTTTACTCACATCCTGGATTTATTATACTACTTGTCTCTTTAGCAAGTGAATTTTCCTGTACAGGTCTGGAAGCCCTTCATAAGCCTGGCATGCAGCTCTGACATTTCTGGAGCAGGCAGCATTATCCCACTGACAGCTGGAGCAGTGCAGCACAGGCAGCTTCTCGCTCACGGCCACGTGAGGCAGGTCAACAGCAGGGCAAGGGACCGAGCCCAAGCCCCTGCCTGCACAACCAGCCCCTGTTAGCTCCAGTGGTACAGTGCCCATTGACCTCAGCTGGAGCTTTAGATATCACTGTAGTAACAATGATAATGTGCAGTTGTAAATGGGATATTTGTGAGATCTTACCTGGGGAAAGACTAAGAGCAAATTTGGTCTGGAAATCACATTCATCACTTTCCAGGTAGTCATCTGAAACGACAACCACCATCCTCCGGCATCTGGAGATGAAGCAGGGGAGAAAAAAAATAAAATGTCAAAGGAGATGGTTCTCATTCCCACAAATAGAAGTGTGTACTCCTCTGAATTGCTCCAGTGCGGAAGGACCTGGCTGTGTTCCAGCAGGAATTAACTGCAGAGCAGGAATGACTGACAGACACACAGCAATGTTACACAAAAACCTGATTACAGATACACACTCATATACCAAAAAATGAGGCAATAGCCACGTCCAGACTGTCTGTGCAACCTTTATGTGATCCCCTATCTATATATGACACACAAGGCCATGAAAAGTGGTCGAACATAAGTACCATCACCACAATGGCACCTCCCTTGTGAACACAATGAAGCGACAGATTGGGGAATGCTCGAGTCGTCCTTCTCGAGCCAAGAGCATAAAACAAACCCCATGAAGTCATTCTTGTGGGTTTTTGCTGTTTCACTGGCACCACGCTGCAAACATCACTGTAAAATATTCCACTACATTCACAGCTGGCCCCAACAGCCACGGTTCACTTACCTCCTCTCTATAAGTTCTCCGCTGATGGACCACACACAGGTTCCTGGCAAGACATCCCGATCAAATACACAGAGCTTCAGTTTGAACTCTGTTTGCTCCAGCTCCCTGATCATCTCCTGAACAAACTGAAGGTCTTTCTGACAGTAGCAGATGAAGGCATCAAATATCTCTGTTCCGCTCCCTGAAACCATTAAAAATGTAGCTGTCATCTTCTACTAGAAATGAAGTTCATTCCTGTAGTGAACTTTCAAGAGCTCCCACAGACTTTAACTCAGAATCAGGAGTCTGACAGAAAAGCTCTGGCCGAACTTGCAAAGGAAATTTAGCATTTTATTAGATCAGCTGCCCTTCAGCCCAGACTCCTGTCCTTAACAGGGCTGGCAGGAGGTAACACACATCAGTGCCCTGGCTGCTTTCACTGGCCAGGCTGCTCACATACACCCACGTTGGCTGGCAGGGGTCAGGAAAAGGGAGCTGAGATGCAGACAGGCAAAATCTGTGGAGGCAATAACATCCAGCCACAGGGAGTCTGGGAAGAGCTGGAGGGAGCAGAGCACCCCAGAGGATGCAACTCAGAGCCCTGATGCTCTGGGATTTCACTGAGAGTTTCACATCTAAAATATCCTCATAGCTCCGGGTCCTTTTTCTCTAGTTCAGGTCAGAGAGATTCAAACTTCCCAAGCGAAGTATTTGCTCATCCAGCAATGTCCTGCCATCTGCTGTCCATGGAGCTATGGGGTGAGCCTTGAAATTTGGAACCTGTCATTTTTATGGCTAAGATGTTTAACTTGAGTACCCAAAGTCATATCCTAATGGGCCTGTTTTCTAATTACATTAGTGGCTGGCAGCTCTTGTTTATTTAGCAGTCATCCAAATATTAAAGTGCTTCACTTTAAGGGCAATGTCTCTCATAATTAAGTGCCTTAATACTGCTGGATAGTTTCCAACTGTGTTATTTTTTTCCATATCAATGTCACTACAGATATATTCAATTTTTTATGCAAGTTAAAGCTTACCACAGTGAAAAAATAGGTCAGGCTCTAAAAGCTGCTGAGGAAAGTATCAACCCAGCAGGCAGATCCAGCCCAAGAAGCATCCAGTGAAGCAGAAGGGGAATGTCTGCCAGGTCAGTCAGACTGAGGGTACTGCTGCAGGGGCACGGCGCTAACTTGGGGGTCACATCAGGCCAAGCTGCTGTGTACAAACACCAGAATGTTGGTCTGTGGACATTTGGGGAGGGTTAGTGATGTCCACACATGCAGCAAAGGTGGCCAGCCAAAGTCAGACTGGCCAGCACACACGTGTGCACACACGGCTGCACATGCAGAGCTGCACACAGCAGTGCACGCACACAGAACCTGTTTCCTTTCGCCATCCACGTCACCCCAGCCCTACTTCAAACCCACTTCCTTTTCATTCAAGGTGGTTCCACCTGCCAAAGACAGGGCATGGAAATCACCTCTGACATCCTTCCCCCTGGACTCCCACCCCTTGAGCTTTCAACAGCTGCTGCTCTGGGCCAGGCTGGGCTAAGGGACATATTTCTGGGAAGTCTCTTCCCATGTGTGTCCAGTGGCTCTGTGCCAGCCTGTTCCTGGATACAGTGCTCCTCAGGGTTGCTTTCCCTCTCTGCTATAAGGAACAGGAAAAACGAAGGTGCCCAGCGACTACCAGCCAAAGCACTCTGGCCTGGGTTATGAAAAGTTGTGGGAATAATGAAAGCAATCAGGCTTCCCACATTTCCCAATGGGAAGGTGATTCCAACACAAGGTATCAGGCAGCAATGGAAGTGTGGGCTCTTACCATATGGGTCATCCCTGATGGTGATGCCCATCAGTTCCGACGTCTTCGGCACGCTGCTGTCCACTGCTGGCACTTGGAGAGGTTGGTTGGCCTCTTCCTGCTTCCTCTGCAAGTACTTCTTACAGTCCTCCTCTGCAAAGACACACAGCCAGGGCAAGGGGCTCCTGTGACATGGGTTTACACTGTTGGATTTCATTAAAACAGGAATAGCTACTCTATGGATCAGGGATGGTAGAGGGAAACCCCCTGTCTGGTTTTTATGGTATGAATTTCTCTCACCTCTTTCTGAACCTCTTGATGCTGCCTCCACCACCTCCTCTAGCAACTAATTCCTGAAAATCACCCCTGAGTTTTAAAGAAGTACTTTGTTTACTTGTTTTACTCCTCCTGTTACTCTTAGTTCTACTATATCCCAGTACAGGGATAACAGCAGGCATAAGGTACAGAGCAGGTCCCAACTCTGCTGTCTGCTCTCATTGTCCTGCATTTTGGAGCATTTGAAACCACAAAATAGTTGGGGAGGATTCTCAGTTAGAGGTTTTCATGGTGTTGGTCTTTTTGCCCATGTAAAAAGCCATAAGACAAGAGGAAATGGCCTCAAGCTGCACCAGGGGAGGTTTGGATTGGATATTAGGGAACAATTCTTCACTGAAACGGTGGTCAGGCACTGGAATAGGCTGCCCAGGGCAGTGATGGAGTCACCATCCCTGGAGGGATTTAAAAGATGAGTAGATGTGGCACTTGGGGACAGGGTTTAGAGGTGGCTTTGGCAGTGCTGGGCTAATGATCCTGGAGGTCCTTAGCAATTCTCTGCAGACACACAGGAGCTGATTCACACCCCCAGCCTTTGTCAGCCAGGACAACTGCAGGGGACAACGACTATCCACACTCACCACATACAGGAGGACCATGTAAAATTTTAAGGAGCTCCTGAAGCAGCTTTTATGTTGTTGAGCAATAGGGGTCCTCTTATCCCAAGCAGAGTAGATGTGTACCCCACTCTGGGATAACTGAAGGGCAAAGACCTGTCACAGTCACTGCTGTGAACTTTGCAATGAGGACAGTGATGGACACAGCTCTATTATAAACAGACTTGGTTTAAAAGTAAATCATAAATCTAAATGTGAAGTCTTTGGAGAAGCGACAAGAAACTCTGCAGCCTCTGCTACTCTGTAATTACAGAAGAACTGAAAGTAAAAGGAGATTTGAAAACAGGAATTAAGAAAAAGATGAGACTCCCTAGAGCCTTTGCTTTTACTTAAGATTTAAAAAAAAAAAACAAAACCAACAAGTGTTAATCAGGAAGGTACTGATCAGTCAGAGGGCTCAGCTGGCACAGCTCACTGGTGTAACAGCAGAGTAAAGGATCCCTCAGAAGTGCAGGATGAAGGTGGGAGCCCAGTGAGCCCTCTGTAATGCAACCTGGCATGAGCAGGTTTGCAGCAGGCCCAGCTTGAGCCCCCATCCCCTGCTTCTATCTCAGCTTTGCATCTCGTTACTGGATTATCTCCAATCTAATAAGGCTTAGATCTGATCAAAGCTTTTCCTGAGGCTGAGGCATTCCCAATATGCCTTTCTCCTCCCCTCTGCCTCCCCAGCTCTGCAGAGGGAAGAATCAGCCACATTCTTTACCAGTCAGAAGGTTCAGATTTCAGGTCTTTCCTCACTAAAGCCCAGCCTCAGGTCCCACCTCTCTGCCAGCTGCCTGTTGTGTGAGGTACGTCAGCTAAGTCAGTATCTTTGAAATCATCATTAAATTAACTTTGAAGGTGCCAATGGGCTCAGCAGTCCCAGAGGAAGGACTGGCACACAGCCACCACCTTAAGTGTGCCTTGATTCCCTTGGGAGCCAGGTTCCCAATCCAAAATACTGCTGAACAGGCAAGAACAGGCAATCGCCTAACAGCACTGCACAGTGCTCAATACAGAAATGTTAATTTTCAGTGTATTTGCTCCAAGTCTTCTCTCCTTGCCTCTGATTTGGAATGGATCAGTCCCCAGCTGGAAACAGCACCTGATTGTGCTGGGAGTGAACAAGGATTAGGGAAGACTTTGGGACCGTAAAGGATGCAAAACAACACAACTAAGTAGCAAGAACTCCTCCAAGCTAAGTTGTCCCACTCCACCAAGCACCTAACTAGGCTTTACATTCCTCTGACACTCAAACAAATTCCCAAGGAATTGGAAAAAAAAGAATAGAAACATAAAATCTAAAGTGCAAAATGAGTGGCATGATGAGAACACAGAAAAAACTGACCCAGTAACTGTCACCCAGGAATGAAGCACTTTTGTAACAGGTCAGGGAAGAAACAAAAATCATTGCATTTCAGCAGGAAAGAGCATAAATATCTCAAAGCAAAAAGCTTCACATCTCTAAAGATGGTTCCACAGCAAAATAAACTGCTGAGCAGGATCTCAGTTAGGGCAGAGCTGCTGGGACATCAATAGTGATGTCTTCAGATTCTGGGCTGGATCCCACTGCAGGAGTCCCAATGGTACACAAAGATGCCCCTGGCATCAGGAAATACCATGCACAACAGTGCATGAAACCTAACCTTACCTTTCCCTTTCCTTTCCTTTCCCTTTCCCTTTCCCTTTCCTTTCCCTTTCCTTTCCTTTCCTTGTGCAAATACATCTGACTTCTGCAAGAGCTTTGAGCACCAACAACAGGTCACAGGCCCTCAGTGTAGCCCTCAGGCAAAAATAATAAGTGAGGAACAGCCACTCTGGTCAGGCTGAAGGTCCATCTCCTCCAAGCATCATCCTGTCTCAAGCACTGCACAAAACCAGGTGTCTAGGGGGAACATAAGAATAAAATCAGCTTACAGAGATATTTCCCTAAAATATTTATATATTTCCCAGAAACCTATCTTTTAGGTACAATCTACAACCTGTTTTTATAATCTATCTTTTGGACTGTTCACAGTTAAGGAATTTCCTGAACCACAGACAGTATTTTTGTTGAACAGCTCTTAGTGGGCCTCTCTTCCAAGAATTTACCTGTCTCCTCTTATCAGCGTGACCTAGCTCTGGGCCAGATCACAAAAACTTGTGATTTTCCTGCAGCCCAGGCTACTCCCACTGCTGCTGCAGTCTATTCCAGATGTGAGAAAGCTCATCCACCACACACCCTTCCAGTGGGACAGGTCCTGAGCTCAGGGCCACAACCAGCCTAGGTGATCCCAACATTTTTGTGAAGCCTCAGATCTTTTGCACAGCTGGAAGTTTCCCCTAATTTGTTAGGAACCTCTGATCAGCGAATCACGAAGCACACTGGTGCTTCTGCCTTTCCCAAAACCTGGTCTTCAGACTGTGTTCTGAAGCAGGAAGAACCACAGGAGCAAAGGAAAGTCCTCCATTGCTTTTTGGTTAGGCTCTCTACAGAGATGGATTTCTACATCTTCTTTTATGAGTAACAGGAAGCGAGATTTATTACTTCCTCATCGCTAACTCAGTTAGCTCTGTTATACAACACAGGCCTTCAGGGAATTCTCTGGCTTTGGAAATCCTTTGGCAAAAAATTTGCATTCTCATGACAGCTGGGTTCCCTCTGAATTTCTCTGATCACAAAGAATATAAAGAGCCCACAAAGAAAAAGTTGTCAGAACACCACGAGGACCTTCATTCCCCTCACTGACCTGCCTCAATTTTTTCAGTCTGTATGGAAACTTTTTTCCTTAACATTATCCAGTTCCACACACCCCTCATCTTTCCCAGAAAATATCTTTGTATCACTCTGTATCAACACATTGTAATTTTCACACTGTCTGGTGCCAGTGCAAGCTCTCTCCTGGCTGGCCTGGCCCACAGCATCTTTTGACACACAGAAACCTTCTTATTGAAGGTTTGGGATAAGACAGGGCTCCAGATTCCTTTGCAGGGCTCATGGTTAGCAGAAACACAGCACATTTCTCTCCTGGAAGCAAGGTGAGACTGCTGTGAATGCTGGAACAGTTTGGGGTGGAAGGAACCTTACAGATCATCTCATACCAAGCCCCTGCCATGGCAGGGACACCTTCCACTGTCCCAGGCTGCTCCAAGCCCCATCCAACCTGGCCTTGGACACTTCCAGGGATCCAGGGGCAGCCACAGCTTCTCTGGGCAACCTGGGCCTCCCCACCCTCACAGGGAAGAATTTCTTCCTAATATCTAATTTAATATCTAATCTCCTATCTAATCGCCTAATATCTAATCTAAATCTCTCCTCTTCTAGTTTAAAACCATTCCCCCTTACCCTAACACTATTTGCCCTGTTTTTATAATCTATTTTTTGGACTACTCGGAGTTAAGGAATTTCCTGAACCACGGACACTATTTTTGTTGAACAGCCCTTAGTGGGCCTCTCTTCCAAGAATCTACCTGTCTCATCAGCGTGACCTAGCTCTGGGCCAGATCACAAAAACTTGTGATTTTCCTGCAGCCCAGGCTACTCCCACTGCTGCTGGAGTCTATTCCATGTGTGACAAAGCCCATCCGCCACAATCCCTTCCAGTGGGGCAGGTCCTGAGCTCAGGAGGGCAGGGACACCCTCTACAAAAAGAGGGAGTCCCTCTCCCTCTTTTTATAAGCCCCCTTTAGGCACTGGAAGGGGCTCTAAGGTCACCCCGGAGCCTTCACTTTTCCAGGATGAACACCCCCAGCCCTCCCAGCCTATCTCCAGAACAGAGATGCTCCAACCCTCGGAGCATCTTTGTGGCCCTCCCGAGAACACGGAGGATGTCACTCCACAGTCTGGAAAGGGCTTTTCTCCTTCAGCGAGAGTTTTTCTCAACATCACTTCCCCGCACAGAGCAGCAAAGACCAACACAAGCAGCGAAGATCGACACGAACAGCAATGACCCGACACGAACGGCAAAGACCCGACACGAACGGCAAAGACCCGACACGAACGGCAAAGACCGACCCGAGCAGCATCCCCTCCGTCCCCAGGCATCAAGGAAGCAGCACCGAGGGCAGGCTCCCGGAGCAGCACAGGGACTCCCCGGGCCAGCCCAGCTCTCCCCGCTCCCAGCGCCTCACCCACGCTGCCGCCCAGGTCCGTCAGGACATCGTCGCGACCCAAGCGGCGCAGCACATCGAGGAGTTGCCCCACAGTGGCCCCGCCGGGGCAGCGTCCCGGCCATTCCTCCAGCAGCGTGGCCGTGGGGTCGGGCAGCCCCTCCAGCCGCCGGATCTCCAGGAAGCTGCACCCCAGCGCCTCGGCCAGCGCCGTCCAGTCCGCGGCCGCGGCCGCCCGCGGGTTGAGGTAGAGCCCGAGGCGGCGGCGGACGCCGTAGTTGAGCGCTACCATGGGCACGGCGTGCAGGTCCGGCGGCGGGACGGGGCTGGGGCTGGCAACGGGGTCCGACGGGGCCGTGGCCATGGCCGTGCCGCGCTCCGAACTTCCCCTTCCCGGCACTTTCGCTTCCCGGCTCGCCCCGCCTCTCCTCCGCCCCCGCAGGGCTCTCTCTGCCCGCCCGCCCTCTGCGTGCGGGGCCGGACGGGGCTCGGGGCGGGATGGCGTGGCCAGCAGGAGCAGGGAAGGGATGCTTCCCCTGGGCTCGACACCTCGAAGTGCTGCGTCCGGCTCTGGGCTCAGTTCAGGCAGGACACTGAGGGGCTGGAGCGGGTCCAGGGAAGGGAATGGAGCCGGGGAAGGGTCTGGAGCACAAGTCCTACGAGGAGCTGGAGGCGTTTAGTCTGGAGAGAAGAGGCCCAGGGGAGACCTTATCACTCTCTAAAACTCCTTCCCTCCTGGTTGTAGCCAGGTGTGGGTCGGCGTCTTCTCCCCATTTATCCTATAAATGATAGGACAAGATGATGGAGTCTTAAGCTGGGCCACAGGAAGTTTAGGTTGGACATTAGGAAGAATTTCTTCACAGAAAAGGTGATTAGATAGGAATGGGCTTCCCCAGAGAGGCAGTAGAGTCACCATCCCTGGAGGTGTTTAAGGAAAGACTGGATGTGGCACTCAGTTGACACAGTGGTGTTGTGTCACAGGTTGTGCTCAATGATCTCAGAGGACTTTTCCAGCCTAATTGATTCTGTGATTCTCCTGCTGGGCTTTGTCCAAATGAATCGCTATGCCCTCTGGAGTGGCCCGGACAGGGATCTCTGCTGTGTGTCAGGAAACACGCCAGAGAGAACAGTGCTGTCACTAAAGCTGTTTCACTCTTTTGCCCCCCAAATCACCCCCTGATGGCTACATCCCTGCCCAGTCCCCTAATACAACAAACTGGAATTATTAATGTGGCCCTGACAGGGTGTGTGTTCAAAATCCCTTGGTTTGTCTGCTGCTGGAGGAACAGCTTTCTCTTGTGTTCACTGTGAGTTCATTTCTCATCCAGACCTGAACCCATCAACCCAGAGTGTTCAGAGATTTTACAGTATTACAGTTACTCTTCACAAAACAGACCCTGTGGGTCTCTAGCAGTAAATCCAGAGCTATGTCCCATCTTTGGTGGGCAGTGTTTAGACCCGGGCTGCCCCTCAGATAACAGTGCTCCATGACAGCACAAATACAGCCATCTCCAAATTCCCAGACTCTTCCAGAAAGTACAACATTCTGCAGAAGAATAAAGTGCTAAAAATGGTTAGGGATCCATTTCAAACTGGTTTTGAAGCCGAGTACAAAACACAATTCTTGGCTATGAACTGAACATTTTTCAGCTTCCAGTCTGGTACCAAAAACAACAGGATACTGCAAGGACTCCAAGGAAGTTCTCAGGAAGAACAGACTGTTTCTCCAAAGTACCACAGGAGACACAGTAAAAGAACATCCTCTGCAGTCTGTATCTATGGATCTCTATAAAAATGAGGAAGATAAAGTAGTCCAGTAGCAAAACATTTAATTGCACAATGATCAGTGGGTTTAAAACTTTAAAACATGAAAAATTAGCATAAGAAGTTTCAGTTCTGACTGAACACCTGCCACATAAACCATTGGCTCCAGATTCTAAGGAGAGGTGCTAATACAAGACCTCCAAATACCCACATCCAGCGAGTGTCCTTGGGAACACCAGACAGGCAGATCCCAAGTAACTTCAGCCTGCCAGATGTGTATCTTTGGCTTTTTCAAGGTGATTACCCATTATCCAGGCTCCCTCTGCAGCAAAACCTCCTGCTGAGTGCTCCTCCAGCCTTCAGCAAGCATCTTTCTTGCGAGAGAAGTAAAAATCTATCCCTCTGTCCTTGTGCTGTGCTGGCACCTGTGCAGGTCCCCTCCTGCCCCTGGGTCGGGGACTTTCTCCCTGTGGCAAATGACAGAGGAAGAGCGAGATATTTGCTGATGCTGCAGAGTGAATCTGGTCACAGAGCAGCACTGTCATGCATGAGAACGTGGACATGGAACTTCTGTTTCACAAGTTCACTAAAAAAGACAGGAAGGCCTCAGAGGCACTGCCCTAGGCTGAGATTTAGGAAACCAGGGTTTCTGGTAAGGTGAGCTGGGAAAGTGGATCAAACTTGGACTTTTGCCTGATGGAGAAGCTTTTTGGCTTCAAGCTTCATCACTGCCTCAAACCAGCGTCTCCCCAAGGTGCTCCTGCACTGAGTCCTTTCTCTGATCCCAGGAAGTTGGTAATCCAGGCCCTCCAACAGCATGGATGAAGCAGAGGGCTTTACTTCCACAAAACTTCCCACTCATGGCAAAGGAATCGGGCCTGAAAATTTGGTACTGCATCTTTGGGATTAAAACCTGAAATGGGGACATGCTTCATTCTTCATTGACTTAGTACAACACCTAAATTTGAGCCTCCACAAAGTATCCTCACTCAGGAGGAGGCAGGGAGGATGCATGGCGGAGAGGCAAAATGCTGAAAACTCCTTGTAATACACAACCACTGGTTACATCCATTTCCTTCCATACCCATCTCCTCCAAGAGCAGCATCCCAGGCAGCAGATAAAAGCCTTGACAGGTTGCAGGATCAACATCTCACTCTGCCCCCGCTCTAAAGGGAAGATACACCCAAAAAGCGAAGTGCAAGGAGCAGTCCCCATATTTACAGGTCTTGCTGACTTCAGTTTGGAAGCCCTCAAGCAGGAAGTTGATTGTTTTTACTTCCACCTCCTGAACAGAGAGGACAGGGTGATGGCTCCCTTCTGTCCATCTGCACTGGGAATGGTCAGCCCAGTGGAAGCCTTGGAAATACCTCATTCCTCCTGCTGGCCTGTGGGGCTGCCAGGGCACGGAAGGATGGTCAGGACATGCTCTGGCTAAGCCCTCCTGACTATACAAGGCTGATGGGACAGAGAAGCAGCAAAAATTTACATCCTTCACCACTGCAAGTAGAACAGACAGAGCTAAATAGCCCGGGCTGCACAGTCCCTACCGCGAGGTAATGTGAGTTTGCATTAAAACAACTTTTTTCCCCTTGACACCTGAGAAAGAAGAGCAGAACTCAGAGAGCAGTGCCCTGGAGCCCTCCCACGCCATCCCAGCCTTCCCAGTACTCACAGGCCTCTGGGGGATGTGTCGGCTCCACTCTGGGGCTGTCACAACTGGCCGTGGGTAGGTCTTGCCTAGAGTTACTCCTGCCTGGGAGAGAGCAGCACTGCTCAGCGCCCAGGGGGTGTGGATATCTGCTCCCTTTATGCCCTGCAGTTCTGGCACCCACAGCCGGATGTAATCCCCCTGCAAACAGAACCAATGAGACAGGATCCATGCAGTGACAGTCTGCAAGGACTTCCCAGCAAGGGTCTTTCTCAGTGCGAAAGGAGCTGGATTTCCAGGTAGAGAAGCTGGTGTTGTACAGCATCAGTTACCTCTGACAAGTCTTAGCCCCTCCTGCTAAATCCTCTACCCACGAGTGCTTAAAGACAGCCCTGGATGCTGGAGATCTCCTCACAGGCTCACTCTGCAGGCAGAAGTGCATTTTTGGCACTGTTCCCCTGTCCTGTTTAGGACTTCCCGAAATGAAGTCACCCCCAAGAAGTTTCCTGTGACTGAAGGAAATTAGGAAGAGTAGCTCAGCTGCACACCCTTCTGCTCCTGAATCTTTCCTATTAACTCTACTGCTGTGTCCTCTACTGGGACTAATTTCTGATTTCTTGTAAAATCCTGCCAGCTACAGTACCAAAAGGCAACAGCACAGCCTGACATGAAGCTAAGGAATAGTGTGGAAACAGGTAATCCAGTGTGGAAAAACTGGCTAAGCACATGGAAAGACAATTTTTCTGCTCCCACCAATTAACAGAGGATAGTCAGAGGAGTCACAGGTTTAATCTATGCTTCAGCACCTTCCAAGGAGTGGTTCTGTCTCTCTGGTAACTCCTGACTTCCCCAAAAAGCTGCTCTGTGCTCAGAGAAGCATCTCTGTGAGGTACTGATGGGATGTGGCTGTGACTCGGAGGAAATGGTGATGAAACACTAAACACACCGAGCAGGGAGGGTGTGGGGAGCTCCAGCCTCCCTGGGGACAGCAGCAGGTTGTTAAAGTCACATCTTCCTGTACACAACGAGGAACCTGCCTCACTGTTGGCCAGGAGACACAAGAACTGGTTTTGTATCCACACAGCAGATTGACCTCTGCTCCCTGAAAACACCACATCTTTCACTCATCCTTATAAAACAGCCAAACGAGACTCACATTGCCATCGTAATCCAGGCCCTGTTTGATCATGTTGAACTTCCTGTTCTCCCGTGGGTCGTTGCCAATGCCAGCGCTGTATAACCAGTTGCCGTAATTGCTGCAAACATCGTAATCCACCTGGAGAACAGAGGGAGGAAACAGTCAGAAGAGCTGGGCTGGCCCTGGGTGAATCTTCTCATCCATCCTTCAGCTCAAAGTGAAAATTCCTTGAATGGGATTCACTCCAGCCAGACTGGGGTGCTCAGAGCTGTCCCATATAGGTACAGGCATCTGTTTCAGAAAAGGACTGTGCTGCATGGCTGCTTTCTACAGCTCGGATCAGCTTCCCAGGGTACTTCAATTCACGATCCTTAGGTCAATGAGACAGATGAAAGTCCAAACAAGGTCTCTGCCTCAGTTTCCTTTCTTCTAAAGAAAATTCTTTTCTTTCTGCCATCACCTGGCAGACTTTACAAGTAGCCCTAGCTTCTGAGTGTTTATAGTTTAAAAAAAAAGTATTCAAATGGGACAGAAAATTCTTCCTGACCAGTTATCCAGACACCACAGACAGACAAAATCATTTCTGCAGATTCTATTTGGCAAATTGGAGAGAAGTCTAACTCAGACTGTGAGGAGAAACCACACACATATGGACATGCAAACGATACAAACACTGCAGTTTTCTCCGATTGTCAAGTTATTCCTCATCTAAACAAATAAAAAGCTCCCAAGGATGCTGAGGTAAAACGGAGCAGGACTTTTGGAACAGGCAGAAATGAGAGCAGAACGTGATCCCATCTGAGCATTCTTCAGCTGGGCAGGGAGGCTTCAATCCAACAGCAGAAGTTTTCCAGTTGTAGGACAATTCAAACCCAGCTCAGGAGGGGAGCGGGAGTGATAGCAAAGCAGGTGTGGCACCTCTGAGCATTCCTAGGGGTGTCTGTGCTGCAAAAGCAGCAGCTGCGGCAGAAAGAGCTGCTCCAGTGCTGTTCTCTTCTCTCTTTACTGCAGCCACAGCAGCACCCAGTCCAAACGGAGATGTCTCCAAGATCTCAGCCGCTCCTTGGGGTGAGGAGCTCAAAGCACCAGGATGGGCAGAAGGCACAGGGAATGCGCTCTGTCAAGCTGCCCTTTCTCTGCAGGGCCAGCGAGTGCCGGGGTCAGGGTGAGCAGCAGCCAGCTCTGCTCCCTGCGCACCAGGCTTCCCCTTCCCAGCTCGCTTCCTCCAGCTGGTGAGATAAGGAGGGAAGAAAGATGCCATAGGAGGCCTAATTGTGTGATTAACGTGCAGGAAAGTGTGTGGGAGGTGAGGGCAAATCCAAGGGGGCCTGGAGGAGGCAGGCTCGTTTCCCCCTCAGCCTTGCCCCTTCCTGGCATTCTCTTCTGTTTGTTTCTCTGCCTTCCTTGGGGCCTGACCCTCTGAATGAAATCAATGAAGTCAGAGCTGAGATATTCTCAGTTCAGGACACCAGTGGTCTCTGGCCTTTCCCCCGGCTCCAGCAGGTTGCAGAGAGCTTGTGCCTCAGTTTCCCTGCCTGTCTGGTGTGGATGGCACACACAAACACTCGGGGGCCTTTGCTGGCAGGACTGGAGATGAAACAGACACTGCTTTCCTTTTTTTAGAGTCAAGTGAGACCAGTTTCAGTTCTATACCAGCCTCTACCCTTCCACAGCCATGTCTTCCACACAAGCTGATGTCTCCTGAATGCCACCAGGCTGCAGTGACAGAGCTGTGTGACACAAGCTGAAGCAGAGGGGAACAAAGATCAGACTGTGCCACATCAACCTACAATGTCCATCAGCATCTGGGGCTTCCTGAGGTGAAAGGGCCAGTGCATGTAGTTGCACTGGGAATGTGGAATACCAAATTTATGGTCCACAAGTGCAGAGTGCTAGGCTGGTAGCATCCATGTCCTTAAGAATAAATGTAAATAACACAGGGAAAATCTTTCTAGTGTGAGACCTTCCAGGTCTTTCTTACTTGTGGAACAGGACACACTTGTGGAAGGCTCTTGCTCTTATCTGGGAAAGCATCCCTGCATGGAGCTACCAAAACCCCTTTCGGGAGGATCCTGAAGTCCTGCCCTGTGTTGTTGTGCAAGCCAGATCTTCCTTCTGCAGCCAAAGCCATGTCAGAGCCCAGCTTCAAGGAAGTTAAAATAGAAAAAAATTACATTCACCAAAAGGGGTCTTTTAACTGCAGATAATGGCAAGACAATTAGGCTTTCTCTGTCCCTGCAGAGCTCCAAGTGAGTGGAAAGTTTTCTGATTGCCAATAGCCTCCTGCATCCCACAGATAAGACTGTTAATGTGAGGCTGATGTGAGTATTTGGCCTTTTTCAGTCAGTACCGTGAGAATCCATGGGGACTGAGGTCAGAGAAGTGACCCAGCCATTTAACTGAGCTAGCAGAGTTGCTGATTGATATATGAGAGAGGAACTGGTGCTCCAGTTGGCAGGGAGGCCTGTAACACCCCAGAATGAAGAAGGATGCCTCCAGCCAGGGCGGAGCTCCCTGGAAGCTGATCCAGCTATTGTCCCTACTTGCCTGTGCTTGACTAGATGGCTTCCCTGTCCACAGCCATCAATGCACAGATGCTGTGCCGGCACACATTTCTTTTCATGTCCTATTTCTGGGCTGCCCTCTTCCCCAACCTCTGGGGTGAGCAAATCAGAGCACTGTCAACATAATGTTTGAAAGTTTTCTCAAGTGTGATGGATCTCTGGCTAAAACCCTACACAGAGGAAAAACCTATTACTGCAAACTTCCTAGCTACCCCTTGGATGATGGCAGCTTCACTGTGGCAAAATTCCCTTTATTTATGTGATCTTTGGGAAGTTCATACCCTGCAAAAAGAATATACATGGACTTGGATCAGCCTGAAAATTACTGATCGTCATCTGTATCCTTCCTGATTAATCAGGGCTGTCCTCCTGCCTGTCATTACATTCCAGGCACACAAAGGGCCCAGTCTTACCAGCAGGTACTCAAACCATTCTGCCCCCATCCTCCAGTCCAGCCCCAGGTCCTTGGTGAGGAAGCTGGCGACGTTCTGCCGCCCTCTGTTCGACATGAAGCCCGTGGCACTCAGCTCCCGCATGTTGGCGTCCACGAAAGGAACCCCGGTTTTGCCCTCTGCAGGGACAAAAGACAGCACTGGGACATCAGGATGTTTTTGGGCACTCATAAACCAACTTGTGGTCACGTATTCACAGCCATTTCCATGACAGTGCCAGTGCACAGCGGCAGGGAGAGATTTCAGTGTGGTTTAGCTGGAGTGCAGCCACTAAGATCCACTGGAAATTAAATGGGATGTCACACTGAAAACTAAGCTGAGAAGAATTCTTGGCAAGGAAAAAATAAAAAAGGTACAGAATAATCTCAGACTTCAGGTGGGTTGCAGGAAATTTTGCAGAGTAAAATAAACACGCAGACACTAGTGAGATGGGCCAAGAACAGAGAGATTCTTGATCCCTAACAGAGGGATGTGCTGGACAAATCCCCCAGGGTTAGTACCTGAAAAGTAGAGTTTGCCTGCTGTTAAGGACAGTATTTATTGTGCTGGGTAGTTTATTTTCTCCTGTGTGCAAATGGGTACACATGGCACTGACAAAAAAAAAGGTATAGAGGTGTGTATTTCACTGATTCTGATACTTTAATCTGTTAGTCCCTCCAAATTCTGACGTATTGTACTTGCTATTCATGTTACAACAAAGTCATAAAAACTAAAAAAAAGGCTGTGGGATTACCAAAGATGTGATTTAGTCTAAATTTGTAACCTTGTAACCAAAGCAAACAGAACCAAATGGAGCAGGCACGGCTATCTAACATTGATAAGAACGGCTGGTCAGACTCTGTGTGACCGAACAGAAGGGACAGCAGGTCACAAACACTCCCTCCTGGGCAGGAAAATCTACCTGCAGTGCACCTCACAAAGCAGGATAACCCTGTGGGCTGCTTAGAGAACTGAGCTAGCATTAGGGCACGGGTGAGCCCAAACAGACAAATGGAGAACAACAGCACACCCAGCCAAACCTGCGGTTTCTACCGACCTTTCCAGCAGTCAAAGAGCTGAAGGTCCTTTTTCCAGGGGATCTCTTTACTTTGAAGCCCTATGGAGGAAAATAATGACCTGCTGATGAAGAAGTACTGACACAGTCACTCACTCATACAACAACACAGCCAGGGGCACTTGGTTGGCACAAGGCGTGAGGGTGAAGCTCAGCCTCTCAGTGCCACTACAAACAAACCTTCTGCACAGGTTTAGAGATGATCCATTCCTCTCCTCGAGTGTTCCAAAGCGGTGTCTTTTGCACACAGAGGGTGCTCAAATCCTAATGGATTTTGACTATTTGTTTTGCTGGTGGTTGCTCTTTTCTCCCCCTTTTTTAATTAAAAATTACTCAGACCTCACAAGTGGACAGAGACGTGCTATGACTCACGCTGGTTTTTTTTTCTTTTTCAGCTTTACTCCAGGGCAATGTTTATGTGAAATCCATTTCTGTAGCAGGTATTAAACCCAGAATTACCTGGCAGAAGCCCCAGGTAACACTTTGCCCCTGCAGTGGGATAGGAACAGATGAAGGGGATGATTTAAAGTTTGCAGGATCCACTGGCAATTACAGCCTTGTGTACAGTGGAGCAGAGGCAGCAGGGACAACTCAGCTCTAGCTGCAAACATTCAGGAGTAGGCCCACCACTGCACCCAGTGCCAGCACAACAGCCACACAGATGTGACACAGGCCCTGAGGGAGACGTGTCCCTCTGCAGCCACAGCTGGATGCCAGGCAGGCTGCCCTGGAGCATCTCACCCAGTGCTGCATCACCTGCAGAACAGCTCAGCCAGCACAGGCATCACCTGCAGGGTTTCCTGACACATGGCCTGGATATTTGCTGTTGCACTGAGTGTGCAGACCCCAATTTCACATGCAGGCTCCTGTCCCTTGGGGCTGGAGCTGAACCTCATTCTGATTCCTAGTGCAATATCTGGTTTCTTGGGATTCACCCTGCTGGGCCAATTCCTGCTCTGTCCCAGGGTCTCCGGTGAACGTGGGCAAGCCTGAAGCCTGGATTCTCCTTAAAGGTGGAATGTCTCTGGAAACAGCATCTTCGCTCTCACTGTGCTGCTGTTCCCAACAGACATGTGTTAATAATCCTCCCCATATCTAATCAGATTTGGGGCTCAGCACTGTGGGGCTGCGGCACTTCTGTGCTAAGAGAGTCCCCAGCAGCATCCCAGGGTGGTGACACAAGCACTGTGAGCACAACATTTGTACAACTCAATGCCAACAGCCTCTTCTCTTACTTTCCCTGTTGTAAGGCAGTACCTTTCCCCTCCAAACACAATGATCCATATGCACCTTTTAATGAGAAAATCCTTCTGCCGTACTTCAGAGCCACAAACCGAAAGTAGTCCCTCCACAGCAGTTCAAACAGAACCCTGAAACACAAAGCCATTTCTGTATTTCAGTGTGGGTCAGATATGGTTCCCAAATTAGAATTTTGCTTCCATCCAACCCATCACTAACACTGTGAAGTTTATTCACAAGCCATCTCAGGGACCTTCCCCACAACACCAGTTCTTTCTTTCCCCCAAGCCTACTTACCTGGCTTGCAGCCGGATGACTGCAGGGAAAGCACACTTTGCATGAATCACTTGGGAAGCTTTCCTTAGCTCACACGCAGGAGCAGAATTTCAGGAAATACATTCCTCCTCCATCCCTACTGGGATGTAATTCTCAAAGAGCAGGGTGAGGGCCTGATTCAGCTTCACGCTTCCGCAAGAACGAGCACATCAGCACATTCCTAAGAGCTTCGTCTTGATTTAAGCAATAACCTTTGCAAGGCACTTAAAGACACCTTTCAGAACTGGTTTGCAGTGCTCCAGCTCATGAGATCAGCTGCCAGGCTCACGGAAAATAGATGGTTTATATAAAACTTTCATAGAAAAAGAGCTTCTTATAAAATGATGGCACATCAGCCTCAGAGACCTGCTTCAACTCTCTGCCATCTGGCCCTGCTCAGCTGATTTTTAGGCTGACAAGATCCTTCTGGAAAATCTGGTTACTGAACAGAATCACAGAATCAGGGAATTAATTAGGTTGGAAAAAACTCTGAGATCATCGAGTCCAGCCTATGACCAAACACCACCAGGGCAACCAGACCATGGCACTGAGTGCCACGTCCAGCCTTCCCTTCAACACCTCCAGGACAGTGACTCCACTGCCTCCCTGGGAAACCCATTCCAATGTCTAATCACCCTTCCTGTGAAGAAATGCCTCCTAATGTCCAACCTGAACAGGACACTGTCCAAATCCTAAAAAGTAGTGCCATAATACTGAGGTTCAATGAGTCCCTCGTGTGCAGCCACCATGACCTGAGCTTCAGTGTACAGCTGACTTCTTGGGAGCTTGACAGCTTCATTTTTATAATTACTGAACACTTTAAAATGCTCAAATCACCATGGCATGCCAGCTGCCAGCAGGCTGGCTGGCTGTTAGATGGAAAACATGAATATGTTTATTTCTTGAAATCGTTCCTCTATTAATTGTCTTTGAAGTAAAAACCCCCCAAACATACACTTCAAGGGTGTTGATATTTTATCTGGCACTTGAATTTTAATGAAACTGAGCATTTTGGCCAGAATGGTTGGCAGTGTTCTGCCTGTTCTTCACCAACCACTGCGCTGTGTGACATGGTGCAAACGTTAACAAACCAAAATGAGTATTTAGTTCTAGAGTTTGCACAGACATTATGGTTTGGGATTTTTCCCATCCATGTTAGGCCGGGCTCTAACATGAACCTGCTTCTCTATCAGAGCTCTAGGTTCTGATTCACAGTGTCTGGGCAGATCTGAGCAAGTTCAAGGCCAGCCCAGGGATGGATAAACTGAGTTCAACCATCCCCAGACTCCCCCAGGCAGGAGAGCAGCCGGTGGAGAGGCGAGGAAGAGGACAGGTGGCAAGGTGGGCTGTATTAAACCCAGTTTCCAGTGCCCTCTTCCCCTCTGCTCTGGTGTGGTGCTCATGGCCAGGCAGCTGAGCAAACACTAAGGGCCAGGGCCATTTCCTGGACTTGTAGCCACGGGACCTTCAAACACCATGGGATTTGTACAGGTCAGTCACTGAGACTTTTGGGTGAAATCCTGCTCATATCCTTGGCATGGGAAATCCTTTGGCTTTTACTTGTAAATTATTCTTCCTTCTCATCTAGCCCATAATAACAACACAGAGACGGATGGTGCTGATTAGCTGAGATTGTTTTTAAAAACCATGAACTACAGTTTCCCAGCAATAATAATGACAACTGGCATTCATAATCTTTACTGACAAAGTACCTAAAGCCCCTGGGTGTCAAAGACAGACTAATAAATCCATATTGAAAGAGAACTACAGTGCAATTCAGAGGAACCAGCCAGCAGCACAGGAAAAACAAACATTAATTACAAAGAGAGTTAACAAATCCTTCTCCTGTGCACGAAATTCCAGGTTCCTTTTCAGAGAAAATAAAGCCCTGCTGATGGTGCAAAGACATACCAGTATGTGCTCTGATTTGCTGTTCTCTCTCTCTCGTACTTCTGGATCTGCTCATAGATGTATCGAGGTGAGATGCAGCCCAGTGCCAGCCTGAAAGCAGAGGAATGATGTCCTGAATGCCATGCAGGACTGGCAGCTTGATGTCAGCTCAGAGGGAGGGGATGGGCAGTTTTGTGCCTAGAGTTGTTGTCTAAAAAGTTTTGCTTGTTTTGCATTTCTGACCCTGACTTCCTAAATGGCTTTAGTCAAGTTCTGTAACTTCTTTGCAACTCTTCAAGAGAGAGAATTCCCTTCCAAGAACGAAAATCCTCCCCTTCCCAGGGTATGACTGTTACAGGAGTCTCCAAACTATGGAGAGAAATCATTTTACACAAGTCTGACAAGCTGTTCCTAAATGATTTGACAAACACAGGGACAAACCCAGAAAAGGATCTCCAATGTCAACCTCTGCATCACCTGTCCTACCTGTCCTTTTACTATAAACCTCCTTATCATAAGCCCAGAGCTCCTTTTCCTGTGGAACATCGGTGTCTCATTTGAGCAACCACAGAAGGCAAGTGACTGCTGAAAATCTGAGCCCAGGCAGGAAAACTAGGGAATCAAATCCCACTCTGGCATTTCAACCCACTGGGCTCCTTCCATTTGCTCCAAATCAGTGCTGTGCAAGACAGGAAAGAGCTTGCAGACTCCAACCCCATCATACAGGGCGATAAGGAACAACTTTTATCTTGATTTTCCTAGAAATGCATTTTACTGCCATTTTCACTACAGCTTGTGGAAACATTGGCTGTTCTAATGAATTTTGGGAAACAGGATGAGAGGCCTTGAAGAGTTTTTCCTTAATTGTTGATCAGCTCTAATGGCCAATATGAGATAGGCATGACTGGCTGCAATCTGATCTGCTCTGATTTAGATTATCTGACAGAGGAACATTTTGGGGCAGGCAGATCAGGACTGTGGCCAGCTTGGAAAAACTCTAGTGGAGGCCACAAATAAAACTTCCACAGTGCCAGTGGTCCTGAGATCCTGAAGTGCCACCAGATGGAGCCATCCACTGCAACGATCAAAGCACAAAGCTAGCTGGAAACTAAAAATCCTGACCTTTACAGCCTCAGAAATTTGGTTCTCATTGCAATTCTGCTGGGAGAATCCAGGTGCTCTCAGCTCAGGCCAAACTGGGTTCTGCTGCTGCAATTCCAATCTGGAATTGAGTCTGCCTCTTCCAGCACCAGGGACTAAATCCCCTAATTAAAAATCAAGATATTTTCCCAAACGAGAGATCCTTTCCAACAGGAATAATCAGAAATGTCTCTTCACCCCCCAGGAAAAGAGAAAGGCGGTGAGGTGGGGTGACTTGCCCCAGAGTATTCAGGACTCAGGACTGGGCTGAGTTCTGTTACACTGCAGCAGGTCCTGGGAAGTGCAGCCTCAGAACTGCTGCTCTACCACAACAAAAAAGGCCAAAGGAATCACAAAGGAATAACCCTAACCCTAACCCAGACCCCTACCCGTGCCCAGTAGCACTCAGCAGACAGGTAACATCAGTTTGGGATGGAAGCAGAAAAGGATTTTCCAGTCTCACAACAAAAATCTTTACCATGGGGCAAATTTGGTTGAGTAATCCATTCCCACCAGCCCATTCCGAGTCTCCTTGTAAGATGCCACCAGGTTCTGTGAGAACGAACGGACAAAAGGTTTTAATGTTTTAAAAACAACCTGCTAAATGTTTTCTTTCCTTCCTGAGCCAGAGCAACCTGGCAGGGCTGGGCTCCCTCTCACGGCTGCCTGCAAGGATCGCATAGCTGCCAAATTCCTGCCTCCAGTGCACAGGGATTAATCAGGCCAGGATTGTCATTATAGCTCTGGGATGTGTGTCACAGGCTGTACTCCCCACTCCAGCCTAGAGCATGTTTCTTTCTACAAGTGCTGTGCACCTGACTGTGCTGCTCCCTGCCCATTCCCACCTGATTCTGGATCAATAATCCATGCAGAAGCACTGCTGGAACTGGCAGCTGGCTCCCTTATCCAAATGGCGGCTTGTTTAGGGCTTTGAGAACCACTCTGACACCACCCAACGAGCCGCAGGAAGCCTGATCCCTGTTCCTTCTGTGCCCCCACATTTACAACAGGATGCAGATCTTCCATGTTCTCAGCATTCCATGGATAATGCAGAGGACAGAGGGAAGACCTATCTCTCCTTGAGCCCCTTCACTGCTCAGGTCACAATTGCTAAAAGGCTGTTGCAGCTCATTGGGGAAGACAATATTTGCATTACAAAAAAAAAAAAAAAAAGAAAAA
>VZRL01005452.1:134004-151907 GCA_013397895.1 Origma solitaria
CAGGTTTTCCTGCACTGATTATATTAATGCTTGACCAAAAGCAGAAGCTACGCACACTCATACTCATTTTGGCTGGGATGGAGTTAATTTTTTTCATTGTAGCTAATCTGGGGCTGTTTTGGATTTGTGCTGAAAACAGTGCTGATAGCACACCAATGTTTTCCTTACTGCTGAGCAGAGCTCACACAGCCTCAAGGCCTTTTCTGCTTCTCTCACCACCCCACCCCGAGCAGGCTGGTGGTGCACAAGGAGCTGGGAGGGGACACAGCTGGGACAGCCGACCCCAGCTGACCCAAAGGATATTCCAGACCATATGATGTCATGCTCAGCATATAAAGCTGGGTAAGGAGAGAGTGGAGATGCTTGGAGTGATGCCATTTGTGTTCCCAAGTAACTGTGATGGAGCCCTGCTTCCCTGGAATGGCTGAACACCTCCCCACTGATGGGAAGTATTAAATGAATCCTTACTTCACTTTGCCTGTGCACGCAGCTTTTGCTTTCCCTATTAAATGGTCTTTACCTCAACACATGACTTTTCTCACTTTAATCCTCCTGAATCTCTGCTCCATCCCACTGGCAGGGACTGAGGGAGCAGCTGCATGGGGCTGAGCTGCCTCTTGGGGTTAAACCAGGACAGCGCTCCCCAAAAGCAAAGGAATGCAGGAACTTTGGGAACACAGCGGAAAGGATGCCCTGGGCTGTCCCAGTGAGGCACTGGGAACACCACACTTTTAATCCATCTCAGCTGGAGAGGTGCTCCCTCCTTTATCCACAAAGCTGCGTGGGGTCTGATGCTGCTGGAAATCATGTGCTTTTGAATTCAGACAAGGCAAATTTAAGACAGTTCCTCAAATTAGACACAGAAAGAAGTTCAAAAACTGTCTGACAAAATGTGGTCAGCAGGAGCTTCACTCTACCAAAGCAAGGAAACAAGTGGTAGCTGTCATCATTGGCTGCAAGTTTTTAAACCAGACTACGGAAGCCTCCTACTATTTATAACTGTGGGCAGAACTTGGGTCGGTTCTTCCTCACCCCAGTTGCAATTTCAGCCCTTCAGGCCACTTTTCACTCCTCCAAAACAGAGGAACTACATTGCTGATGACGTGGGACATGAGCACAGAAGGAGCAAATCAAGGTAAAGCAGCTAAAGAATTTTGTCTCAAGTCCCAGAAGTTAATGGAAAAAAATACTTCAGAGAAATGGCCAGTAAACTAGGTTCCTAAGTGTCTGGCTTACATTCCCCATTCCCAGATGACTTCTTCTTGGTCTAGTTTGTCTTTCTGAAAAATTGAAATAATACTAATTCCCCCCTTGGTGAAATTTTATACTGGAGCTAAGGAAATATTATTAGGAAGTCAAATTGCAGCCTCACCCACTCACACAGCCCTGTGTACAAGGGGGAGGATGTAGGCAAGGAAACGTAAGAGTTACCGTGTCCCAAAAATAATATTGCAGCCTCATTAAAGCCTGGGTCTCTCCTCCACTGCAGGGGAAGGCTGTTCGTGGATCAGTCACAGGATCTGCCACAAAAAACACCATCACCTTGTTACCCCTGGGAAAGCATCTCAAAGGCAGGGAGCTTAAAATCTAGGGATGCTCAGCAGTGGGGATATCTGCTTTAGGGGTGTAAAAGATGGTGTGGTCTCCCTTTAAAATAAGGGTCACATCGAATAGATTAAAAATCACTACGAGGATGTTTCCTACCCAGCTCCTTGCACACAGGGAATTTAGCTTTGTTTGCAGTATGAGTGAACTGAGGCTTAGTTACAGTCTGAAGGGCAACCACTGCCTTCGTGTTTTGATTCTCAGTAAGAGACATATCACAGAATCACAGAATCACAGAGTCACAGAATGGTTTGGGTTGGACGGGACATTAAAGATCATCCACTTCCAAACCCCTGCCATGGGCAGGGACACCTTCAACTATCCCAGGTTGCTCCAAGCCCTATCCAAACTGGCCTTGGACAATTTCAGGGATCCAGGGACAGCCACAGCTTCTCTGGGCCTCCCCATCCTCACAGTAAAGAATTTCTTCCTCACATCTAATCTAAATCTACTCTCTTCCCGTTTGAGGACAAATACCTGTCTAACCCTGCAACTAGAGGCAGATGCTTCTGCAGCAACTCCTGAACTGAAAGAGCCGTGATAATCCATTCATCCTTAGGGAAAATCTTTCATATATCTCTTGAGCACTCATTGCCTCTGCATCTTTACAAGGAGCCATTTCTGTGAGAGAATATAACGTGCAGTGCAAGATGCTTGGTTTGTAATAACAATCAGAGCCCAAGTGCAGCCACTACAGCTACCTACTGCACCCTGGCTGAACATCTAGGAATCTGGAGCAGCAGGGAATTTGTAAACCATGGTTTTAAAAACAGACCTAGGTAGGATATTTTTAAGAACAGGATCTAAGCAGGGTTTCATAGGAACAACTGCCAAATTAAGTTTTCTCACCCTTCTGTCCAAAATCCTCCATGGTAGGGATACTCCCTTCTTCCAGCCCTGGAGCCAGGGGCTTTAGCTGATCTGCCATCCGCAGGGTCGGCCGGACCTTGGCCTCGGATTCCAGCGCTTTTCGGAAGTGAGTGTAGACATCAGGTAACCTGCAGGGACAGAGCAGCCATACAGCCCTTCCTCAGGAGGTGGAACAGCATTCCAGGCTGTCCTCTCACGTTTGTGATGCCTGTTTGTACACTGCCAGGCACAATAGAGGCAGATGCCCCTGGGGATAACAGCCACAGAAGCTCAGTCCTTCGCCCAATTTCTTTCTGTTTCTGATGCAAATTGTGCCTTTTCAATGTAAGGTGTGTCCCGATGGGGAAATCCATGAGAGCCAGATTTATCTCACCTAACTTCTGATTAACACAGCTGACCTCAGTGTAAAAATCTGCATCCTCGTGGTGCCTTTTCAGTCGAAGGAGAAAAACAGGCATTTTCATGGCCTGACTTGTCTGCCCCTTATTTCATACATTTTCTACAGAACACCATGAAACACTCAACCCCATCAACTACACCTCATGTGCCTACTGAGGGAGCCATGAAGAGTCCACACACAAAGGGAGGGTTGAAAGTAAATAATCTCTTAGGTTCCTTCCAACCCAAACCTTTCTATGATTCTACGAAGTTGCTCCAGGGGAAGTTTAGATTGGATATTAGGAAAAGTTTCTTCATAGAAAGGGTGGTGAGGCTGGAACAAGCTGTCCAGCTGTCCAGGTGGAGTCACTGGAGGGATTTAAAAGATGCGTGGATGTGGCACTGAAGAACATGGTTTAGTGGCAGGCTTGGCCTAGTTAATGGTTTGACTTGATGATCTTAGAGGTCTTTTCCAGTCCCTTAATGAATGGTCAAACACACACCTTGGCTTTATGCATATTGAAGCATAAATCCTGTTAGTGCAGAGGGGTGAATGTGCTGCCTCCCCTTTGTGTGCCTGAGCATGACAGCACTGTTCCATAAAAGCACAAATAGATGGACTAATGGGTCCTTTCCCTGTGGGACCAGATGGCTGGGACCCTCCTGAGAGAGAAACAAATGGGACAGTGGAGGGGTGATACCATGGAGCAGCCCACCTGTCAATAGGCCTGAAGGGAAGATCATCCCGATGGTACAGCGTGGACCCCCAGAATGTCTGAATCTTCACCCCGTGCTGCCGACACACCTGGCACAGCCCCTCCTCCACATCAAGCTCCTCCTGCGTGGCCTAGGGAGAGCAAAAGAGTGAGGCCATGGCTGCACAGCCTCAGCTCCCACGTGCACACAGACCCTGGTCCCTGGTCTTGCCCTCCTCACACATCTCTACGTCACCTCCATCCCTTTGCCCCATCGAGGACTCCCACTCGGGGAGTCCCCATCCCAGAACTACTCAGTTTCCCCAAGCTTAACAACATCACAGCCAAGAAAGGCTCTGAACACACAGGATCTGCATCACCACTTGGTTGTGGAAGAAACCTTCACAGCATAATTTTATCTTTTAACTCGAGTATTTCCCTTACCTCTTCGTGGAAAACCACAGCACTGACAGAGCCCAGCTGAGTAATCAGATCACGGACCACATCTTCTGGCTTCCCCTTCCTCACAACCAGGGTACTAAAATACAAAATATTGGCCTGAAATAGGTTTGATTTTATTGTTATTTTTGTGTACAAAGAGGTCCTCGTCCCAGCCCAGGCAGGCATCCATGTCCTAGTTTTCCATGGAGCACAGACAGTGTGTGGAGGCAGACAGACAGGATTTGACCAGCCTGCATTTTTTAGGAGCTCCTGAACAGGGTTTGTAAGCCTCTGGGGCTTAGTTTGTGTCAAACGCATTTCTGCCACTCCGAATGCCTTAGAAAGGATGACTGGGCACAAAGCCAGGCTGTTACCTAAAAGTGAATCTGTTAATCCTCAGAGATTCAAGGGCTGCCTGATGCATCTTGCCTGGGTTTCCCACAGAGGTGGTGGGTGTCCCACCCCTGGAAATATTCGAGGTTAGACTGAACGGAGCTCTGAACCTGATCTGGTTGAAAATGTCCCTGCTGATGGCAAGGGGTTGGATTAGATGGCCTTTAAAGGTCCCTTCCAACCCAAACTATTTTATGACTCTATGATCTTTTGCTAGGCAAAGCCAGATATTATCTGCTAATGGATTCTTCATGCTCTGATCTACCCCAATTATGGTTCTAACGGCACCATAAATAAGGCAGCTCTGAAGACCCTCTTCCCACAGAAGAACCTACCAGAGACTGGGTTTAGTGGGATGGGGCATAACTCTCCATTCTCAGAAGCCAGGATCCATGTTGGTCTGCCTCAAAGCCACGTCCTAGGGAAAACTCTCCAGGGACCAGAAAGGCCACAGGCCACAGTGGTGACTGTAATTGCCCACATCTCAAAAGAGGGCCATTCCTATCTCCCACTGTCAGGGCTCTGAGCAGAGCACTCAAGGCTGGCACCCACCTGTGGGTTCCAGAAAGCAAAGCCCGTGTGGCACAGAGCCTGGATGGTTCTTTGTCCCCTGTGCAGGTTCTTTGTCACCTGAACAGGGGCTACACATGGGACCATACTGCATCTAACAGAAGGGCCGTGGCTCTCTGAAATAAGCCACCATCAGAGTCCAGAGCACCCGACATGATCCAACTCACAACATGTATTGAAAGAGTGGAAAAATAGAAATATATGTTATTTGAGTGCTTTCTCAACTACCTTCCTTTTTTCTTGAGCGTTTTTCTCAGATCCTTCACACTTTCCAGCAAAAACCTGAGCCTGTGGGGCCCTGTCTTTGGGAAGCCGTGGCAGTGCGTGCCCAGGTAGTGCCGCGGGTCGAAGCAGTACAGGGGAATCACGAAATCTGCGTTGCTCTGAGCCCAGTGGAGCACCTGGAAACACAGAGAGCGCCGTGAGAGCTCCCGGGGCGGGATGCAGGGAGGATCCCTCCCCATCCTGCCCAACAGCGGCGTTATTCCCACAGAAACTCCCGGCGCTCCCTACCTGGTTGTCGTGGGCGCGCAGGTCGCAGCGCAGCACGCAGATGGCCGTGCCCCCTGCCCCCGACATGGTGCCTCGCTGTGGCCCGTCCCACCCCTCCCGGCCCGGCTCTGTCCTGCCTCTGCCCGGCTGTGGCCCCCTCTGCCCGGCCCCTCATCCCGCCCCGCCGGGGAGGAGCCGTCCTGCCTCCGCATCGCCGTGTCCGCCCCATCGCATCCCCGATTCCGCCCCATGGCGTCCCCGTGCCCACCCCATCGCATCGCCGTGCCTGCCCCATCGCATCCCCGCGGGACGGGCGAGTCCTGTCCTGCATCCCTGCAGGGCATCGGGACCGGGGCGAGGTCGCTTCCCTCGGAATCCCCGCGCTTTTCCACGGCAGCTTCTCACCAAATCCCTTCCCCGGCTGTCACACGTATTGCTGGGTGTCTTTTTAACCTCTTTATCTTTTTTAATCTCTTTATCTTTCACACAGCAGCATCAGGGAACTGCCTCACTGCTGAGGCGCAGCCACGGTGACAGCGACCCTCTGCAAAGGTCGGTGACACCGAGCCTCGCCCTGCTCTGACACTGTTGGTCAGTGCTTATCCTTCAAATGCGGTGGCTGCGATGTGATGTCCCCTAGCCCAGGAACCAGCTTTGCAGAGAGCTCATCACCTGCTGACCAACAAAAGGCCAGCTGTAAATTAGCAATAATTAATGTATTTCGTTCTCAGCACTGACAGCAGTGGCTGAAGTGAAAAGGCATTTCCTCATCCTATAGTTTCCGTCAGCTGACATTGGACACGCGTAGTCACACATCCCTTACTCACTGAATTGTCCCTCAGGATCCTTTTTTTTTTTCACTCGGCTACTCTCATAAGAGGAAACCAAGCGCAGGAACAGCCTGGCCAGGGAAGTGGTGGAGTCACCATCCTTGGAGGGATGTAAAAGAAGTGTAAATGTGGTACTTAGGGACACAGCTAAATGGTGGATGTGGCAGTGCTGGGTTAGTACTCTAACGTGGTCTTTTCCAACTTAAATGATTCTATGATTCTAGGAGATGCTTTGTTTACGTGGTCTCGAGCCACCTGCTTCCCTTGTGTGACTCCAGTGATTATCCTGGGATGGCAGAGAAAGGAGAAGGGGTCAACACGTGTTTCAGCAAGGAGCTCGTGATGATTCAGGATCCAGGTTTACAGCTACAAATTGCTGCAGCTCATTTAACCACCTGAACTGCTGCAGTGCAGCTTTTGGTGAAGCCACATGGGCTCTGACCAGCTGGCCAGAGGTTAAATGCGGTACCCAAGCCCAGCGGGTCCTGGGGAGTCCTGGCTTTATGTTCCAGGCCTGGAGGTGCTGTGCATGCAGCCTGCGTTGCCTGGCCGTGGGAAGTGATGTGGCTCTCCGTGTAACCCACATGACACATCATCTCCTGATCCCTCTCCGTGCACCAAGGGCTCCTTTTCCTGGCTCAGCAGCTACAGCCCGTTGAGAACCAGTGACTCATCCCAGAGGGCTCATGTTCGGTAAAAGAAAAGAGGAGCCAAAACTTTGGCTTGTGCCCAAGGAAAACACAGTTGTCGGCTTGCAATGCTTAGAAGACAACATGTCGCTTTATCATATTAGAAATAATGAAAAAAAAAAAAACAACGACCACCCCAGTTTATAAATCTTCCCTGTTTGCCTTTGCCTTCATTTGGATGAGGACAAACAGTGCAGTTGGCTTTGCTTTTGTTTGCCGTCAGGCTTCCCCCACAGTGTCTTGGTTGACATTAAGCTGGGCCAAGTCTGGCAGTGCTGACATCCTCTTGCAGCTTACTCAGAGCAACGAGACAGCCACCCACGTGCACTGCAACGCCAAGAGCCTCATCAGAAGGGTGTGCAAGAAAGGGGTGCCCTGTTGCCTGCAAAGGGGGTATTTCCCACCGGCAAGGAAGGCTGGTTTCCACTGAGCACACACCTCTGCATCATAAATGAAAAGATTTGAAACTCTTGATGTGACGGTGAGGAAGGAGAAGTGGGTTTAACAGCGAGAGAGGCTCTGCCAGCTTTGGGTTTGTATTGATATAAAGGGTGTGAGGTGTCCAACACTCGCTGCAAGAGCAGCACAGCAGACTCTGCACCCACGTGGCTCTCAGATGTGGTGATGCAGGCAGCAAGAGTGGGCAGGAAAACCAGATGTCTGTAAGGGATGGGCAGTTTGCTCAAGCCCAGGACCCAGATTTGTACTCAACACCGTACACTTTCTGTCACATGGCTGGAGGTTGGTTTTATTCCCTTTGCACTCCTGCAGGAGAGTACAAATACTGTTGCACACTCAAGCCAGTGCTTCCTAAAGCTGATCACATCCACTATGGATTCTACCCTGAGAAAAAAGGATAGGTTTTTTTTTATTTACACAGTTGCTTCTCTTCAGGCTCTGCAAGTACATCTGCCTAGTCCCTGCTTCTGTGAGACCTCATGAAGTCATCCTCTGAAAATAAGTGTAACAGGGGTGTTTAGGAAAGGCAGTGTGGGCAGGAGTACTTTGTTCTAAAATTAGAAACCAGGAGACCTGGCATTGTGAACTGCAGGCCGGCCAGTCTCCTTGCCTGGATTTTCCATTCAGATGAATACAGTCAATGAGAACAAAAGCTTTCTTTTTTTCCCCACTGACACCTGTCTCTTTACTCCAGGATGGTGTTCCAGCTTTCCATTTTCCCTCTGGGAAGCAGGGAAGCTTTGCCTGTTTGCAATACCAGCAAACCCCATGCCAGCATGGAGGGAACAAGCTGTCCACTGTCATTTTTGTTCTTTTAGGCATCCTGCAAGAACTAGCTTCTTTCCTGGAGTCCTGAAGTTAGGCAATTCATGGGATTTGGAAGGACATCTGTGAGCTTTGATGAAGTTACACAGGGGACCTGTAACAAAAGAATTGGACATCCATGGACGATCCAGACTTAGTGGAAACCCTGGGACCAGGCTGTAGAGTATCTACCAATTTGTGTCTTGCAATGTGAGCCCTTTGCTTCCCAGAGAAAACATCCTGGGATACCAGGTCATGGACAGACCCAAACTCCCAAGTCAATAATCATTTAGTAGTCCTTTTCCCCTTGCTGCTTTGGGTGTCCTTTTTCACTCATGAAAGCCATTTATGGTTTCTGGTTTATTCCTGACATTGAGTGTGACAGTCAGAACTGCCTCTTGTACCCATCTTGGATAACAGAGTCAAAGGATTGTGCCTCATCACCCCTGCAGTAAGGTCACATTTAATGGCTTTTGCTTAACAAATCTCTTAGAAATAGCCAATTTTGAGACATTTCTCTTTTCTCTCCTCTCCTCCCATTGGTGTCCGTGCTCACAAGCATCTGTGCCCAATTTCATTCATGATGTGTACCCACCATCTTCATTCAGATGGTGTTTCACCTGTCAAAAGCACAAATTGGCCTGAATAATTTCCTTTTTTCAATTTGAAAGCAAATCCCAACTGTTGCTCCTTTCAAGCCCCTGTGAGAACAACGCTTTTGCATTTAGCTTGTCATGCATGAAAAGTTTGACATCGTTATTTGATGTTTTACTGATTCTCCCTCTGAGCCCTTCACAGAATCTTGAATCATGTCATCATTAGCTGTTTCCATAAAAGCATAAAAACTCCAGGATCAACACAGAGTGCAGCTCTGAGACAGCCCAGAGATCCTGTTACCAGTCCTGTTGCATCCAAGCGTGTGCTCTAATGGCTCTTTGACTATGACAAGCACAGTTTGAACAGCATGATAAATCCTGTCCACCAAACACCTCTCTCTTTTCATGCCTATCTGATACTGCACCTAGATCTATCTTTCAGGTTTTTTTAACCATTAGTAACAGTGACAACCTGCTTTTAATGCCAGGTCCCTTCCAGAGACAATACTTTGATGTTTTGACTGCAAAAGGCTTGGCACTCTCTTCCCTGGTGGAAGCAGAAGGATGTAGCTCTGCTCCAAGGGTTCAGTTCTCTGCCTGCAGAAATGCAGCCACTCTTTTTACAGGTCAGAGGCTTTTCCCTGGTGTCATTTGTCATTGTGGTTTGGAGGGGTCTTGCCATCAGATAATGTGCAGGGACTGTCTGGCCTTGGTTCTGCTACGATCGTCCTTGTAGGAAAACACAGAAACTGATTGCTCTTTGTAGTTCAGCTTGTGACCGCTATTCATTAAATCTGTCATATCCTCTTCTGCCTTTCAGCAGTGTTTCCTCCATCAGGAACCTAATGACCCTCTGCAAGCTCTCATCCACCTACAATTACTGGACCTGTCTGAGCTTTGCCAAGTGGCTTAAACAGTGTTTAGTCTCCGGTGTCAGCTGCTGCTGATGGCTGGCACACAGGTTTGTAACACACTCTCACCTGGCTTTTATTATACCCTCAAAATACTGGGAAAAAATATCTACCCAGGCAAAGGATCAGACATGCACCACTGCAACTGAAGTAGCTTAATATCAGTCAAGTGTTCTCACATCCTTGGCTGATGGAATTCAACAAAGCTAACCAAGGATTTACTTCAACCCTCAGCTGACAAAAAATCTCTGTTCAAGAGGCTTTTAAAGCACAAAAAAAAAAGAACCTGTGGTTTTGTGGTCACAACTAGACCTGGGAACATGATGTCTGTGTTGCATTCTGCTCCGCGCTTCTTCCCATGTTCTTGGAAGGGATCATTTCCACCCTCTGCCTACAGCAGAATTTATTCTGCTGTACAACGGATGGAACATCCCTTCCCTCTTGCACAGGGCAGTTTCAGTGGTGGCTGCCTTCATATCACAGAGCCATTTCTAATGGTGCTATTAAAAGCACAGAATATTCTAGAAAATAATATTTATAGAGGGTTACAGTCAAATCACCTTAGATATTAAAAAACATCCAAATGTTACTGTGCACTGAGTTAAATGGCTAAATCAATAGTCACCAGGCCGTACCAGACACGCAGGCTGTGACACAAGGACTGCAGCCCAGGTGAGCCTCAGTGCCTACCCAGTTCAGTGGCATTTCTACAGCAGATATGGGCACTGTCAGCGACAGAGGAAGATGTTACAGACCTGCCACGGGTGCTGAGGAACAGCTGTCCTACACACCCTTTTCTTTTTCACATCCCCATGGGATAGAGTGTGGTTCACGCTGAGTTTTGTTTAAAGGGAGCAGTAGTTCAGTGGACAATATTTCTGGGAATCATATAAACATATTTTCAGGGTTATTAGAATGAAATGCCATTTTAAAGTGTCACATCTGTTAGAATTTTCTCCTGGAGACAAACCCCAAGGGCATTGTGGTCCTGCAGCCATCTCCTTCCCCTGCAGAAAGTGAGGCTCTTTGCTGGAGATGGGAAGAACCAGAACATTGACCAGGGATGTGAAACATTGGCCTGTAGGCTCGGTATGGAGAGCTTGGTGCTGCTTCTGCAGATGACACTGGGCCAAGGTGAATGACAAAGGAATGGAAACCAAAATAAGGGTTGAAAAAAAAAGCCTTCACTTTCTCCACTCCTCCCCAAGTTGTATTTTCTGTAGTCCCCACCAAACGACACCTAAAATAGCTTTTGGCTGTTGCTATTTAGCCATTTATGTCAGATCTACCAGCTGCATGAACTTACCTCTATTGTACTATTGCAGTTGGACTGTTGACATCCTCCCCCCATGGGTTTTCTACAGATCTATATTTCAAAGTTATGGCTCTCGCAAAGCTCTGCCGTGTGAGTTCAGACAAGCTAAAAAAAAACTTAGTCATGTTTCCTCTAGTCCTGCTGCTTTACTAGGCTTCCTATTTGCAATCAAATTATTTTTAATTTTGACCACGTTCCTATTGTTTGCCAGGAAGATAATCATCTTATCTCGCCGCCGGGATATTTCTCTCCTTTCTCATGTAGTTTCAGATGGATTAAATAAATACCCCTTACACAAAGCACACCAAGCTGGGCAAAAGGGCATTTCACCATTGCTGGCTGATCTGAAATTTAGGAAATGTCTCTCTTTCCGAAAAAAAAAAGAGTTTGGAAGGACTTAGACATGCCATAACGGCAGCTGTGCTAATTGTACACGCTCAGTTAATTTTTATCCATCTCAGAGTGGCTTCACGGAAATGTGTGGGTGAAGTTGAAAGTCAGTGAGTGACATTGGCTTGGTTTACCAGTGCCAGCAAGAGCCACAGCTACAGTCATTGAGTTTTTGGTAAAAGAGATGCCAAAAAATGTCTCAGTGGTCCTCTGGGACCTTTCTCTTCTCTTCCCAGGTGAAATTGTATTAGCTCCATGCAACAAACAGGGAACCCCCCCTGAGCCATCTGTCCATCCCAGGAGAAGGTTTTTCACAGGACCATCAGTGGGTGCTTTCCTCCCCCTCTGCCTGTCTGGAGATGCCATCAAAGGGACTGAAATGGGACCAGGTCAGTTCACTGCCTTTTGAGGTCTGACTTGGAGTCCTTTTCAAGGGAAGGGTTCATGCCCAACAAAAGCCAGCAACCAGCTCAGAGCAAACGGACTGGGGAAGATCAGGCACGTTCAGACCATCCCAGTGCTCCCAGTACCCCTCCATGGAGGAACTGGCGTCCAAACACCAGCGACAGGCGCGCAATGGAAAGTTGTGCGGGCGAGCAGCACGGCTCGAACCCAAACCGCTCTGCTTTGTGTTTTGCAACCTTCACCCACATCCACTTTCCTCCTGCTGGATGCTGAGTGCTTTACCTCCAGCTTCCTAATTATCGGAGCGCCACCGCTTGTGTTCTACCGCCGATGAGGAAATGAGGACATATGGCTTTTGTGATAAGGGATTTATGTGAGCTGTCTGTGCGGCAGTGCTGCAACTTTCTATACAAGTCCATTTATAAAACAAAACACGTGTAAACAGCCAGGTTTTGATTGTTTCAGTGATTTCTTCCCCCTCGTGACAGATGTAAAGGAAAAACTGGAGGTTTCCACTCGATGCGTGCAGATAAGTCTGTGGCAAATGGGAGAGATCCCACTTGCAGCAAATCACTCAATACTTCCTTTGATTTCTGTCACCTAAAATCCAGCTCCATGTGGGTAGATGGGAAGAAATTCAAGGACGCTGGGGCTCCATGGCTGCTTGCACATGATCCACTTTCTGCTGAAGGAGTACAAATATTCCTGGAGAGTTCTGGCAGGAGCTTCTTTGTCAAGAGTACAATAAGGAGTACAAAATACTAATCAAAAAGGCAGCCAAAATCCAGTGATCATAATGGGTGGCTTTGACTACACCCCTGTAGATTGGTTATCTTTCAAATCAAGAGACAGATTAGAGAAATAGGGACATATTCTCAAGGAACAAAATCCTATTATCAGTGGGGACAAAGGACGTGGCAGTCTGGAGACACAAAGCCATGTCCATGTCTGGGCCATGCTCTTTCAGTCCTTCCCTTATCCCTTACACTCTACTCAAGAAAAGCCAGTTGCAGGGTGGAGAATCTTGGTGCTTTTCAGGGAAAGTCTCAAGGTTTTCTCTGAAGTTTCTGGGGAGGTGAGATGGAAACACAGGATGTCCCTTGCGATTTTTGGCATTCTTGCAGTCTCAGCTGCAAATGCCACAAGGACAATATTTCTTGTGTGATTTTCCACAATATTCAGGTGCCAGATGAACCCATAAACATTATGGGATAGTTCTGACCTTACCTGAGAAAGTTTAAACTGAGCCTGTTTGCAGATAGCTGGAATAATTCTCCAGGGCTTGCAGCTTCACACTTTTCACCAGGGTGACAGACAGTCTCCCTGCAAATACAGCTTGGTTGACACAAGTTCCAAGCACGTGAAAAAGTTCCACAGAAAAATGTCCTCCAACAATGTTTCCTTAACAACCCACCCAGAAATCAGCTCCACTTTCACTTTGTCCTTTTCGGAGATGTCTTTCCCTCTGTTGGGGCAGAGAAGGTGAGTCATGGAACAGAGACAGTGTGGAAATTTACGTTCAGCTATGAAAGTGCATGTTATGACTACCATGAAAAGAAAATCATGCACACAACTCAATCTCAGTGTAAGTCACACCCAGCTTCAGAGAAAATATGAGTTTAAACCTGTTCTTTTTGGTTGATTGGCACAGCTGGCTGCTGCAAGCTGCTTCCTCTGCATGTCACACTTAGCCTTCAGCCTTTGTTTTGTAAGATCTGAAACCTCCTCCAGCCAGCTGTGCCCAGCCAGGTGGATGGACACAAACGCTGGTCAGAGAGGGCTGGGGGCACCCCTTTGCTCTGACCCCTTCATGAGCAACTCCCCAACCCCTCAAGATGAGGTGTTGCAGTACTCCCAAGTGTTTGATGGGTGTCAGAGCACGGAGAGTGCCAACCTACTCCTGGGTTTTCATTCCCTGAACCCTCCCCTCCAGGATGGGCACTGAGCATATCATCTTCAAGTGCAGGACTCGCCCTTTCCTTTTAAAATACAGTGCCTGCTGCTGCCACCTACCTCTTGTGCTGGAGTGGATCCTAGAAATATTCCATACACCAAGCTGTGGGTTTCCTTCTCGTCCCAAAAGCTAAACCCAAGCTACAAACCACGTGGTTAATTTGTTGTGTGGGCAGGAGGCTTTATCCGAAAAACATTTTCTGCCATGGAAAGGGAAAGGTTTCAAAACCCATCGTGAGATCCCTTCTTGCTCCTGCCTGGTTGTGAGGGCTTTTATACAGCAGATTTTGGCGTCTGCCTTGGTCATATCATCCAGGGAGCGTTCCATGCAACAGGAGATGCAGAGAAAGGTGGCTGGGAAGTGTGTGCTGCTGCAGCAGCTGGAACCTGAACCTCACTCTCACCCTTCCCAACCACTCTGTGACACTGTAATAATAAAACAGAAACAGACGCGGAGATGAAATGCCATCCCCAAATGTTTGTCCCCAGAAAACCTCTGCATACCTTCAGGCATGTTCTTGGAGGAGCACAAAACCCTTAGGAATGCTGACAGTGTGCTCTGTGCCAGGTTTGTCTATCAGGCAGTCCCCAGATCGCTCAGAACACGTGGGAAATACTGAAGTGAAATAAATGTGGCTTTTCTATGGGTCTTAACATTAAGAGGGACATAGGGTAGCTCTAACTCTCTTTCCCCACCTGCTTTTCTGCAGCAAACAGCAGACCTGCAATTAATTTTCGGTGAGGAGGAGCTGCAGCTGACGCAGATCTGCCAAGCCCAGGCACTGCTGTGCAGAAGTTTCGGCATCACAGGCTGACATCCCAGCCAGGCCCATCACCAGCTCCAGCCTTCAGCTGAGGAGCAGCGCACAACCTCTGAGTAAGTAATTGGTTCCTTTTCTTTACCCTGAGACAGCATCACTCCCGTACAGTTTGGAAACTAAGTATAGGAATGATTTCACCCCCCATTCTCAGCCATCTTGATGGGAGAGAAAGCCTGGCAGACAACAGCTTTACGCTGCTGTTCAGGGCAGGAAGCAAGAAAGGATATTATATCAAACAGAAGGCATGGGAGAATTTCAGGTTAGATGAAGCATACTTAGTCACAGAAGAATTGGGTCAGTGCTCTGGGACCTGTGTTCACTTCCTGCAGGAACCCTAACACAGCCCAAAATAGCAGCAGTTAGGTAAAAGCCAAATATCTTCCCATTTTTCTCCCCACAGCAAATACTAATGCTTACGTCATTAAAGGAGAAGCATAAATAGAACAAGCCTGGGGCTGTGATCTGCGAAGCTCTTGGTCTGTGGATGAACCATCAGCTTTTCTTATAGCTCACTATTACCCACTTGTGCCATCAAACTTTTCCCCGAGGATGCTATCAGGATGAAATAGGCCTTCATATCCACCCAACATTTGCTCCAGTCAGCTAAGAATCAGAGCACACACCTGTAGGTTGTGTGTGTGATGGGTTTTCATCTCGCTGACTGGGACAGCACGGGACAGCACGCATCAAAGAGTGTGTCCTAGCAGCAATTTGGACACTGCTTGGGAAAAGAAGGGAGAGATTGGCTCTGTGGGTACAAGGTGTGCCACACCTGTTGTCCTCAGGGACACAGAACAGCCCACGCCTATTTAATTTCACCGTGCAGAGCCACTACAGCCACTGCCTGCAACACTCAGGTTCACCTCTGCTCTCCACGGTGCCCTCTCCACTAGGTGCTCCCTGCTCTGCAGAAACTGGCAGCCAGCATTTGTAGAAGAACACCTGAAACCCTGCACACCCCTGCCCATCCTTCTGCCAGGCTTTGTAAATGTTTCCAGCTCTAGCAGGGAGAATCCGGGGGCAGGTCCTCAGCACACCCATCAGCAGAGAGCTGCTGACATCAGTGGCAATGGCCTTGACACACATGAGGATCCTTATCTTGTTCAGGGACACTCTAGAATTTAAATCCCCTAGCAGGATTCCTGGGGCACCCAACACATTCAGGAAAGAAGAGATGCTTGGCAGAATTGTGGCGTTCAGCAGTAATTGGCGTGTGCTGAATCAATTCCCATTAAAACCAGGTGGTTTTAAAGGAACTGCTTGTCGCTTTAGTGCCTTGTAATACTTGAACCTGAAGTCCTGGGGTCCTGTGCCTGGTTCCCAAGGTAAACACATGTGATTTATTTCAGAAAGGCATCTGCAGCACAGGAATTCATTACACACATCCCTGATGGGCAGCAGCCAACATTTCAAATGTGCCAAGTTACCCGAATTTTATTAAAAGCTGTTAAGGGTTCGAGGGAAGGTGCAGAGAAAAGCAAGCTCCTTCCCAAAGCCAGGTGGCTTAGGCTCGACTCACGCCGCTTCCCGAATGGATGAGGCAAGCTGGAGTCAGAGGTTCCTTCCAGCAACAGCTCGGTCCCCCTGGATGTATCTCCATAAGCTGCACAAATATTCTGGGGAGGGGGAGGGAGAGAGAAAAGAGTGAAACCTATTCAATTACATCAAGATCACGACTGGCCCTAGTAAAATCATTTATGGAGTGAGGGAACCCAGAGCGGTTTGGGCTGGAGCCATCTGCAGTTATTTGGTATATACAGAATCGGTTTCTATGGAATTTTTTTAATAGGTCACGCGATTGTATATGAGGATGTGAGATCTGAATCTCTCAGGAGGGGTCCCTGGTTGGGGTTTCCATTGCCTTTATAGGCAATGGCTCCAACTTTCTTGCAGCAGCAACTCCTTAAAAACTTGAGGGGAATGGGGCTGGGTTTAGGATACAGCCCATTTTTTTCTCACCCCCACCAAAATTTTGAATTGACTTTGTTCCTCTTCCTCTCCACAACACATGTACTAAATGGGGAAACAAGAAAATAATCAGAGAAATATTCTTACTTACTTTTTCCATTGTCTGCATGAATTTTCTCTTTCCCACCAGTCTGAGGGATATCTGGTACATAATTCAGCTCCCACTTCCATCTGTTTTTCAGCCTCTCGTTGGCCCTTTTTTAGGGGTAATTTTGCTTCTATGCCATTGTTGGCTCCTTCCATACAGAGAGTCGAGCCCAAAGGAAATTGGACATACAACAGAGACTTGGGACAGTGGGTGTAGATCAGAACAGCCCAGAGGCTTCTCTACCTCCCCAGGGAGCTGCCCAGGGAGCCCTGAGCTGCTCTGGAGAGCAAGCTGTGACTCAGGAACAGTCTACAGCCCTTTGGTCTTCACTATGGCTCGATTTTACTTTAATTGCCCCAAAAGAGGCAAAACCAAACCAAGTTTTAAGAGCAATTCCTTCACATCCCAGCTGTGTGGAGAAAGCTGGGCCCTGCAGAAAGCCACCCTGCTGCTGCAAGATTCCACCATCTTCACCAGCATTCCAGCTGGTGAAGCCCCATCCCAGAATCAGGGGGTTTGAGCCCTGTATCTCATCACCTCCTGGCTTTTTGTGCCAGCCCTAGGTAGGACAGCTCACTTCCAGCCCCCCTCTTCCAGAAGGCAGAAGACCTTCAGCTGAAGCACAGGTCACATTCCATCCTTCTTGAAAGCAAAGCCGGGGGATCCCACGGTGTCTCACCGCGGCTGACCCGACCTGCAGGAGCACGGGAAGCTGCACCTGGACCGCACGGGGCTGAGGGATGGGGCATCATCCGGGATGCGAGTCCGCCCGGGGATCGGAGCTGCCCCGGGAGTCGGAACCACCCCGAGGATCGGAATCGCCCGGGCATCGGAACCGCCCCAGGGGTCGGAACTACCCCGGGGCTGCCCCGTGGGTCGGAGCTCACTGCGAGTCTCACCGGGGCTGATGAGACCTGCGGGGTCGGGGAGCCCGACCGGGAGCGAGCGGGGCTGCGGGACGGGGCATCATCCGGGATGCGAATCCGCCCGGGGCCGGAACTGCACCGCGGATCGGAACCATCCCGAGGTCCGGAGCTGCCCCAGGGGTCGGAGCTACCCCAGAATTCGGAACCGCGCCGGGGCTCGGAGCCGCCCCGGGGGTCGGAGCTACCCCTGGTTTCGGAGCGGCCCCCGGGGCTCGGAGCTACCCCAGGGCTCGGAGCCGCCCCGGGGCTCGGAACCGCCCCTGCTTTCGGAGCTGCCCCAGGGGTCGGGGCCACCCCGGGTTTC
>VZRL01005452.1:152081-325907 GCA_013397895.1 Origma solitaria
CCCCATCCCCGTCCCATTGGCCGCGGCGGCTCCGCGCGTCACCGCTTCCTCCCGCTTTTGTGCGCCGCCCCAGCCGAGCTCCAGCCGAGCGGAGCCGAGCCGAGCGNTGTCGCCCCCACGAGGCGGGGCACGGCCCGGCCCCGCGGTGGCTCCGCTCGCCCGGTCGCTGGCGGGGCCGGTCCGCCCCCGNTGTTCCGAGCCGCGCCAGCCGCTGGGACCCACGGTGGTGACACCAGCCGCGGGTGGCCGCGCATGCCCCTCCGCGGGTGACCCCGGTAAGTCTGTCCTCAGCCCCCCCCTTTCCGCGGCCGCCGGGTCCTTGCTTCTGCTAATAGTTTCGTTCTTTTAATTATTTTACTGTCTGCAGCGGTGACCAAGAGTTTTGCAGCCGGGTCTGGCTTCCGTGGCTTTTTCTTCCTTCCTTGCTAGTCTTGCAGCGGGAGCTTGCCCGTCCGGCTGTGTTTGGGGAGCCGGAGGGGGCGAGCCGGGGCCGGAGCGGCTCCCCAAGAGGAGCGCGTTTCGTGTCCGCGGGTGCGGAGCGGATTGAGGGACTGACCTTCCCCGGGGCTCCCCGCACAGCCCCGCTTTGAGCTGCTGCTCTCGGGGCACTGTTTTCCCCAGGATTTTGCCCGGGTGCCTGTCCCAGCTGCAGCTGCTGACAGCGAGCGCCGGGGTTAGGCTCCAGTGCCCGCTTTGGGATGCGTTCGCGTCTGGAGCCAGCGGTTTCGGGATGTGGTCACTTGGGTCCCGAGTCCCTGGAAGGCATCCAGGGAGGTGCGGGGTACTTGGCCATCCCTCCCTCTCCTGCAAAGCTCTCCCTGCACAGTCTGGAGCGGTGGGGATGGGATGAGCGCGGGGAGGAAGGCTCCGCGGCGGGAACGGACCCGGAGCCCGAACCCGCGTGGTGCGAGTGGCCGGCGGAGCTGGGAAAGCTGGATTTGCACCTGGACGGAGCGAGCGGCTGCCGTGGGGCTGTGCCACGAGTCGGGATGATGCTCGGGAAGGATTTGTGCTGCCGGCACCAAAGCTCTGCCCTCCGCGGGAGGAGCGGGGCCGAGGTGGGAGCCGTGGACCAGCTGAGCAGGTCGTGCACAGTGGCCAAGTACAGCTCCTGCTGGCCCTGACACAGCTCGGAGAGTGGCTTCTCCCTCGGCTAGTGCTTGCATCCTCCTCTTTAATTCCTGTCTTGTAATCCAGTAGTTTTTGGAAGTAGATTTGCTCCTGGTTTGGGGAAGAGTCTTACATGTGTTGCTAGCATGCGGACTAAAAGCTCAGGGCTGGCTTGGGATTTGGAGGCTTGGGATCTGTGCAGGGTTTAAGTGAACCCAGGAATTTCCAGGGTCAAGCTCTTTCAGGTTTTTTTGTGAGAGTGAGCACTTTGGGGTAATTTCTTTCTGTGACACCTTCTGGATTTATTTCCAGTCCGGTTTGTGCAGTTCGATGTAGCTCCATGCAGGATTTGTGCATGGAGTGCAGCTCTTGGGAGCAGCTCCTCAGGTGTGCACAAGATCGGTTGTATTTGGGGGGGTGCCTGTGACTACCTGTGTCTCAATACCTGTGTCAGATAGTCCGATTTCCAGAACCCCTCATTTGACATTAGTTACAAACAGGGGTTCAAGATTTCCCAGCATTCCTGCAGATCAGAGCAGACCTCCATGCTGGGCACAGCCTTTACCCTGGGAAGGTTTTGCAGCTTGTAAAAGCTCCTCTGTTGAGGCAGGACGTGAGGCTGGATGGGCTGCCAGCCTGGTGGGATGTGAATGTAAAGGACCTTTTATACCTTCCTCATGTGAATGAATTTTGGTGCTGCAATTTTCTCCATGGGTCCTTAATCTCCACCAGAAACCCATAGCTCTGCCCTGTCAACGTGTGCTGATGGGCAATGCATTTATTTTTTTGGAGGCTGTTAGAGCCCTGTGAGGGAAGTGTGCTCATGCAGAGAGATGTGGTCTGGATTTTCACCCAGACGAAGTGACTCCGTCGCGAAGAGCCAGCGACTGCGGCAGCCAGAGGAGCGGCTCCATCCCGTCCGGAACGTTCCTATTGCTTGATGATGCTTTGTGATTTTAGCCTGCAGCTTGGACTTGATGCTCTGCGAATTTTCCCATTGGGAAGACGCCGGCGAGGATCACACGGTGTGTCTGGCTCCCTGGCAGAGCCGTGGGATGCAGTGTGCTGCTGCAGCATGGAAAGTGATGTGCTTCCAGCCCTGCTCGCCCCAGATGGACGTGGGAACGAGTGCGAGAGCTGGCAGAATGCACTGTTCTGGTGGATCTGGCCCTGCTGTCGGAGACCTCCTGGTCGAGGCTAGAGGGAAGTGAGTCAGGGTTTGCTGTTAGAAGGGATATCTTTTATTAGACTGCTCGGAGAAGGCGGGCTGGCTCTGGAGTGCACAAGGCTGTCTACACGTAGAAGAAAGGAGGGAGTGATTGCTCTGAGTCTACATTGGCTCTCCAGACTGAGGGAATCATCTGAAAGAAGAGAGAGGGGGGAAAAATAAGATAGATTCAGCTACTCTTCAACCTGGGCAGTTCATCTGGCCTAAGGAAGCACGTTTCATCTCTCTACAAATCTCCAGACTCTTTAGGTCCTGAGACCCAGCACAGGAGAGGGACGTGCATCCCTCATGCCAGCACGTGCCTCCCCCAGTTCACGGGAGGTGGAACAGACTTTTGCAGCCTGGCTCCCTCAGCCAGGAGCTGTGGGAGACAGGGATGGTGCTCGCTGATGCCTGACTGTAGCAGGAGGCTGCTGGACTCAGTCCTTTCCACTCCCCTCTTTGCACAGAGCACAGGCCAAGCACAGTGTGCACAGCAATGTGCAGAATGTCAGCTGTGCACTGGAGAGATGGAAAATGCAGTGCGGAGCCATGAGAAGTGGAATATGGATTTAATTTTTTTTGGTTGTTTTTGTGTCCGCAGACACTTTTTGGAAAAACAATAAATGGCCCACTGATACTGCACCTGGCAGGTTCACCCTCAATCCCCAGGCTTTATTTATTTACCTAATCAAGCCCCACACGGGGAAATGGGTGACCAGGTGTTTTTGGTAAGTCCCTCCAAGGAGCAGTTCCCCATCCCCACAGGTGGCCCTTCAGGCCAGAGCAGTTCAGCATTCCTTTCTGGCACCTTTTCTGCCTTTGCTGAGTGCAGTGTGAGATGCAGGGATGGTGAATGTTATCCAAGTTGTGCCTGAACCACGCTGTCTCTGCAGGCTTGCCCCATATCCCACATGGCATGAGCCTTCATCTGATGTGGTCAGTGCTGTGGTGAGCATCAGACACGCAAGTTTTCTGTCTGTGAAGGTGCAGGTGAGCACGCAGGAGTGTGGATATCTGGGCATTTTCGTTTGTTTTCTGTCTGTCCCTGGCGTTCTGATCTGGTCTAGCCAAGTAATCTTCCCGTGAGTCACTAAAATGCTGCGGGTGCCCAAAACAAAAGGGTGGTCAGGCATTGGAACAGACTGCCCAGGGAAGTGGTGGAACCACCATCGCTTGAAGTGTTCAGAAGAAGTGTGGATGTGGCACTTGGGGACATGGTTTAGTGGTGGACCTGGCAGTGCTGAGTTAATGATTGGACTCGATGTCAGAGGTCTTTTCCAGCCTTAACGATTCTGTGACCCAGTCAGTCTGTCCCCCTTTATTTTTCATAACACAAGAAATTAAATGCAAAGACCTCCTTCAAAAATCGGTGTCTTGCTCCTCAAAGCCCCTGGGGATCTGTTCCCTGCAGCAGACCTGTTGCATGGGCATGAGGAGCACGAAAAGAATGCTGTGGTGGGGCTGCAGGTCAGAGGTACCTGGCTCCCTGCTTTGTTTTGGTGCTGGGCATGTTGCTCCAGGAGCTTTCCCTGGGAAAAGGGACTGAGACCAGGATGGTAGAGGAAGCAGCATCAGCCTGGCCTGTGATGGGACTCTTGAAGCTCTACCTCTCTGTGACGTGGGGTGGGGACACACAGTTGCACATCGTCACTGTGTCTGGTCTCAGGTGCCAGCTGCTGTTCTCTGGGTGCTTAGAATGTCTGCAGAGGGAGCCCAGAGGGTTTGTACTTCTGAGATACACCTGTGAAAGATACCTGTGCCCTCTAAAAGAGGGGGTTCAACTCCCAAATGCCTTCCCCAACCACCTTTTTTTGTGCTGGAAGGTCCTAATATAAATGTTATTGGAGACCAAGTGGCTCAGAATTTGATGAGATTCTGTGGTTGGTTCTGCTCTCCTGGGTTAAACCCCAGGCTGGCCACCATTATATGCAGAGCTAATCGTCACTTCTGTGCAACCTCCTCTGATTTTATTCTCTCCACTCTGGAAAATGATTTGGTGCAGCCCAGGGAGAAGGAGCTGTAAGAGCAGTGAAGCAGGGTGGAGCTGAGCCCGGGTTTGGCTCAGGAGCTGCCTGGGACAAAGTCCGGCTGGCAGAGCGTGCTGTGCCCAGCGCCTCGGGCCAGGTCCTGGAAGGAGCTGGCCGAGCTCCTGCGTGGGCTGCTGTGTAAACAGCATGTGTTCAGGCCAGGTCCTGGCGGGTGGGAGGATGGGTCAGGTGTTCAGGTAGTGATTAAACCCCAAATTGCTTGAAAAAATAGCCCTGGGTGCGTGGATTAGAGGTGCTCTGTGATACTACTGTGGCCAGGAACTTGCGTGCTAAAGTGACAAAAAGTCATCTGATTCATAGCTGGGTGATTCAGAGGGAGAAAAAGACTTTGTACAGTTGCTTTGGGAAAACAATTTGTGAGATAAGAAGTCTTTGTGATGGATGTGGCTCCTGCAATGCTTTGAGTGCTCTTGTGCTATTAGGACTGTTTTGGAGTGGTTATGTTTGTCCTGTCCATGTGCAAGGGTGTTGTGCACAGTGGCTTTCAGGTGCTCCCAAATCCCCAAGCGGATATTGAAAACGTGGCACATGACTGTCATTAGCACAAACATTGTGTGTAAAAGTGAGACCTGTGTCGAACTGGTGCAGAGGGTCAGGGGAAGATGCTGCTGCTTTGGCACATCTGTTTGAGGTCTGTCCTTGTTGAGGTTGTCCTCATCCTTCAGTCCTGAAGTGGTCAGGCAGCTGGACTAGATAATCACTGCAGATCCCTTTCAATTGAATTATTCTGTTCTGTGGATGTGCATGGAAGTCCCTTGTGATGAGGGCGGTGGAGCACTCAGACTGCTTAGAACTTTTGTGCTGCAGCCTCTTGGTTTTGGGTTTTTATCATTCAGCAGAGGTCGGATCATCACAGCCTAGTTGTGAACAGGAAATAATGTGGCATCATCCATGGTGAATAAGAGCCCAGAGGAATTTAACAGATCCTTAATCTCTTCACAGTGGGCTGTCTGCACCTTTTGCTCTTCCACATGGCAACAGCGATGCTTTATCCCAAGCCATGAAAATCCTGCAGAAGGGTGGTGCACACAGGGTGATGGGCATGTCTGGCTCTCACCAGCTCTTGATAACAGAGATATCTTGCCCAGTTACAGATTTAAGGCTTGTGGCATGCCCTGCATGAGGCAGTGCTTTGATAAGAAAGGCTTGTTTGGGTTAAATGCCTTGGGGAGAAGATGTGAGGGTGAGGTTTGTTATCACAGGTGGTGAAGGTGAACAGCAGAGCAGGTGAGAGTGTGTGCAGGGAACTCTTCCTTTCAGCCTCTCTCCGCTTCCTCTCTGTCACTGCCTGGGGAGTGCCCTGGGGGGAACTGTCCCTCTTTTGCGGGGACAGTGCAGTGTCACTGCAGAGGGCAGGATAACAGAGTTCTCCACTTGTTATCTCTAGCTGGGTGATGCTGATGGGGGCTGGTGATAGTGTCATTTACAGAGGGGTTATAACTCTGAAGTCACGGAGGATGTGGCTGGAGGGAGGTGTGTGCACTGGGTCTGCGGGGCAGAGAGGTTTGGGAGTGTGTAAGTGATGAATAACCAGTACCTGGAAATCAGAGATCAGAGATTTGGGCTTCCTGCTGTCAAGACTGATCTGTGCACTGATGTTTTGTGGAGCTGTGGAGCAAGGCTTGTTTGATGAAGCATCCTTCAGTAAGGATACCAAATTGTGCCAAGTTCCTGGAAAGCTTTCCTTGCTGATGCGAAATGTTCACACAGCAGCCTCCATGCCTTCTGTTTGCCTTTCAGCACAAAACTACAGCACTGATCCCTCTACTGCAATCCTTCTGCTGACTCCCCTTTGGAGAGTGGCTTCTGGGAAACCTCAGCACCCGGTGGTTAATAAACCAGTGGAATGCATTTGCTGCTCCTTGGTCTTAGTCCCTCGGTGCTGTTGCTAACAGAATAGCAAGAGTCATTAGAGAAATATGCAAGATATTCCAGTTATTTCTCTTTGGATGGTGCTGGTAGCAAGTAAAAGAGATAAACAGACTATGTTGAGCTGTGCTTAGATTATTGCATCATTGGTTTTATTGAAAGGGTCAAGGTCCAGCTCTGGATGTTGTTGCAGGATGCATTTGAGCTGCTCCTGAGCTGTGCTGTGCCAGAGGGAAAATATTTGGGAAAGACATCCTTTTGGTGCTCTCTCCTTGTATTCCTTCTGAATGGTGGCCGTGGCTGCAGTGCCTTGGTAGAGTCATGATGGCACAAGTCCTGTCAGGTTCATTTCTTGTCTTTGCACTGGAAAGCTCTGCCCTTGGCTCCTGTTAACCCCCAGGAGCTGGCAGTGGCGGCCAAGGGAAGGTCTGCTGACCTCTGCCGCAGCCTACTGGGTGTTGGGGCTGGGAGGGACCATCAGGGCTCCCTGGGTGTGGAACCACACAGCCCAGAGTGGTGCTCTGTCCCACTCCTGTCCTCAGTTTTCTGCTAGGATGGCTCCCGGTGGCTTTGCGGGCTGGCTGGGTCTGCTTCACTGGAGGCCTAGGCTGAGGTCTGCTCGCTGCTCTTGTGATATGGTGGCTTTTGGCTGTGCTACCCGGCGAATAGGAAGTGCTCCTGGGTGCTGACTTGAGTCACAGGTGGCTCTGAGGAAAGGACAGCTGTGTTGTTTTCTGCATGCCCTGATGATGGGCTTTGTCTGAAGACTGGCTTGGCTTCACCTTGCTTGGCTGAAATGAAGGATTTGAAGAATCGTGCCTGTTCTTTCCCATTTTTGTTTGGATTGGGGGCGCTTACTGAGGCTCTCCACAGTGCTCTCCCTGAGATGCTGTCATTGTTAAAGATAATGCACAATGCGTGTCACTGTGTGACCTGCCTGATGACACAAGAAAAAGAGAGAAAATGTTTGTTTGATCATTCTAAAATTTCAGCATCACAGGTGTGAAAAACATCTGGTGTGAGCCTGGTCAGCTGTCAGGGGTGAGGATGTGTTTTCACAATTGGCTTTAGGACTCAGCACAAAGGTGAGTCTTCATCTTGGGATGGGCAGGAGCTAGTTCTGGTGTTGGTCTATGTCCAGGAAATCCTGTGTTGGAGAACTTCCCTTTGAGGAAGCCAGTGGGGCTGTCCCAGGGAGGTGGTGTGGCACACTGAGCTGGGATGAGATGGAGCAAGGCTTCCTGTGCCTGGTTCATCATCACTTGGGAGGTTTATTTGCTTTCGATGCCCGGTGTTGCCAGGGAGGTGCAGTTGGGTGTCTCACCCCTGCGGGAGCTCCCCAGGCAGTGGTGGCTGTGTGTTTGCTGTGGGAGCCAGCAGGAGGTAATGAAAGTGGGAAATGTTTGTGGAAGAACATGAGAGGTGTTGGACAGGATCTTCCCTTGCTGCGTGGGGATTCTGCCACCTCCCTGACCTTCCTTGGGCTGGTTTTCCAAAACCTTGGGCAGGTATGGTTGAAGGGCTCCAGGCTGAACATCACCGCCTTCATGGCCACGTTCAGGGCTTGGAGTGGTGCCCTTGCAGGGCTTTCCCCAACCCAAAGAGGATCCTGGCTAATCCCTGCTCCATCCATCACTTCCCTGTCCATTTGCTGCCTGCAGCAGGCACCTCTGCCTGCTCCCCGTGTGGAGCACTGCTGACAGCCCTGGCTAGCACCGTGGGGATCCTGGCTGCTCAGTCCCGTGCTAAACACTCACGGGACACACTTGGTTGCATTTCCCATAAAACCTCCTGCAGTTACCTTGCAGTGAGGCTCTATTTTGGGGCTGTCTCTGACGTAATCTGTCAAGACATGGACTGCTCTTTGACTTACTGCTGCAAGTCTGGTTGGGGATGGATGACCACTTGCTTACCTAGCATTACCAAAGCAACGAGTTGTTGCTTTCCATGACTCATGAAAATGCACTGTAGGCTCTCTTAAGAATGGCTGAGATCATTTTTTGGCTGGCTTTGGGCATCTGGTTTCCTTAGCAAATAGCAGTGGGGGTGGAGGGAGGGGGATTTCCAAACTCATTTCTTTGTATGTGTGATCTGGATTTTAGAGCTCAGAAAGTACTTACTTAGTTTGAAAAAATGGGGGGAAAAAAAGGACCTGTAACTTCCATGTCTGTTTAGTTTTTGTAGCATGTCTCATTTAGTTGTGGTTTGGTGTAAAAAGGGGAAAGGTGCTAATAATATTACAGAGCCATATGCTGTGTTTCTCCTCTTAAATAAGCAAGGATAGAAACATTATGAGTGGTGTTTTCCTTTTAGAGCAAATCCTTCTGGGGAAGGAGAAGGAGGCAGAGAGAAAATGCTGCAAACAAAATTGTAATTTAATCTTTCTTTTTTTTTTCTTTTTTTTTATTTTTGGACCGTGTTTGCTTAAATAGGGGAATTTGTTTCGACAGTGATGCAGCAGAGCCTCAGCAAGAGGTGTTTTGGTGCTAGGCTAATCTGATTATTATGTTTTAAATATTCACTTATTTATTTGTAGACCCTTGATTCACTTTCTGGTTTTTTCCTGTGCAGCCCAAAGGTAGCAGCACGGACATCCTTGAGAAGCAGGAGCAGCAAGATTAGCATTAACCAGAGGAGAATCAGAGCTCTGTGACAGCTTCAGAGGGCAGGAGGTCCCCAGGTGTTGTGACACCTCTGCAGCCAGGTTGCAGCAGCCTCTGTGCTATCTTTCCCAAGTCCAGCCACCCTCTGCAGGCACCTGAGAGCAGACAGAGAGAAGGGAGGGGAAATCCTGGGTAGGCAGAAGGTAACTGTTTGGATAGGGAGATTTGTGGAGCAGTGAGTTTGGTGTGCCTATCCTTTGCAGGGGTGGAAGGCGCGAGGGTTCAGTGTGTTCCACACTGTGCAGCCACGGTAGCCAAGTTCAGGAATTTGGTAGCTGTGGACCGACCCCTACTGCTGTGCATGATCTGCACTGGTGCTTGGCTGGGTTAATTCCGTGACGGACGGGGCTGGAGCTGCTCCAGGGCTGCAGAGGAGCCGCAGATCCGTGCTGGGAACAGCAGGAACACAGCAGCTCAATGGCCCGGCCCTTGGCCAGGGGTGAGTGGGAACAATGTGCCTGAACAGGTTTGTGCTCACTTCCTTGTAATCTCGGAGATGAGATAATGCAGAAACCGGTGATGTTTGCCAGCGCGAGCAGCGAGGTTTCCTTTCTGTGCCCCCATGCGTGCCCTGCGAGCAGGAGGAGCTGCCTCGCTGCTGTCTCTGATGAAAAGCTGATGAAAAGCCAAGCCTTGGAGCTCGAGGAATGGCATGGTTGAGCTCCAGGGAGGGTGATGGGTGCTACCCCCAGGGCTGCTGAGCACAAGCACCCCGTGCCAGGAGCTGCTGTGTGCGCCACAACTGCTCAGGCCCTTCATGTTCTCCTCCTCCTCTGAATGTCTCTGCATCTTTGTTTGTTACTTTGGACAGAATGGGTACAGACCACTGATTTAACCAGAAGCGTAGTCTTTACCCTCTTTTACCATGGATTTAATATATTCAGTGCATAGCCTAGCACACCACAGATCCAAGTCTTCTAGATCTTGTTTTGTTCCATGCAAAACCAGGAAATAAATGTGACCTGAAGTGTTCTGCTCTTTGTGGTTCTTGTGAGTGTTTGAACGTGTGGCCAGGGTTTGTTTCTCTGAAGTGGCGGGCAGCTGCAGCCCTGGTGCCTGTGGTGCCCTGGTGGCACTGCCCAGGCTCAGCAACAGCACGGGATGAGCTCTGCGAGATCCTGCACAGGCTTTTTCAGAAGGTCAAGTCCTTATTTGTAAACTAAGTTCTACCAGAAGGTATTTCTGCGGGGCAAGATACAAGCAGCTGTAAATCTGGTGGTTTTGGTGAGCAGGGAATGACAGCAGATGAGCTGGCATAGCTGAATTCCATGGCTTTACCCTGCTCGAAGCTGGATAAAAGCGGTGGAAGCAAAATTTGGAATGCTTTTCTGCTGAATGATTATTTTATTTTTTTAAACTGCTGTGCCTTGATATCGTCCCCCAATGCATAATGTTCTTTGGACTAGGAAAGCCAATATCAGGGTACCCCAGAGGGGCTGCCTAGTTTCTAGGCAGGTGTTGCTACGAAAACTGGATTTTTCCATCTGTAATTTACAGATGGAGATGTTGAAAGAGGCCTCCTCTCCCTGAAATTAAGTCATTCCCTGTCCAGTCTAAGGCTTCCAGTGTATAGTATTTGGGAAAAGGAATTCTGGATCACATTCTTTCCTCCAAAGAGTAGTGATATATTTCTTTCAAAGTAGATGTTTCTATTCCTTCTTGTTTGAGCATTTGAGATGTGACTTGCACTTCTTCAGCTTTTGATGTCTGCAAATACTTCTTTTTACCAAAAAAAAAAGCAAAAAGAGAAGTGTGGATTCTGATGTAATCATGTGACTCCAGGAATCAGATTCTTATGAAAAACACAAAATCCTGTGAGAGTTTGCAATGCTTAGGGTTACCCCATTGTCCAGCAATGGAAATGGAAAATTTGGTAAAACTTTCTGCTCCCAGCTCCCTGTCCCGAGATGCTTTCCCATCCCTTGGTGTCTGAGTTGTTGCAAGAGATATTTAGATTGTGTATTTAGATTGTGTGGCTTTTGTGGGATTTTTTTTTGTTTGTTTGTTTTTTTGTTTTTGGGGGTTTTTTGTTTGGTTTTTTGTTTTGTTTTGGGGTTTTTTGTTTGTTTTTTAATGTTGTGGGGTCTTTTTTATGATTTATATGGTGAAGTATTTTTCTGCTTGCATAGTGAAATTTGCAGATCTGTGGTCTTGAGGCTCTCAGGTGCTCTTTGGGTGATGTGTGAGGAAGGTCTCTTGTGGAAGCCTTGCGCTCTTTGGGCATTTTAAAACCTAGAGAGAGCCTTGCTGCTGTTGTGGCAAGAATCAATGCCAATGCAAATCGCTGTGTAAACCCAAACACTTAAGCTGCATTGGAGCCTCTTCTCCCCAAACCCTTTGCTTCCTTGCATTTCCCTTTCTGGGGTGGTTGGTGGTTGGGGTTTTTTGAGCTTTTTTCTGAGTCTGTCACAGGAGGTTTAACCTGGATGTTTGCTTTCTGCAAAAGTGAATGAAGTGCCTTTCCACCTTGGACAGGAGCAGGCTTGAGTGTTCAGAGAAGCACAAGCACTCAGAGTAGACAATTGAGGTTCCTGCGCTGCTTGTGGCTGTGGGACAGGAATTAGGGACTTGCTTGGGTGCCTCAGAGCTCACTGAAGCTGAAATCCAGGCTAATGCAAGTCCTCTGTTGCTTAACTCTGCCTGGGTGAGCCCTGTTAGCTGTCTCTGGAGGTATTTAAAACCTGCCTGGATGTGATCCTGTGCAACCTGCTCTAGGTGAGCCTCCTCCAGCAGGGGGTTGGACTGGGAGATCTCCAGAGCTCCCTTCCCACCCCACCCGTTCTGGGATTCTGTGAACATCTGGAAAACAAAATGTCTTCAGAGGGCAACGCTCTCCCACCGCAAGCAGGCAAGCAGAGCCAGCGTGTTTCTCTACAACGTGGGAGATATTTATCCTGTGACTAAGCAGAAAAGTTAAGAGATGGAAAAGGTCCTATTAGATCATCTCATCCACCTCCCTGCTGGCGAGCAGCTTTTCTCCCTGGTGTGTATTTATTAATAGGCTTGGGCAGACAGGAGTGGTTTGCTCAGGGTTCTGTGGGGGAGCAGCAGACAGCCTGTGCAGGTGAGGGACTCTGCGTGCATGTGAGTGCACCTGCACGTGCACCACTTGCTTGCAGCAATAGGATTTTGCAGTAAAAGGGCCAAAATCTCTGGATTTGACATTCTTGGCGTGTTTGGAGCCTTCCCGTTAAGTTGCTGTCAGCTTGTGCAGGCACAGGCTTGTCTTTTTTTAGCATTCTAGGAACGAGCTAATTTTACTTTATATTTATGATGGAGTAGGTGGCTTGAAAACTAATAATAATGGGGGCGGGGGAAATAGAAGCCTTTTGGAAAGGAGAGGTCAGCCAGCTGGACCTCTGCACAGCTGGCCTGGGCTCCGCTGGCCATGATCGATGGCAGTGGTGTGCGAAGGCTCCCGGAGGAGATGTCAGAGAGGTGCAGGTGGAAATGCTATTGCCATGACAAACAGAGCAGCGCTGGAGCGTCAGGCCAGAGCTTGGGGACCATCAACATTGCTTGGTTATTACTGCTTAGTAACCACAGCACGGCCTCGTGCGCACGGATCGGTTTTTACTTCCCGTTCCCCGACTGCAGGTCAGGGCGCTCGGGTTGAAATCGCTGAGTGCTGAGTGTAAAGGGACAAATTACTCTATATTCTGAGCATAAAGGGACAAATTCTGTCCTTAACTAAGTCAGGGGAGAACTAGAGCATGTGCTCAGAACAGGCAGGGGTTGGGACCAGAAATTTCCTCTCCAGGCATGTGCTGAGCTGCCTTCTCCCACTGAGGCTGACTTGGCTTTTGCACTTAGGATCACTTCGCTGGCTCCGGAGGTGTCTCCTGATCAGCACCTGTGTGAGATCAATATTTAGGGTTAAGCACAAGAACCGTTCTGTGGTGCAGCTGAGCAGCCAGCCCTCCTCTGCACCGGTGACATCTTTCTGCTGGTGGTGGCATTTTGTTTGGCCCCTGGGGCTGTTCTGCAGGGGCTGGTAATCCATTTCCTGACACCACGGTACATTTTGTGTGGTTTTCTGGAGGCGTTACGGGACATCTCTTGGCTGAGTGGCTGCTCTGATGAGTTGGGAGCTCTCTCCCAGATCCATGGAGGGTGTTTCACGGTACAGGCAGTGTCCCTGGCACCAGTGGTCTTTCTCTTGGCATGTTCTGTGGAAGTGACAATATCACAGATGACATTTTCCAGGAAAACTTCCAGCGCTTGTAAAGAGCTCTGACATGGGCTTCGCCTCCCTTCCCTCCACTAGACATTTTCTAGGGAGGAGGGAGCTGGAGCAGGGCACAGGGCATGCAGGGAGCAAATCTGCCTTATTATTATTTAATTTAGAGAAGACTTGGCCTAAAGATGTAAAAAGGAATTGCAAGCACTGTCTGGACACCACCTCTCCTCATCAATTAGCAGCATTAAACTCTCAGCAGGGAGGATTAATTAGAAAACTGAAATCTTCCTATCATGACAGCCTTCTGGTTTCCATTGAAATGCAGCCGGAGGACTGGAAGGGCTTCTGTATTTTGTTTTGATATGCAGGCATATGTTTCTTTCCATCCTGGAAATTAATTCTGTCTGTCTGTAACGGAGCTGTGGGAATCAATATTGAGCTGAACTGTATTTCTCCAGAGCTTTCTTCTAAAAGTAGTTGACTGCTTCCCCACTGTGCCTAATAAGTGACCTGATTTTGGTGCAGCTGAGCAGCTCTGCCAGTTCAGAGGTGCTGTACGGCTGCCTTGATGGTGCAAGGCTGCTTCGTGGTCTCTCAAGGGTGATGGGCTTCTCTTTTCTGAAAGTCTTCAGGTCAGACTTTCTCTGAGCTGGACAAAATGCCCACAGTGACTTTCCATTGCTCCACACCAGGCTGGACATGGTAGGAGAGGAAATTACTCATCCCGCTGCCTCCCTTGCAGACTGCTCTTGGCCTTGGTGAGCTGTCATGCTCTCTGTCTTAAGTTCTGCAATGCCCTGAGCTGGGTCCTGAGGCAAGATATGCCTTTTCCTCAGTGTCATCATCTTTTCTTCCCTCCACCGGGCTCGGGGAATGAAGCAGAGTCGGAGCAGCAGCAGGAAGGGGAGCAGGGCACTGTTGGGTGATGGCACAGCTTGGGCAACTCTTCTGGAGAAGAAGCTGCCTCGGGTGCACTGGGGCGAGCAACAGGCTGTGCTCAGGCTCCGCAGAGCCACAGCTTTGTGAAAATTGGGTGGGGAAGGGCTGGCAGGGCAGACCTGGGGGGCCCTGAGCACTCTGAGCTTCGGGCAGTGTGTGCTCTGCAGGTCTGTGAGGCTGTGTGAGCATGTGGCCGTGTCACCGTCTGCTTCCCGCACTGCTGGTGGCTCGTTTGTCACCGTGAAGGCGAGTGCACTTGAGTTCAGAGGCCACGGGGAACGAAGCCTCTGTGCAAGCAGCCCCACAAGCTTGTTTCGTAACCCCATCACGCCCCACTGAGAGCAGGCACGAGCCAGCGACTGCTGGGGACAGCACAAGGCAGAAACATGGTCCTTCTGCCCAGCACCACAGCTGGCTTCGAATCTTTGCTAGGCGCTCACTGAGCTCTGCCTTCTCCCTCTGGTCTCACCTCCATCCAGAGCAGAGGTGGCATGAGCAAGGAGAGGATCTGTCGAATTTTGTGGTGGCCCTCGGGGTCCTGGGCTCCCCGTGTGCTGTGGAGATTGTGCTTCTTGCCCACGAGGAAGGAGCCAAACAAGCAGGTGGCTGCTGAGAGAGCAGAGAGGGGTCAATTATTGCTGAGCCCTGGGCTTCGCAGTCGATCAGAAAGCCTCGCTGGGATCGATACAGTCCTGCTGGGCTGCAGGGCTGAGGCTGTGCCTTGTTAAAGAGGAAGCTGTGCAGGGGATGGCTGCAATGGACTATCGATCAGGGCAGGCTGAGGGGAAGGGCTGGATCACAAGGGCTGGGGGGATGGCTCCCCTGAGATGCAGATGTGTTATCCTCTGTGCTCTCGGGATGCTGCAGGGGAGGGAAAGCAGCTCAGACACAAGGTGGGTGAGTGGGGGTGATGGCACAGTGGCTTCACAGCCCTGATCGTGCCACGAGGTCATGCCGAGGGCGTGGGATGGATCTCCCTCCTTCCCAGTCCAGAGCTTGGTCACTTAGTGTTGAAATCCCTGCTGGAGCTTGTTGGGTCAGCCATAAAGTTGGTTATGCATTTGATACTTTTAGAGGCTGAAGCTGCAGGGACAGGGTTGGTTTCTGCTTGCCATTATCCTCGTGGGGAACTGGGCATCCCAGTCCCTGGTGCAGGTTCCAGCTCGCAGGCCAGGTTCTCCCGGGCACAGTGTTGGATTTGCAGCTCTTTGGTGTAAAGCTTCGTTCATGGAGACTCTGCATTTCTGATTCCAGATGCTGTTCTCCCAATTGCTTTTCCCAGGAAAGATTTTTCTCTGAGACAAACACTTTTCTGATGGCTAATTGCACCTGAAGGTTTTGCTATCTATTCTTCCTTTTTGGTTTCTGCTCCTTCTCCTTCCTGTTTTTCCCAGAAACATGGAAGAAAGAGGCCTGAAGCTTCACTTTCCAGATACACCGTTTTGTTTTAATTTCCCTCCCACAAAGCCTTCGGTCATTTGAGGAGAAAGACAAAAATAAGACCATGAAAACCTGCAGGAGGAAGAAATTACAACATTCTTCTTCATTGGCTTTTATATTGCATGTAGAAATACCTTCCCTTTGCTGTGTTCACTTAGAGGGGAATGTTCATTGGAATCAGAGGGTTTCTGTAGGTGTGATTGGCATCAGGGTTTCCCTCTGATTCATAAGTGCATGGAGAACTATCTGAGGACAGGATTTTGCTCTGTGAAAGGGAAGATGATGCAGGACAGTGCTCTCCCCTAGCTGCAGACCATCATCCTCACAGGCAGAGCTGTGTGTGTAAATAATCCTAGCTCAGCTTCATGCAGAGAGATGAATTCTCAGGGTTGAAGGAGATGAGGATCCTTCAGACTGGGTCACTTCAGTGCCTGATATGAAAACTTGTGTTTAGGCACAGTGTGAGATGGGCCAGAGGAGGGCTTTGGGGTGTCTGCAGATTGGTTCATCTCCACCAGTCACTGGAGGAGGTGGTTCCTCTGTAAAAAAAGTGAGTTCAGTGGAGACAGTTCTGTGCTGTGCAGCCCCTGATAGAAGTAAAAGCCCAGACAGGTGGGGAACATGTGTGTTCTCTGGACATTGGCTCTGCTTGACTTGTCTGTTATCTGTAAAGTAGATTAACTCTGACCTGATGGGGCTGTGTTGTCTGACCTTTGCTGATAGAAGAGTCCTTTCTTAATCCTTTTGAATTGCTTCTTTGTGTTGTGGATTTCCAGAAGTTTGAGATCTGTAGGGAAAATCAAAGCTATTTAATATGCCACTATATATTACTGATTACTGCAGTGACTTTGGCAAAAAGAATATTACTGTAAAGAAAGAGAAGGAACTGACTGAGGAAAATTCCACTACCTAAAGGGGCTGCAAGAGAGTGGGGAGAGACTTTTTACGTAGGAGTGGAATGATAGGAAAAGTGGGAATGGCCTTAAACTGAAGGAGGAGAGATTTAGATTAGATAGTAGGAACAAATTCTTCCCTGTGAGGGTGGCAAGACCCTGGCACAGGTGCCCAGAGAAGCTGTGGATGCCCCATCCCTGAAAGTGTTCCAGGCAAGGCTGGATGGGGCTTGGAGCAGCCTGGGATAGTGGAAGGTGTCCCTGTCCATAGCAGGGGCCTGGAACTAGAAGATCTTTAAGATCCTTTCCTACCCAAACCACTCTATAATAACTTACTGGAGCGTGCTGTCTGGAACATTTCGTTTAGAAAGTAATTTCTGAGAAGAGGATTTGTTTTGAGATTTCAATGGCTTCTTTAAAGGGCTGTAATGGGAGTTAACAGCAGGACTCAGGCAGGTTCTGAAGCTCTTATTCCACGTACACATCGTGCTAGAACGAACAGGGTGGCTCAGGAGAGTTTTCTCCAGAAGCATCTGTCAAGTACAGCTGCCCTGGCTGGTCACTGACTGAAGGAATCCTCCACTGTGCAGGATTGGCTTCCAAGCACTGATCTCTTCTCTCAGCAACACATGTTGTGAGATTCTTAAGCATTTTCGGGGTGTTGTGCCCAAAACTGGGGAAAAGGAGCCTCAGGTGATGGGTATTGATAGAGAATTGCTTGTGGGGTTTCAGGGGCTGTAGTTCCCAGGGCACTGGCTGGCTCCTCCCATGAGCTGTTCTGGTCTGTGCATGTCACTTCTTGCTTAGCAGCCTGACCAGGGGAGGCTTTCTCCTCCTCATCTTGGCTCCTGGAGTTTGTCCCTTGAGCTCTCCGGGGAGATATACCTGCAAACCCAGCCTGGTTACACACATGTCTGCAAAAATTCCATCCCAGCTGCATGTTCATGAGCATGGAATCACAGAATCATTTAGAACTTTTATATCACAGAGTCCAACCATTAACCCAGAGCTGCCAAGTCCACGGCTAAACCATGTCCGCAAGTGCCACATCTGCATAAATGCACAGTCTTTAATGGCTGTTTTTTTACTTCCCTTGCATGGTACATCCTTTGGATAACCTGAGTGGAAAATGCCGTGAGAACAGACTCTTGTGTGTCTAAGTGACATCAAAATTTAGCTGTCCTTTTGTGTATCTCAAAATATGGATCCAGGTTCCAGGACGGTTCTAAGTACAGCAGGTCAAATGTTCTGTAGTGTGTAGAGAAAACGATAAGGATGAGATTGGGATGACCAGAGAAAAACTGTAATATTCCAGCCACTCTCCGTTTGCCTTCAAATCCCTCTTTGCCAAGCCTGCAGCCTGCCTGAGCTATCAGCACACATACATTTGTGTTCTCACCATTAAAACAATCTCATTTGCTCTGCTGTTGTTTTTAACACTACCCTAGCGCTGGCCTCTGAAGCTTTTTGAAAATAACATTTACAATAATATTTTTAACAGTTCCGTAGTATACAAAACTCCAGTGCTCTGGCAGGACTCCCGGAAACTTGCTGAAAGTTAATGTGGTCAACTCTTAAAAAGGAGAGATTTTTTCCGCTTGACTCTTGCTTGTTAAACTCTCTGAGCCCAACATGTTCCCTGCTGCTTGAAAAAACAAGGAAAGTCCCAATTTTAGCAATGCTAGTTTGAGTAGCTTTCCAGCCGAGCCCTATTTCAGGGGCAACTGTGGCTTTTATTTATTTTTTTTTTTTACAATGGTGTGTCCCTACACCTTAAAACCAAAGTGTTAAGTGGTGCTCAGGCAGGAATAAGTAGGTGCTGCTCTCCCTGGAAGCCTGGGGATGGTAAACTGCAGAGGGAAATGCCCTTGCTTGGCCTGCAGTAGTGGCAAGACATCCTGGCTTGAAGTCCATGTTTCATGGTGGATGCTGAGCCTCTGTGGGGTAAGAACAATCCTTTTTGGGGTAGGTGATGGTGTAAATCCCATGTTTCAATAGCAGACAGCAGGTGACTCCAGCTCTCAATGCTGGACCACACTCTTCCTGCTTTCCTCACCCTCCTTCTGCATAATTTCTCCCAGAAAGTCTCCTGATCACTCTTTTCTGTCTTCCCTTAAATCCAGGGAAAAATCACACTTCTGCATCCTCTCCTCTCCTGCTTTGCTTGCTGGAGCTTAGATGCACAGAGGCAGGAGTCATGGATATAAGTTCATAGCTGAACTGTTGTCTCCCTTGAGCTCAGTCTTGCTTAATCCCTTCCCAGGCAGGAGCATGGGAGGAAAAAGGAAGAACTGGGATGAATTTTCAAAGTGGATTAACAACCTTACATACATCTCTCATGTAGATATTCATACCCTGCACTCAGGGAGCCGTAATGAAGTTGAGCCACTCTGTCTGCAAAGTTTGGCTCAGAGGAATCAAAACTGCTTTTCCCCTAGATGAGAGTGTCTGTTCTGGGCTTTCCTGCAGGTTAGATAACTTCCAGCAGTTTCCTCAGCACACTGGAGCAGCCAGAGTCTCTTGCATGCACAACACAAACCTGGAATACATTGCTCCAACATCCCTGGGAGCCAGCACCTTTCTGAGCTTTGCAGACGCCTGCCAGGGAGATTTTGGGTAGATGTGCACAGTTCTGCGGGCTGTGGGAGCAGGGCAGTGCCCAGTGGGAGCCCAGTTTTGGATGCTCACTGGTTTTGTGTTCCACACTGCCAACACTTGAAGGCTCTGATCGCGGAGCTTAGAGGGAGGAGAAGCTGCGTGGAGCTGCATCTGTAGGAAAAGGATTTTCCCTTTCTCTTCCCTCTTATTTTTTCCCCTTTCCCGCTCCCTGTTTTTCAAGGGACACAATAATAGGGCAGAATTTGTACTAGAAACAGGAATTTGTCCTTCTGTAACAGGAAGCTGCTGGTATGTATTTTTGGGAAGCCACGGAAATCGGCAGTGTTTGCAGTCCAGTTTGAAGGCTGGCTGTCCTCAGGATTGAAGAGATCTGCTAACACAGAAAACCTTTCTTTCTCTCGTGTATCCATGGAGATTTCCTGCCCTGTGTGCAGGGGGGTCCCGGGGGTTTGCTGTGGCAGAGGTGATGGAGAACAGCACAGGGGAGGGAGGGCTCTGCTGATGGAAAGGTCACCTGTTTTTTCCAGGGCTCTTTTGCACAGTTCCTGTAGGTGCGTGTTTTTGTGGCTGGATATGGATTGGAAAGGTCTGGAAGGTCTCCAGAAAGCCATTAGAAAAATCTGTGACAGTGCTAGGAGAATTAACCTGGGCTATCCCAGGAATTTACAGTGAATCCAGCCTGTGGCCCTGGGTGCAAACTATGCACACAGCTTAATTCCTGGAAATGTCACAGCAGTTTTGAAAGCAAAAGTGAAGATTTGGGCCGTTTCCTGCTCTTGTTATAATCAGATGGAATTTTCACCCTGCTTTCTTGCTGGTTTTCTGCTCGCTCTTGATTCAGCATTGCATAGACTGACCGGTTCCTTCTCAAGGTAGGATTTTTAACCGTTCAAGCCTTTTAGTGACTTCATTGCCTCCTCCTTCATGAGGCCAGGACAGAGCAGAGTCCCTGGCGGCCCTGGGCTCTCGGGCTGAGTGGTGCTGTCCTGGGAGGAAGCTGCAGCAGCAGCAGCAGAAGGAACAACACTCTCAGGGGCACATGGACATCTCCGCCTCTGCTGCTCTCTTATCGCCTTCCCTTCCTGCTCGTCTCTCTCAAAATAAGTTGGATAAATATCCCTCTGCTCGCCAGCACTGAGGCACCAGAGCTGCAGAAAATTGTTTTCATCCGTGCTTGAGACCATTCCTGGTTCACTTCAGATTTGTTGCTGTGTTTGAATTGATTTGACCAAGCCAGGAGGTTTTCAAAGTGCCTTTTCCTACCATTTCTGACCGATGCATCCTATGTAACATTCCAGGATCCATCTCAGTGTTCTGGAGCACACTGCTCTCGTTGACCTTGGGGCAACCTGCAGTGACTGCAGGGCAGGAATGTCTTACTCCCTGTGCAAGTCTGGTCGAGTTCTCGTCTCTCTTTTCTTGTGCTATCACACAGGTTTATGACCAAGAAATCTGGGGGCTTACCAGGCAGCTAAAGTGGAATTTGATGTTGTCTTCTATCACAGTGTTCTTTAAAAGGTCCCCATCTTTAGGTGGGTTTTGCCTTCGTTCAGTCTAAAATCAGCCTTTCCATTAGCGAGCAGGACTGCAGCAGGCTCAGGGCTGCTTTAGTTTCCTGGTGGCCAAAAGCCCCCAAGCCTTCCTGGGTGCAGAATTTTGGCTAAATGCAGGATGGCAGGTCACTGAAGCCTCTTCTGTGCTGGTGTTGGGGGCAGATGAAATCAGAAACTCTGGAAGGGCCCCAAGGGCCATGCCTGCCATGAGGGATGTGCAGGGCAGTCACTGCTGGGAGCTGCCTGCACTCAGCTTTGTTCCCATGCGATCGGAGGAAAGCTGCTCCAGCCGTGAGGAACCTTGGCTGCTGTTTGGAAGGCCTAAATTTAGGTTTGTGCTTTGATTCAGGGTGCCTCTGGGACTGTCTTTCCATGATCTGCTGTCAGCCTGTTCCCCAAGTGAATGTTATCCCACGGGGATGCTGTGGAATGCAAAGTGTTAAAGATGGCATTGCTTTAGGGTTGCATTAATCATGTAAAAACACTTTAAAATGTAGCGTAATTAAAATGTTCTACTCTTAAGGAAAGGAAGTTCAAGCTGTTTACTCCAAGATTTTGAAACTATTAAGAAAGCAGGTTTGTGGTGTGTTCCCTTTGGTGTGTGTAGAGGAGGGCAGACTCCTCCTCTCCATTCCCAACTAAAGGTCCTCTCCTTTCCCCCAGCCCAGGCGATGGTGGGGAGAGGCTTTGTGAAAAGTTATCCTTTCCAGTGACCCTGCTGTCATGTCAAAATTAATCTGTGACCTCTGTGTGTGTTTGTTACAGGGTGGATGCTTGAGAGAGGCGGATAAGGCACAAGTGTCTGGGACCGGTGGAATGGAGGCCTGATGTAGATGGAAAGATGGGTAAGAACTTGATTCCCCTGAAGCAATTAATTTTCTGCAGCCTGTTAATTTTGACGGGGACTACCAAGGATGGCGACAGAGCAGGAGACATTGCTAAGACGCTCTGACTGAATATTACATTGCTTTCTAATTTTTTTTGCAGTTTAGTGGTGCCAAAATTGGACAAATTTCCTTCTTATTCTGAGTGTGATCTGGTGGGTTATGTTCTAGGTGGAGTCTCTTCCCAAGTGTGTTTTGTATTTCTCTGCAGAGCATCTTCATTCCCTGTAGATCTTCTCCCAAGGAATTTTCTGTTTCAAACAGAGCTTGACTACATTGCTTTTCTAATTGGTGACCTGGATTAATTCCACCTTCTCCCTCTTCTGCTGGAATAGTTGTGTTTCAGTTGCTCTGTGGTGCTGAGGGAAACCTTTTTAAAGTAGGAATTATTTATAGTTCTAGAGGTACATCATGATTTTGATCTTATCTCTGTAGATAAGAACTTTCTCCTAAAGAAAATTCATTGTGTCAGAAATTGGGACTACTTGGAAGTGCTTAAATGGCTTCCTGACCTGGTGATCCAAGAGAGGAGATCTTGGAGGAGTCCTGGTTGAAGCTGAATGCTTCACTTGCACATTTGCAGCATTTACACAAGTTCACCCAAAACTTTTTAGGGATTGCTGAAATGATGCTTTAAAAAAGAAACAAAAAAGGAGGTGTGTGGGAAAATAGCAATAAATTTAGGGACTGTTCTTGCAGATGTGTAGAACCACAGAATCGTAGAATAGTTTGGGTTGGAAGGGCCCTTAAAGGCCATCTCATTCCAACCTGCCATGGGCAGGGACACCTTTCACTATCCCAGGCTGCTCCAAGCCCTGTCCAGCCTGGCCTGGGACACTGCCAGGGATCCAGGGGCAGCCACAGCTGCTCTGGGCACCTGTGCCAGGACCTCACCACCCTCACAGGGAAGAATTCCTTCCTAATATCTAACATAAACCTGCCCTGTCAGTTTGAAGCCATCCCCCCTTGTCCTGTCACTACCTGCTCTCATAAAAAGCCTTGTAGAAATGTGATTCAGAGTTTGGTAGTGGTTTGAATTTAAAAATGAAAAGTATGAAGCCATTGCCACACCTTAACTCTTTATTCTCCCCTATGGAGATAGGAGAAGAGTGATATTTACCCCATCCTTGCTTTATGTCTGTGTTCTTTTTGCTCTTTCTCTGTTACCTAGAAGAGAGATTTTGCGTGTAGAGAGCTAATTTAAAGCTAGGCTAAAAAAAAAAAAAATTAAAAAAAAAGGGAAGGGAAGGGAAGAGAAAGTCCAGATCTGCTTCTTCAATATAAAGAATGACAAATTTCAGTTTAAGATCCCTGGTGACTAACCCCAAAATTTTTTAGAAACATTTTCACTTTGAAGGCAAAAGCCACTCCTTTGTCAATGCAGTGTGGGTTTTTTTAAGAAGGAAAGCTCAGACTTGCCCTGAGCACCAGCAGGGAAGGAGTTGCTGGCTCCAGTCCACTTCTCAGGAGCTTGTCAGTTTGATGGCTTTGATTCAGTTTGATTTCAGTTTGATGTATAGAGAGTGGTTGATAGAACCTGCCCAAGGTGCCTTCAGCCTGCCTGCTGCAAACCGGGGCAGTGTTAATTGTGAAAATTCTGTAGTGAAGAGAGCGCCCTTTTGCAAAGCACGGTGGCTGTTTTCTGGGAGTGTGAGCTGAATCAATGGGAATTCTGTGCAGGTTTGGAGCTCTGCTTGCACTTGTGTTTGGGAGGAAGGTGCTGTGTGTGTCCCCTCGCCCAAATGTCACTGCTGTGGCTCGTCACCAGCAGCATCCACGCCTGGGTGGGGTTAGATCTGCCAGGCTGTGTCTAGATGGGGTCGTGTTGTGGTCCTGAGTCTGCTCTGTGGCTCGTCTGTCATGATGAGATGGGTGAAGCGCTGTGTGTTTCCATCAGTGGTACTGCGTGCTGCTTGTTAAAGAACTGCTGCAATGGCTTTGCTGATGCACAGAAATTTGGGCTGAATTTTGAGGGTTTATTAGTTTTGCTTCTCTCCCTCTTCCTTTTATATGTGTTTGTTTGTTCCATGCATTGGATGAGGGAGCATTTTCAAGACGGAATTTGCAGTCATGTCACTGAATTCCTTCTGGAAAAGACCGCAGAGGAGATGTGTTGTTTGAGATGATCTCTGACAGTCTGTTCCAGGTCTATCTTTTTTTTTCAGGATCCTTTTTATAATCTGCTGAGTGTCTCAGAGTTCGGCACAGGACTGTTCACTCCTAGACGTGTTCTGGGGAAGTTGCATGACCTTGCGTGGAGACCACAGGGCGGGAAGTGGGGACTTCTGGCGTCTCTGTGTCATGCAGTGCTTGGAGCAGCACTGCAGCCGTGGCATCCTGGGGCTCTCGCAGGTCCACAGCAACATCCCCGAATGTGCCAGCTTGGGACCAGCCTATGTCCTCAGCATTGAGTCTTTTTATTCCTTCAGCTCACAGTCCACTTCCATCTGCAGCCTCTCCTTGAGGGTCCAAGACTCTTTATAATTTCATCAAATGTGTCCTTATGACACTTTAAAAGATGTCCATATCTCCAGTGCATCATCTCCATGATGAAAGATCATGGCCAACAGGTATTAAAAATTGCTGTGTTTAAACATGACATCATAGTGAAAGTAATATTAAAAAAATTGCAGAAGTTGGTACAAAAAGCACCAGCTCGTTTGTTGCTTAACTTTTATTCTTTTTATTTTAAAAATAATTTAAGTATTCCTGATTGTGGTTATGGAAAGCTCTGTGTGTGCACGTGTGTTTCTGATGATAAAAACTCCAGGAAGGCTGATCTGTTCTGCTCAGAGTGCATCCATACAATTCAAAGGTTTAGGTCTTCAGTGCTTCGCTGGAGCAAGTGTGAGTTTTGCTTCAGCAGAAAGGTCATCTGAGGTGTGGGAGATGGGAGAATGATATTGTTTATGGTATTGACTTGACAGAGTGTGTGTGATTGCAGGCTGGGCTGGCAGAAGGCACAGCAGCTTGCTGGAGGCTTGTTTGAACAGCCCTGGCACAGCCATTTAACTCAATTAATTGTTTTCTGGGGGGCTGTTGGAACAGAGAGAGCTGCAAGAGCTGGTGGGGGCAGAGCAGACCCTATCCCATGGATGCATTGATGTCTCAGCCTCCCACGCCGTGTTTTCCTCATTCCTCAGTCTAAGACAGTGCTTTTGCTCTTCACTTCCTTATTGCTCTTCACTTTGTGTGCTGAGAGCTATTAACAAAAAAATTAATTCATGTTGAATTGCTGCACTTTATGTTATAATAAGACACATCAGGCATTCTAGCTTGGGTTTTGTTATTTCTGAGAGTTGTCTGAGTTAAAAGGTGCCCGTGTCTCCTTCTTTCTTTCCTGGCACTGCACCCATTATAGCCAGGGCTCAAATTTAGGGTGCTTTGGGCACCTGGGGAATGTGGGAGTGGACATGCATCACATCTGGGATGTTGCAGAGTTCACAGGCTCTGGGCTGAGGCTGTGAGCGCTGGAAGTCGCTGGGCTGGGAGGGAGAACGAGTTCTTTATGATCCCTCAAATAACCTTCAAAGGTATTGGAGTCCGTCAGGGGAAATAACTTGCCAGTTACATTTCTTTGCTGGGTAAACATTTTTTTCCTTTCAAGTGTGCTCAAGAGAGAGGTACAGGTTGTGGGGAAAGGTAATATCTTTTATTAGACCAAATGATAGAGGTGGAAAAAAACCAGGCTGCCTTTTAAGGCATATAAGCCCTTTTTCAGAAGGAGCAAATTTTAAGCTTAGCGGGAGAACTGCTGGAATAATTGGCCCAAGTTGAATTCAATTATGTTAATCCATTAGAGGAAAACTGGTGTTTGTGGAGCAAAGGGCAGGGTTAGCAAAAAAGCTGTGAAAGTTTATTGTGGGATGAGAGAGAAACCTGGTACCTTTGAAGTGGTGAGGAGCAGCACAGCTGCAAGCATGCAAAAATTCCTTAGATGTGGTTAGTTTTGCTTTCTAAGGGTCTAGCCCCTGCTTGCAGCTCTCCTAGACTAACTTTCATGTGCAAAAGCAAACGAGGAGCAAGGGGTTTGTCAAGAGCAGTGTTAGGTTTAGGGTTGGGCTCAAAGGGGACATCTCCTGTTGCAGCATCCCAACCTCTGCCTGGATGTGAGGGGCAGCAGCTGCTTCTCCCAGCTCGGCCCTCTTCAGCAAATCTTCCCTGACCAAACACCACCCAATTTCAACCCAGACATTTGCCCCATCAGCCAGGAAGGGGTGAAGGGCATGAGGTGGATGCACCTCTTTAGGTTGTGCTCCTGAGCTGCTGGAGGCAGAGAGCTGAGAGAAGGAAGGAGAGCGACTGTCAGGATCTCACGTGCGCTGTGCCTGGGGGAAAATTGGCTTCCTAGCTGGGCTTTGCCACCCTCCGAGCGTGTGGGGATGGACAGGGGACTTGTGGTGACAAGTGTGCTCGGGGATGGGGCTGTGGAGGGGAGCCTGGGGAAGCTCCGCCAGCGGCTCCGCTCCCGTGGAATTTTACTGTGCACAGAGCTGTCGGGGATGGCTATTTTGGGAGTGGAGGCTTGTGGTGAACCACAGTCGTAACCTTGCTTTCCCTCCCTGCTGAGCTAAACCAAACACCTTTTGGATCCCGAGTCCTTTTCCATTGCAAAAGTCCCTGGTAAGCCTCCGGGACGAGGGAACGTCGGCGTTGTGCCACTTGCCACTCGTCAGGAGAAATTTCTCGTATGATTTGCGGCCTAACCACTGAAACTTGTACATGGGATGGAACTTGCCATTCCAAATGCTTTGGTTTTGGTGTTTGCAAGGTACTGATCACTCGGGGTTTCAAGGGCATCACTCCCATCTCCCCTAAACTGAGGTGCAGTCCCAGCAGCTTTGCCTTTGCTTTTGGTTTTTCCTGGGGAAATTCGGAGGGCAGCTGAAGTTCTTCATGATCTCACACCCTGGGTCTCAAACAGGTTCTGCCATAGCACATGAATTTATGTGCCATTTCAGTCTCTTTTGCTGTTTTCTCAATGCTCTCATTAATTGATTGGAGTCTTAGCATGTTTGTGTTACATTGGGGGTGTTTGCTTGTTTGTGTGCGTGAGTATTTTGGGGACTGGTTGGGTCCTGTCATTGGTGATTTCATTTAGTTATATTTGTGTCACACATTTATCATTTTAAAAATAACTCATTTAGCTTTTTTAAAACAGATTCTTGCCTTCCCCTCCAAGCCCATTCCTGAGCTCTGATTTCTCTGCCCTTTTGCAAGGTGATGTAAAGGGAAGGGGTTTTTTTTTGATCTGAGCATGGTCTCCAGTTCGGCTGTGCAATTTTTCCAGTAGCTGTATGGATCACCTGAGGGATAGCACAGGGTAGAGGGGGGATAGGAGGCAGGAACTCAACTTCACCCCCACGAAAAGGGGTGTGTGAGATAGTGTAACTGTGCCCTAAATCCACATGTGTTCTCTTGGGCACTTGAAGGACATCTGTAGCTGTCCAAAGCCTCTGATGGGTTTGATTTTGTTTCTTTCCACAAAGCAGTTACTGATTGTGCTGTAAAAGTGAAATTAAAAATCCAAGCCATTATCATTTATGGAGAGCAAGAGCTGAGCATCGATTTATCAGGTAAAGGATTAATAATCTCCTCTACCTGGTGCACCCTTTAGCATCAGAATTCTTTAGTAAGGAGAAATGTGCTTACAAGAACCCCCAGCACGGATTTTCTATGTGAGTTTGGGTGTTCCAAGCTCAAGACGTCAGCGAGCAAACTCCTGCCAAGAAGTCCTGCGTATCAGGAGGGTCTTTCCTCACTTCCTGCTGTCTAATTGCTCTGCTCGACCTGCTGGGCTGTGCCCTGCCCTCCAGTCCTGCTCGGGGTGGCCTTGGCATCCCTTGGGTGGGGTTGCAGGAGGGAGAGCGGCAGCAGGATCCAGCTGCTGGTGAGCCTTTGCTGACTTGCAAAGGGAACGTGCTCCACTGGTGTGTCTGCTGCGCTGCAATCTGCTCTGGAGGAGGATAATTGGGTCATTTTTCTCTTTATCAGATTCTGGACATGGCTCCAGACGATGGCAAAATGCTTTGTGCTCATGGGTCAGATTTACCTGGTGGTTTGTCTGCGTCTCTCACTAGGTGGGTGCTGGCAGCACTCTGCTTGTCACAGGTCATTCACAGACAGCCCTTCCAAGAGGGGTGAGGTGCAGAACAGTATTTGTAGCTGCCTGTTGAAGTGTCTGGGTCCTTTCTTTGCTTGCTTGGGGGCTTTTGTCACGGTCCAAGTCACACTCCTGAGCCTCTGGCTCACTGGGCTCCTTCCTGGTATTGACTGGGACAGTCAGTGATGGTATTTACTCAATAATTGATGATCCCTTCTGCTAGGAATCAGAATAATTTAGTTTGGAAAAGGCCCTTAAGTCTGTGCTGTCTTGGTACCTCTGCCCTGGTGTCTTGTTCATGGCCTGGATCCTGGTGGCTGTACCTGCCTGTGGATGGTGTTTGCAGGTACTGAAAAACCCCGGGTCAGGGTTTCTCTTCATCTCCAAGCTTTTCCCCTCTCTGGCTTTTGGAGAAAAGGCAGCATTTATCTTCACAAGCAAGTTCTTTGACCCCTGCTCTCACACGGGTGAGTGTTGTCCTGTTCCATGTTCCAGGAGAGACCTGGCTTGGTCTGACACTGATGTGCTGGGAAGGCAGTGGGCAACCCAAGGGGCTCTTGGTCTGACAGATGTGGGCTTTCACTGTAACATCTGGGCCAAGTTTGCTGTTATCTCCTGCTCACACAGCAAACTGACATAAAATGGTGCTTTGGCCACTGAACATTGTGTTTCTCTGGTATTTCCTCTTGATTTAAAAAAAAAAATACACTGGAAAGAGCTGCAGAAATGAAGTATCACTCTAGTGGCAGAAGCTGTGTATTTCCATTTACTTAAATGAAGAAGGGTTAAAAGGGGATGGAGTCACAGTCTGTGAGTCTCTAAGATACAGGGATATCAATATCTCATGAGTAGAATAGGAAGCAAGCTGTGCTCGAACTGGAATTGAGGTATTTGTTGCAAAGAGTAAGTGCATGAGCTCTTCAAGCTAAGGCTCTCTGAAAGAGGCTGTTTTGTGTGATTCCAGGTCAAGGTCGGGATGTGGAGGCTGCTAAATGAATTGCTGTGGCCTTTGTATACAGCCAGGGAGGCCAGATCAAGTTAAGTCCTCTCTGAATTTAAGCTCCTTTAATGTGTTTAGCTCTGGCTGCAGACTCATGTGGTCTTGAGCAGGGCTTTTGTCTGTCTCAGATTCCTGTCCATCAAATGAGACATAAAACCCAGCTCATCTCCCTTTCCCTCTGACAGTGCAGCTGAAATTCCATTGGGACAGGGACTGAGTGATGCCAGGGGAGTGAGTCTTGTCTTTAAGTTGAGGTTCCCTCTGGTAAGTGATAAATGTTGTATACCAGGCGAGCTAAAAACTGTGTATTTTCAAAAAAACAGTGAAAATGAAAGGCTGATGTCTCTGCAGACCAAAGTCAGGATTGTCAGTGTCATCTGCATGTGGCTCCATATTTCTTTTCACTGTGTTTTATTCCATTTCAGTATTTTTGTCACTGTATGTTCGAAGTCTTGCCGATTGAAAAGGCTTTTTTCTGAAGGTGACAGTGTTTCTGTGTGGCTCCCCATCCTCCCTTGATCCCCTCTCAGCCTTCCCAGAACTCCTCCCTCTGCCTGGGGACATCCCCAGTGGCTGCATCACCTTCTGGAGCGGTGATGCTGGCGCTGCAGGGTGCTGCTGGAGTTTACACAGCCAAATGCACTCTCAGCATCACAGCTGTGAAAAGCACAGTGGGATCTTCAGTGACCACAGATGGTCACAAGTGTGGTTTTTCTCTGGATCCAAGTGCCTGCAGGGCCCTGGAGCTGCACACCCCAGCCCTGCTCAGGAGTGACTCACAGGACAATATTCTTTCTGCAATGCCCAGGACTTTCCCCCGACTCTTCCCGGCCCTGGTTCTGCCTGGTGTGTGTGAGAGAGGCCCAAATGAGAGCTCACCATGTTTTACAGGACTCTGCTTTCCTTCTGCAGGCTTTCCTGTGGGCTTCATCCAGCTGGTGCTCTTTTTTTGCGATGTTGATGGAAGCAGCTTCATGGAACTACCGTAAGCTGCCTCTTAGTAATGACCTATTAGTGAAGCCAACAACAACAGCAGTGTCTAGACCATCTGAGCACAGCTAAATTATTCCTTTGTCCCTTCTTCATTTGCTTTCTCTCCTGACTCTTGAATTGTTTTGGGTGGTCCGTGTTGACCTTCAGGCTTTCTATTTCTCCCTTTTCAAATTCTTTTCCCTCCTCTTCGAGCAGTGAACTTGCTGAACTAAGACTGAAAGTCCAGGTTCCTCTCTCCCTCAGGCAGGCTGGAACCAAGGCCACGTAGCAGCAGGAAATGTGTCTCTGAAGGGCAGAGAGATGTGTCATCTGCTGGCTTTTTGGTTTCACTCCCTGGTTGGTTTTGATGCCCCAGATTCATACTGCTAGTGCCTGGGACTTGTGAGTCTTAACATCTTGCAGAACTGAAAACTTGCTGAGAGAAGGAGGCATTCTGGTTTTGATATAAGATCCTGCCAAAATGGATGAGTGTATTTTAATAAAAATATGAACCCTGTCTGCTGGAGCTCCACTGGTCATTGCTTCCTGGGAGTGCTCTTGGCTTTCTGCTCCTGTGTATTCCTCTCTTCTGTGTGACTATGGATATTTCCCCCGCCCCCAAACCTCTGGGAAATTAATATCTTTTGAAGCATCTATTATTTTTGGTTGGAAGTGATCCTTGGTTGGATGGGCTGGCAGTGTGATCAAACAAGCTTTGTCACAGGAAGCCGATTTAAAAAAGCACAAAATTAAGTGTGTTGGTGGAAAGTAGAGAAGAAAGAAATGAGTTTCCTACTAAGGGGAGTAGCTGAAAATAAAGACAGAACTGAGGATGGAAGAAGAGACATTGGGGACAGGGGGACAATACTAAATGCAATTTATTTTTATGTTTCATTTTTGCTGTCTCTGTAATCAGCTTTTCTCTGTCCTGATCTTCCACGGTAGAAATAATCCTGTTTACATGTTGTGTTGGAGATCAAGTGGGATTTGTTGTACAATTCATCCTGTCAACCCACAATACCTTAAGTGAATTTGTACAAAACCATGCCAGAGTGGAGCTGGGCCAGGAGGCTGTCTGGGAGCAGGAACCTGCTCACGTTGCACAAAGATTTCCAGGAGTCTCCCAAGTCCATCCCAGCTCTGAGGATACTTCATCGGTGTTGTGCAACTCGCAGCTGTTTTGTTCTGGAGCCATGGCAAAGCCTGGGGAGGTGTTTTCTGTGCAGCCTCAATGCTGCCTTCTCACAAGGCTGAAGAATATTTGGGTTCTGCCAGGGCTGGACCAGGAGAAGAGGATTTTTCCTGTCCCTTGGGCACAGGATTCCTGAGGATTGGCATTTTGTGCTTGGGAGAGCCATCCAGCCTTCACCCTCTCCTGGCTCAAAGCAAGCCAAACAGAGAAGGAGCAGCCTGTGACGCCCCTTTTGCTGGAAAGGCTCGGGAGTGGCATTTGGATTTAATTATCCCGTTAGTTTCAGCGCTTGTTTGAATTTTGACTGCACTGGCTGAGCTGGCTGCTTATTTCCATGGAACAAAGTCCTCCACCCTTCTTGGGAGTCAGCTCGGAGACCCCAAGAGTAGTAATTAGGATGGGCAAGAGGTTCGGTCTGGAAAGCATCCAGAGCTGTCCCAGAGAAGACTGGGAAGTGTCGGTTTTGCAACCGATGATGCAAATCCTGCTGCCGCTCAGAAGTTGCTTCAGAGCCTGGTGTGGGGGGTTTGTTTTGAACAGTTGAGGCTTTGGTCATAGCCTCCCTGAAATTGCAGTTCTCTTGGACTAAAAAACACGCTGTTAAAAGCAGTTGAAAAATACTTAAGCACATAGAAATACGTTAGTTCAAGGAAATATTGTATTTCTGCTTGCGCTTAAGTCATCTTTCACCCCCCATTGGCAGAAAACAACCTTCCCTGCTGGTATACGAAGTTTTCCTATCTTATTTTATAGCAGTAATATCATGGATGCGTATTTTAGCTTTTTGATGAGTAACGCTCATGTTTCGTAATTAAAAATCCTCAAATGCTTTTCAGAATGCTCTTTTGGATTCGTTTCTTAGTAGGTGTAGGAGCAAAAATGCTGATTTGACAGTCAAATACAAGAAATAGCTTCTCTTTCCTTTTTTTTTTTCCTTCAGTACCTGGTTCAGGACAGCTGGAGCCCAGTTTTACACCAGTGATTCTAGGCCAATTAAGTTGATGGTTGGATATTTCTGGAAACTGGCTGAATTTAAGCTGTTACTGAAAGTGAGTGGATTCTCCTTGCTCTGCTGTGTTTGGAGAGATGCAAAAAGTCACTTTTGGCAGAGATTTGTAGCCTGACTTCCTAAGAAATGTGATTTATCATGGACCGAGTTTGCAGCACCAGGAATTTTTAAACCTGTGTTTGGTGGACTTGGAAGTCTGTTATGAAAAGTTTTGGCAAAATTAATGTGCAGATAGAGGAGGACAAGAAATGTGATTTATCATGGACCGAGTTTGCAGCACCAGGAATTTTTAAACCTGTGTTTGGTGGACTTGGAAGTCTGTTATGAAAAGTTTTGGCAAAATTAATGTGCAGATAGAGGAGGACAAGAAATGTGATTTATCATGGACCGAGTTTGCAGCACCAGGAATTTTTAAACCTGTGTTTGGTGGACTTGGAAGTCTGTTATGAAAAGTTTTGGCAAAATTAATGTGCAGATAGAGGAGGACAACAATGTCATATAAAGCAGGGTGGGTTAACCAGAGATTCCTCTCCTGAAGATGCTGCCAGGAATGGCCAGGGAGGTTTGGAGTGGGACGGCAGTGGTGAATTGGGTGGTTTTGGTACCAAAGCCAGGCTCTGCTCTGCCTGCTGGCCCTGTTGGCCCGTGACGTTACAGGTTGTGTTTTGTGTCAGGCAGTTCAGGAAACTTTTGTTGTCATTCGCTGGAAAAAAGAAGGGGGTGAGGGGCACTGTTGAGATTAGAGCTTTGGTGGAAAATTCCTGGAGGGCGGCGTAAGGGGGTTTTGTTTTTGTGGGTTTGTTTTAGCTCATCCCTCCCACTGCTCCCTTCCCCCTCCACAAAAAAAAAAAAAAAAAAAAAAAAAAAAAAATAAAATTTTCTTCTTTTTTTTGTGTTGGGTATTTTCCTGCTACAATATCTGTGTGGAAAACTATGCTTGTCCCAGAGGTCCTTTCAAAAAAAACCAAACAAAGCAAACCAATGAAAAAAGAAAAACACCCCAAATACAAACTATGGGGACATTCTTGATGTGGTTTTGTTTTGGTTTGTTTTTTTTCCTGAACTAAAACTGAAAATTATCTTCTTCTTGAGTGTTTTCCTGTAGTATTTCAGTCTGTGCTCCCTGCCACCCCTCTGGAAAAACATACCTGTTTTTTAGTAAATAGGGAAATGTAAAAGGCAAAAGGGATTACATTTTAATGTACTTTGGTATTAATTTTATTATTTTGCCAATTATATATTTAATATTGATGTACAGATACATGTTTATATATTAAATATGTATACACACATTGCCTACAGGAAAATATAGGCTTTTTCCTGATAGTTTGATGTAGGCATTGGAGCTCATTTCTGAGCTCTGAAATGCGAGACTGGATTTTAAACATTTTCCCCCAGTTTTTCCCCTAATTTCTTTAATATATTCTGGGAGGAAAGCATGCACAAGAAGTATTTTTTCTCATATATTTGGGTTTTTTTTCATGGTTTCAATCCTGATAGAACCCAGCAGGAGGAGCAGAAAAAGAGGAGATGATGTTGTATCTGAGCACGAGTATCCAGGACATACACCTCCCTGGGGAAAGATCCTCAGTGTTTGGGTCCAGTCCTGTCTGATTTCATATGGTTTTTCTCATTTTTCACATATTTGTGGACTTTGAGTTAAATCGGCAGGCTGGCCTGGCGTAGGGGTGGTTCTGTCCCTGGAGACACTCATTTTTAGACAAGATTTGTAGCTGTATTTGTATTTTTTACAGTAATAGCTGCATGTGCCTAAGGCTGGCCTTAACTATGTCACGAACATGGAGTGTGCAGTGGATTCTCACCCCCAACAAGTGTGCCCTGCCCTAGGTCTTGACAGGTTCTTCGTTCTTGTGGTTGGGACTTTGCAGTGCAATGCTTTTCAGCCACAACCACAGAGGCCAAAGTGTTGGAAAGGAGGAGATTGGTTTCAGATCCAATGGGTCCCTCAAAGTTCTCCTGTTAGAAATCAGAAATCTGACGTGGGCTCTCAGGGTGTTCTATCCAGCATTGCTGAGTTTCTCTCTTTTCATGGATCCCTTGCCCTCTGCTGTGGTTTCTCACTGCCTCTGGCTTTGAAAGCCACTTGTGTCTCTTGAGCAGCTCTAATGAAGAGGGAGGAAAGGAGGAGGTGAAGAGCTGTGTTGTGCTCCCTCGCCTGCTGCCCTGAGCTGGCCAGGTCCTGGAGGGTTTCTGTTCTCTGGAACACCACCTTACGCCTCACAAACTGGATCCAGCCCCTGGACTGTGCTTCTGGAAGGGACCTTAAAGCCCATCCAGTGCCACCCCTGCCATGGCAGGGACACCTTCCACTGTCCCAGGTTGCTTCCAAGCCCTGTCCAGCCTGGCCTGGGACACTGCCAGGGATCCAGGGGCAGCCACAGCTGCTCTGGACACCTGTGCCAGGGCCTGCCCACCCTCACAGGGAAAAATTTATTCCTAATATTCAATCTAAACCTGCTCTCTTTCAATTTAAAGCCATTTCCTTGTGTCCCATCACTGCATGCCCTTTTTGCGAGGCCCTCTCCAGCTTTCTTGCAGTCCCTTTCAGGTGGGGGCAATGAGATCTCATTATCTGTCTCACCTGTGATGTAGGAACTTGTATTTTTAAGACAGGGTGGGCTGGGAGAGACTGTGGTGTGGCCTTGGAATGCCTCTCTTAATAGGAAGGCTTGACCTTATGTCTTTTAAGCCATTTGTGTTGAAAGTTTATTTTTGCAGCGCTGTGTTTTTACTCTCCCCATCCAAGGGCAAGGTTGTCTTCCGCACTTCAGTTGTCTCTTCTTATTTTGCAGATGAAGAAGAAGCTCTGAACTCTATTATGAAGGATTTGGCAGCATTGGGCAAGTGTGGGGGTCTGCTGGACAACAACAGGAATAAAAACAGTGTCCACTCCAACAAACAGGTAAGGCATTGCTTCTTCAGTCCACCCCAAACTCCAGCAGACCAAAGGGGTGGGTGTGGTGCTTGCCATGCTGGCAGAGCAGAGTTTAAATGTTAGAACTGAAGCTGAGGAGTGCTCAGCACGTCAGAAATATAACTTTACCAAGGCATAAGCTTTGGGACCTCTTTTTGAAGAGCTGAAAGGAAGTTACAGGCATCCCCATATCATGGAGCAGCAGAGAAGGGTAATGCCCCAAGTTTCTCACAAATACAACAACTGAGCCTGAAACTGGGTTTAAATCTCAGCTCCCACCTCCAGGCACTTCTAACTGAAAGTAGCAGAACTTGTTTGAGGCTGTGCAGCTTTAGGACTTGGACAAGTCAATTGTTTTCTATTGACAGCGTTAATGAAATACAGTATTTATTATGTGCACACTTCAGATATTTGAAAGACAGACTGCCAACTTCGAGCTGTAGACACCCAGGCTCTTTGGGGAGGAATAATGTCATTCTTATATAAAGTGTTTAATTGTGAATTACTGCTGTTTATCTTCATGCTCCTAAACCCAAATGTTTTGGCCCTGTTGCGCGTTCGGAGTTGTTTTGGTGAGCAAAAGACATTGTCCCTTGAGCAATGTCAGAAATTATTTGCTGACATTGATACAATAGCTGAAGTGGATTTAATTGCCTGTGTATGGAACAAATATAATGTGAACATGAAAGTTGTGGAGAAAGAATTCAGTTGTCAAAACAGCAAGAAAAAAGGCGAGAGAAAGATTAGGACAACTGGGAAGCTGCTGGAGAAGCATGGGAGTAAATCCACTTGGAATTCTACCTCTAGCGCTGTGCTTTAGAGTGAGCTTGCCGTCATTGTTAGGTGCCTAGCGAGGAAGAAAACAAATTGTCATTTGCTGTCGTCACACATTTTCTAATGGCACTTGTGCTACAACCAAAGCAGTCTGGGTGCAGAGAGGAAAAATCCCTTCCCGAATCCCTGTGGGCTTCCCAGCCACATGCAGACGAAAACACGTGCGCACGGAGCACGTCGTGTTTCAAAGCGTGTCCTGGCGGCAGCAGCTGGCCAAGTTGAATCACTGTGTTTGCATTCAGCTCATGCTGAAATAAGGCCAAGATGTTTACAGAGCTGACCAGAGAAACTCGAGGCTGGCTCTCTGCAGCTGCAGGCAAAGCAGAAAACCCAGAGCAGCTTCGGATGGCTCCAAGGGCAGCACCTTGTGCGCGGTGATGGGTGGGGACCGTGCCGAGCCAGCTCGGGTTGCTTTCAGGGTAGCAAAGCTTTTCAGACTCCTCTTGAATAACATTGGTTTTGCGCAATGGGGGGAAATCCCTGCTGTCGTTTTTGAGAACTGGGCTGTAAATGCAGCACATACACGGTTAACCAGATAATTAGTCAACAAGAAGGAGAATGGTAGTTTTCATTGACTGAATTCTTACCTGCACAAGGTTGACATCTTGCAATCAAGTTCATACCGACAGCTCATCCACTCTGCATCTTGATTTATAAATCATCAATCAAGTTATGCCATGCTCTGGTATCAGCTTCAGAATAGTTGGCTGTGGCTTGTGTTAAGTTTTATTATAGCAGGAATCAAATTTTCCTTCTTATTACAGCACTGATGCTTAGAAAAACACTTCTTCCTCTGTGATTTTTTTTTTTTTTTTTTTTTTTTTTTTTTTTTTTTTTTTTTTTTTTTTTTTTTTAAAATCTGTAAGTGGAGCAGCCGTAGCTGCATGCTCAGAGCTCTGTGATGGAGGAGAGGTCAGGATGGTCAGGATCCCTCTCTCCTCACACATCCGGAGCTGAGGGTTCAGACCAGCAGGCCCCAGGGGGTGAAGGGCGTTGGAGGATGTTGAATTGTTGCCTCACTAAATTGGATTAGCTGGAACATGTCTGGCTCGCCGGATGGCGGGAGTCGAGTTTGGGAGGTGGGGAGTGGCCAAAGGAGGTGGAATTAGTGGCGACTTGGTTCATGTTTGAAGCTCATTTGAATCAACTTGTTTGGGTTACTTTTAGGTTTGGTTTTTTTTTTTTCCCCATTGTTTTTTAGGACAGAAATTGATGTGGGGGAGAGATTGCTTTGGAAATGCTGTTGTCATGCTGGTGATTTCTTGCTCCTTTGGTTCTCTGCTTTCCCTTTTAGTTTTTTATTTTTCCCTGTGATTACGTTGGCTAGTTGGGCTGAAGGATGCCCTGCACAGTTTCCCTTCTTGGGAAAAGTGAGGCACAGGGGCATTTTGGTGGTAAAATATCCTCTTGGTCATGTCATTGTTGGTGCCTCTCATGAGGCCCTGCAGCAACATGCTCACATTGAACTACTTGAGTCTGGGAGTTCAGTTGTTAGATTAATAAAATAATATTTCTTTTTCTGTGGAAAAATGTTTTTTCTGAGGCATGGGAATCCTTTAGTCCGTGTTCCAAATTTCCACTGAAAGACACATTTAAACAAGAATGTGTTGGCTAACTAGCCAGTTCTCTGTGGCTTGCAGCAGCTTTTTGGTACACAGAGAAACACAACTGAAGTGCTATCTCATTCGTGTCTCCTGGAGGGCTTCCTTAGTGCTCTCTTGACACAAGTTGAATTTTGAAGCCTGCCAGATTGTATTCCTTGTAGGCCTGGGCCACACAAGAAAACAGCCTGTGGTGGTGTGTGCTCCAAAAGATTTATTTCCCGAAATATCGATAGTTTTGCTTCAGATCTTCTTAAGAAATGAACATCCTTTGGTAAATTCCATAAAAATCCTTCTTTTCTTAGTTTTCTTTCCTCACAAATGAGTTTAGGGCTAAGGCTGGGTTTCAGGATGTGTAATACCCCGTGGTAGGACAGGCTGGAAATGAGAACAGCATGGTGTCGGTGATTTTCCTCCCTCGAATTGCTCGGGCAGCTGGCAGCGGCTGCCATGGCTGAGCTGCAATCTCCTGAGTCCTGGTCAGGTGTGCCAGCCACCACATTGTCCTGCCTCTCTGCCTCATGGGAACACAGGGCTGTAGGGACAGATGTGGATGTCCTTTTCCCTTCCCCATGTGAGTTAAAGTGGAGCTGTTCTTTGGGAACAGAGGGATCATCCTGACAATATTCCTCGAGCAACTTCTGCACTGGTGTTCCTCTGTTAATTCCTTTTATCACTCTGTTATTCCTTGGGCATCCTCTGGCATGGCTGGAAGGAGTCCTTCCAGGCCATCTCTTGGCCTGAACAAAGGAGTTTGTTTATAGAAATGGCTCTAAGGAGGGGAAGGAGGAAATAGAATGAAATTCTGCCTTCTCTTCATTAAGGAAAAATATGAGTGGAATAAGAAGGAAAACCCCAAATAATTAAGAAATCCTGAACGAAAGGATGGAGGGAGAAAAGAGCAATTAAAATAGCATTTATTTTGCATCTATTTATGTCGACATCCATTCATTCCTATAAATAGCACTTGGCAACTGGCAGTGTGACTCTGGTTGTCAGTGGGCTTCTGTCACGGCCGATGACAGCCAGCAGCTCCTTTGCCACCTTAATCACGGTGGCAAGTTCTCCCACAGCAATTAAATATTTGTAAGAAATGTTCTTCCATGTACATCAAATGTCAGGCTGTCCTAGAAGTTGTTCTTTTAGTAAATTACCTCTTCACTCTCTTCTCTTTGGCAAGTTGGATGCAAGACAAGGCTTGCTCATAACTCCAGTAAACCACAGCTCATTTTGTAGGGCTTTCTGTGGGTCTTGGAGCAGCCTAAAAAAGGAGTTTGGCTTTATGACCTCTGTTTTACATTTGGGGAATATGATCTGGGCGGGAAAAGATGGGAATCTCTGTGAGGGGATCTGCAGGGATTTCCTCACCTGGGGAGCAGAAATGGGGCCGAGGGGGAGCAGCACTGACTGGGAAAACCTTGGCTGGAGACGAGGCCCAAAAAAAAAAAGAGTCCCAAAAAAAAAGAGTCCCAAAGTTTTAAGAGGCTTTCCCATGTCTGTGTGTGGAGCTGATTGGGGTGTGAAGAGGGTGATACCAATTGGGAATCCAGCTGGAAAAAAGCTATTCCCTGCCAGGTGGGTGGCTTTAGATAAACATTTTGAAGCCTGTGATTTCTGCTGCTGTCCAGAACAGAAATATCTGTAATAGGGAGCAGTGAACCTTCTAGACATCATCTTTCCCCTTTCCTCTGAGCTGCTCAGGTGCCAGACTTTCTTTCAGAGGACAAAAAGCTGCAAGGATCCGTGGGGACCAGGATATATTGCACTTTCCACCCCTGAAAGGAGAAGGGGGCAATGCCAGACGAGCTCCTTTCAGTCTGATGGCTGAATAACGCGGCGTGCGTGGGGGTTCTGTGCCGATAATTCCCAATGACGTGGATTAGTCATCTCCTCTCGCGGTCTGGGGCCGCGCTCCAGCTGTCTGGCGCGCTAGGAACGTCCCGCTGCCGAAGGCAGGGGCGAGGGCAGGGCTGATGTGAACAACCTGCACCTCAGGGAAGTGTGGGAGTCCCCTCAGCCTGGCCCTGTGCGGCTGATTGCCCAGGAGCTGAGGAGGAATCCCACCGCTTTGTGGCTTTGTGCCAAGGGGGTAACTCGAGCACTGATGCCTGCGCGGCTCCGCGGGGTTTTCTCATTGTTTCCCAATCCGGCGAGTAGAAAATGAGAGAAGGGAAAACAATCCCTCTGATTACCCCGTGGCATGCAAAAGTGGGTGTATTTCATTGCCCTTGTATTACCCAGGGGGGAAACTGAGGCAAAATAAGTGCCCAGGGTCTCGTGGGTGGGTATGAGCAAGGCTGGAATGAGCCCCTCTTGAAGCAGCACCAAAGGGAAGAGGAGACTCCTTGTGATGATTTTTCCTAACCACAGAAGGGTTAATGTTGAAGTCAGAGGCTTTGTCCCAGCTGGTTTGTGAGGCAGCTGTGGATTTGGGTGGAAGAAGTGCTCCAAAGGCCCCATCCCTGTGATGTCTCACTCAGCATGGGCAAAGCTGTCCTCTGGTTAGATTTGACAGGAGCAGCTTAAAGCAAGCCACAGAGCTGGGGCCTGGACAGAACGCTGTTCTGATGGCAGATGAGTTTAGGAGGAGGAGAGGACATGATGGGGAGAACCTTTGAATTTGTGCTGGTGTGGGATTTTGCAGAGTGGCAGTTTTCGGTGTTTCAGTGGCACAGGCAGGCGAGGAGGTGCAGGGCTGGCTCCTCTGCTGGCTCCCTGCCTGCCTCTGCCACTAGACAGCCTTCCCCATGGGCATTGCTCAGCCTGGACTTGTACCCCAATTTGACCAAACCCTTGTCTGTTCGGCAGTGACAGTGCTCAGCACCTTCTGCTCCTCCAGAGCCGCTTCCATTTTAGGACTAAGCGCTTGTTTTCCTGCTCTCCGTGTGTGCTTTTATTACAAACAGCAGTCAGCTCTTCAGGGATCTCTGTATAAGATCATGATTCACCTCCTTTGGAAACACTTTTTCCATTTTTTTCCAACGTTTTCCTTAATCTAAACCAGCACACAGGGCTGTTGCTCCAGCTCTGAGGGCCGAGCTTGGCCAAGCCCGCTGGGGTACACAGTCCCCAGCCAAGAGGCAAAAGCATTTGCCCCTTTTCCCCCCAAGTTACCATCTGAATTCCCTCTCTGAAGCTTGGCAGTTGCGGTCTTTTCTCTGTGAAATTAGAAGTATTAAGGAAGGAGCTAAAAATACCTCAAGGAAAGCCTGGAAAGACGATGGTGGGTTTGTGGCCATGGCAGTGGCTTTGCTTTTTCCTTTCAGAGGAATATGGCAAGAAAGAGTAAAATACCATTTGTTTGCAGGGCTGGAGGAAATGCCGGTGCAAGTATTTTGGAGAAGAAATTATTGTAGAAATGAAGTGAATGGCTGTGGTATTTCCTGTCGGGGCTGTCGCTGGTTTTGTTTGTGTCGCAGCAGGGTCCGCAGGCGCCAGCCCAGCTGTGGGCTCCTCCGTGCCCCGCGCCGTACGGAAACGCACACCGAGAGGGAAAGCTGCTCCGTGTGTGCAGCCCAGGAGGGCAGACACAGAAATTCTGTGCTTCTCTCTGCCCCTCTTCTGCTTCATGGGGTGAATCACAGAGTGGTTTGGGGTGGGAAGGGTTTTAAAGGCCAGCCTGTCTGCTGGGGGAAGGGACGTCTGTCACTAGATTGGGTTGCTCAATCCAGCCTGGCCTTGAGCATTTCAGGGATGGGGCATCCACAGCTTTTCTGGGCAACCTATTCCAGTGTCTCATCAATAACAGAAAATTTCTTCCTTATATCCAACCTCAAACTAGCCTCTTGCTGTCATCCAGTCACTCCAGGACCTGATAAAAAGTCTCTCTTCATCTTATAAAGCTCCCTTTATATATTGAAATGTGCAATAAGGTCTCCATGGAGCCTTCTCCTCCCCAGGCTGGGCTTTCTCTTCACACCCTTAGCCAAAGCCCCTCCTGCCTTCATGCCTCGGTTTCCCTTGTTTGCTCCATTACCTGCCTGAGCTCTCTCAGTGCTGATGGAAATGTTGTTTAAATGCTCTGCCCGAGCTCAGGGTTTAAGGCAGGTGTCTGTGACTGGCCTTACCCCTTGCTCCAGGTCCGCATTCAACACAAGCCCCTTGGGTGTCTCAGCTTGTTCTCCTACACCAAGGACCTCTTGATTGAAGGAGAGCAGGGCTGCCCCTGACCTCATGTGACACCTGAGGGCAGGGACAGTAAATAATACAACCTGGATTGTGCAAGGGGACTCACATTCTTCATGGAATTGCAAAAGTGAGTAGGACCCAGCAGCCTCCACCACCCTCACCTCTTCCACCTCAGAACCTGCACTCTGTGTTGAGTTCCTTACAGAGAAGGTGCTGGTCCTGCCTTCCCCCTGAGGGTTCATTTGAGACTCTGGGGACAGACTCACAAGAGGTTCTGCTCCAGCACTTGGCAGTGCCCCAGGCTCCCTGTGTAATCTTAAACCCGTTGCTCCAAACCAGACTTCCATGGGTGTAAAAAATCACAGCCTGCTGCAGCATTTAGGAAGTGCTTTGCATCCCCTGAGATTTCCTAGTACTTTGGGCACTGCCCACTCTTCTTTTTTTTTTTTTCTTTAAAAAAGGAATAAAAGCATTTGTTGCTGATAGCAGTGATGAATTCAGCTTGAGCTGTGGGTCAAAAACATGAGCAAGCCAAGGAAAGCCTGAAAAATTAAACTGTAATCAACTTCTCAGACTGATAAATATGAATTTATCCCTCTCCCAAATGCTTGCGAGCTAAAGGTCTTGGTTTCTTTGAGGGAGGCAAGAGGTTAGTGTGTTTTATATTGAAGAAAAATGTTATCTAATTAAGAAATGAAGTGGGTTTTCATTCCCCTGCTGCAGCCAGTGTGTTTGTAGCTCTGCTCAGAAGCAGAGCAGAGCAGTGTGGGGCAGCTGGCGTCCTTCTGCTGGCGTCGGGCCACGGCACATCAGCCTTGTTGTTGATGTAGAAGAAAAGGATGCAGCAGGGTCGTGGCTCATTTTTTTAAATTTTCTTCTCTCTCTGGAGCTTTAGACGAGTGTTCTGACATTTTCCAGCCACAAGCTGTTTTCCAAAACTTGTTTGTCTGTGAAATCTGTGCTGCTCAGCACAACCAGGCAGCATGTGCTACATCCCAGCTCGGTGCCGTGTTCAGGGCTGTGCTGAAAGTGAAACCTGTGTTTTGAAAGGTTTCCTGCAGCGAAGCCAGAGCTGTGTGATCTCTTCCCCTTCCACGTCCTGCTCCTTTGTAAGGAGAAACCTCGAAAGTTCCTTGCCCTGATTTTTTTTTTTTTTTCTTTCTCTTTCTTTAAAGTAGGGGTTTGTGGTGTTAGAGTCAGTGAACCCACACTGGCCAATTTATTGCCACCATCCAGGAGGGATGAACCAGCCAGACCTGCTCAGAGAGGCATGTGCAAATAAAAATTTGCATGAAAGAGCCTATATTTCTTCTTTTCCAACACAGATAATCCAAGGTGGCAATCCTACCTGTATTTGCCTGTCTCTCCAGAATGATTTGAACCTTCAGCTCTAGGCTGGTTATGGTCAGCTCTTCTCCTTTTCAATTTTGGACTGGTTTAGAATTAATCCGGTGTTTTTAGAAGTTGGGCCTGGTTCTGGAAATGAACCTGGAGATTGTCCAGACTTTGTGGGTCTGGAGAACTGGCTGTAGACACTGAGGTGATGTAAGTGTCTGTTTAGCACAGGCCTGTATCACTGCTGGAGTGCCCCATTTGGTGACTGTCCCAGCACTGGTTCTTCCCAGCCCTTCCGGAAACGCAGAAAATGCCACGAGCAGAGATAACAAGGATGCATTTTGGGTGATCCAACGTGTTTACCCTGAATCTGTTGGGTTTTTATTTTTTTTTAAAGCTTTTCAGCAGAATCGCCTCCAGCCTCGACTTCCTGAATTTCGGTGGGTGTTTGCAGAACTTGAGGAGCTGTCAGTTTAAAAATAAACCGAAGGGTGCCCGTCCAGCTCGTTTTCCTTGTTAGAAACAAAGCTGTTTCGCTGCAGCTCTGCTTTCCCTCTGAGAGGATGGAAAGTGTGCCTTCACACGCTGGCAGCCCAGGCCCAGAGATAAGTCCTGTGCTCAGGAAGGGCTGTCACCCACCCAGCTGGGAGTTATCCCTGTGAGATGCCGGCGGTGTGGGACCGAGCCCTCCCCAGGGTTACACCTCATAGGGAGGTGGCCAGCACTTCTCTTTCCATGGGAAGAAATCTGTTTGAGGAGGCTGGTGGGCACTGTGTGGGGGGGAAATGCTGGTTGAATAGGGTGGCTGGACCTGGTGTGGGAAGTAAAGACGGTTTTGATCTGTGTTGGAAGCCATCGGAAAGTCCTGGAATGATCTGAGGGATGCTAGAGGGATGCTTGGCTCAGGCTCGGTCCGAGAAGCTGAATGAATGAAAAGGCTCCTTGTGGTCTTGATTGCTGCTAAATATGCACAAATAGAGGGCAGGAGAAGTGGCTTTTACTGGTCCCTGCGCAGCTGTGTGCCTGTGAGTCCCCTGGCTCTTCTCTGGGCAAATTTTGTGGTTTCTTTTGAGGTGAGCAGTGGGTCAGTTCAGGGTGGGCATTTGCTGTGTGTTGGGCCCCATACACTTTTAAAAGTCCTAACGAAATAACAAACAGCCCTACAACCATCGTAGCACTGTTGGCTTTAAAATCTTAGACTGTCTTCACTTCCATTAGAGGATGCTTGCTTTTACTTCTTAATTCTTTGCCCCAAATAGTCCTGTGTTCTAGCAGACATCCTCTGAGCTTTGGGTTTTGGGTTTCCAGCAGGAAAGTACTGGGGTGAAACCGTGGGAAGTGCTGAAGGTGGACAGGCATCAGACACTTAACATATTGGCCTCGTTGGTAGTAGTGCCTTGGTCCCAAGTGAGTTCAGGACTATTTTCCACATTATGAATGCATTTTATTAGAACTAGCAGTTATACAGGCGAGTGTCTTTGTGTTTACAGAAGAACTTTTTTGACAAGCACATTCATTAGCAATGCGGAGTGTCCCCAAAGTCTGTGAGTCCACCAGACAGCTTGGCCCTAAATAAACCAGATGCCTAGTGGACTTAGGAGAGTCTCCCTGAAAACTCCTGCCAGCTTTGGATCTATGAGTCAATCCAGGATGCAGTTTGGAACCTCACCATTTTTTGCTTTTTCTTTCAGCAGCGAAATGTCAGGATCAAGTTTGAATATGAAGGAGAGAAAAGGTAGGTACCTAACCTAGTCCACCATGAATACAGGGACAAATTGCCTTTTCCACCCAACACCATCCTGCTGACTTCAGCCAGCTGCAGATGAGCTCACAGCAGGATTCATTCCCTTAAAATCAACTACAGTTTTATATGCAAGAGCCTTGCCTCGTCATCCCGTTTGCCACAAGGAGCTCCTGGGCTCTGCACACAGGAAAAGTTGTTCCAAGCTGGAAGTCATTAAATGCCTCTTTTACTTTGGGTGCACGCTTGGATCCTTTTCTCTTGTTAATCCTTGAGCCCTGCTGAGCCACAGTGGAGCTGGAACTCTACAGAAATGTGTCCTTTGATTAGCAGTCTATGACACTTACTTAAGATAACCAGATTTTGGGCATGGGTCCCATAAAAATAGGGCTGGGAGTTAAAGCTTGTCCGCCCTTCCCTGCTTGACATTTTCATGGAATCACCTCTGCTTGGTGACTGTGACAGGGCAGGACACAGGCTGATGGTCCAAGTTGCATGTTAAAGCCAAAGAAAATTTCAGTAGTGTTGTTGTAGGGTTAGACTGTACCTGCTGTAAGTACCTACAGAGGTGCTGCATGTGATGGTGCAGGAGAGTCGCAGGAGTCACAGGAGAGTCACACTTCCATCCCTCCGCCCTGCTCAGAGCCCCTTGCTGAAATTGGAGATGAGAAATCACTGACCAGCGCCTCATCTGGGTTTTCTCCAGTGAAGGCCTGCTGGAATTTCTTTTTTTCCACCTGTACCTCACATTAGAGGAAGCAACAGAGGAGCTGCACCAGGGTTTTTGGTAGATACTCTTGTAGGGTGGTCCAGTCCCCGCTTGGTCACGGCAGAGGAGCAGCATTGCCATGAGTATAAAAGCAAGGAGCAGGCTTTATGCTTCGTGATGGAATACAGGTCCTTTCTTCTGCACTGTCAGTCTGATCCCAAATTCCAGCATGCTTCTACTAAACAGAGACTGTTGTTGTATTTGTTTGTGTACACAGGATTATCCAGTTTCCAAGGCCAGTCAAATTCAAAGAAGTGGTGCAGAAGGTCACGGATGCTTTTGGACAGACGATGGACTTGGTCTGTGTGAACAATGAGGTACTCTTCTCCTTCCTACTGAGGGGCAGCTTTAGGGTACCTGGTGCCAGCTTCAGAATTGAGCAGTGGCTTGTTCTGAAGGCCCTGATTTTGTGTTTTACTTGGATGTGAAGAAAAATAACTTTATTTTGTGGTTCCCAGCTGGTGACTGCACAAGATCTGTTGTCTGGACACAGCTCAGATGGATTTTCAGACTCCAAGCCAGGCTTTTCCCTTCTCAGAATTTTTTCAAGCCAGGCCTGTTACGCAGGAGCATTGTCTTTTACTCACTCAAATGGGGCTGTGAATTCTTCCCACCTTGGGGGCAGCTGCAGGAGCGTGAAGTGCCGAGCAGCAGGGACAGTGCTGCTCACAGTGTTCTTTTATCCAGCACTGCCTTTGTCTCACCCAAACCCCCAGCACGACGTGCACGTTCTCGTGGCTGCCTTTGCAGTGAAATGTGCATCACTGAACGTTCCCCCAGCAGGTCCTGTGGCCACATAAAAGCAGCCAAGAAACCCTCCCTCTGCAATCCTTGCATTTTAAGGCTTGGAGATCTTTCTCCTCCATCCTTCATCACACAGGCCTCTGTGTTTTTCCCATTTTCTCTTTGAGCCCAGCACTGTGTGTGAAAGGAGGGTCCTGCTGAGGGCTGTTGCCAGAAGGGGGAAATGCTTGGCATGTTTTGGGTGTGCTCAATGATTTTTTTGTGGGGCACCTTGCCATGAGCTGGGCAGGCACCTGGAGCCTCTGGACTCTCTGGGTGGGTTTGGCTTTGGGAAGGAAGAGAGGGCCAAATGGCAAAGAGGTGGGCTTTTAAACACAGGTCTTTTTGGATCTGTCCTTACAGATGGCTTGTTCAAATATTAATTGCAGATGACCTACAGCCTTTGATTAAAGTGTGAATGGAGAGAGAGGTCCTGAAGAGAGCTTTCTTCTTTTTTTTCTCCCGCTTTCTTATTTTCTCCCTTCTGTTTCAATAGAGATTTGCTCCACAAAGAAAGTTCTTACTCTTTTACAATAGGTGCCTCATGATACCAAAGTGTCCACTGGGTTTTGACTTTGAATGCAGTGAGGTTTCTAATCTTGGGCATTCTTTGACAGCCCTCCTGGGAAAAGCCTGCCATTGAATTCTCCAGGAATGACTCATTTCATTCCAGGTTTCTTTCCACTGGAAGAGGATTTCTTTCCAACAACAGCAAACAGAAGCTTAAATAATGCATTTTATCCCATGTTAGAGACTGTGAGCATGTGCACAGCACATAGCAGGACCATGAGCAGGCCTTTGGGTACTCCTGACTTCATAGGGCTGGGGATGACTTCCAGTGCTTTGTTTTTCTATACGTAAAAATTCCACCTTGTGAGAGCCCACAGCTTTGGGAAGATGACTGAGAAGTAGTAATTCAGGGTTGTTATTGTGGAAACACTATAAACAGACAAGAGTGATCTTTGGGGACATAGCCTGCGTGTCCATGTGGTGACAGCCCAGCATCTGGCTCCTGGGTCAGGGTTTTGGGGGTCATCACTGCAAGTCTCAGAGGGAGCATGACCACAGACTCATTGCAGTTAAATATTTCACCCTGTCTTTATGCTCTAAGGGAGTTCTGCAGCGATTTTTTTGTTGCTCTCTTGCAGTAGCACCTCGTAGACTAAATTTACACTGAGAAATTGCCCCGAGTGGCAGTCCCTGTCCCGAAGCCAGGATCAGCGAGATGAGCATGCCAGCTGGGTGGAGCAGGGGCACGCATGAATCACATCCTGGTGGGACCACGGAATCAGCAGGCTGGGGCTGGCGTAGATAAGAGCAGGGCCTGGCCATGGGTGTCCCCCGTGGGGCACGGCTGTGTTGGCTCTAGGCTGGGCTCATCTTCCTGAGGAGTGGGACAGCAAAACCTGGCCTGGGGCAGCACAGACAGCTTGGGATGTGACCTTGGGCAGGGCACTGAACCTCCATGTGCCACTGCTTCTCTTCTGCCCTCCCCTGGTCTCCTCCAAGGCTGCCCTCAGCATCGTTCTGGGAGCTTAGGGAGAGTTAAAGCCTGGGGAAGTGGTAGAGGCACCGTTATGAGGGGGAGGGAGGAGATAAAAGCGTATTTAACAAACATTTGTCGAGAATTGTTGATGCCAGTTGGTCCTGCATTGGGCAGGAAGATGAACTAATTGACCTCTCAGATTTTTCCCCAACCCTGTTTCCTACAATTCTTTGGCTTTCTGCGGTGTCTTACGGAGCGAGGTCTGGCAGTGCAGCTGCAGTGCTGAAAACTCACCCTTTGCTCCCACTTTCCCAACCTGCAGTGGAGAGACCACCAAATCCCCCACTAAAACTTCAGGCTCCAGGGAAGGATACTATTTACAAGCAAGAAAAAAATTTAATAAGCTCTATTTAGTGCAACTTCTTAGGTAAACTTTGCTGCTCATCACAGCTACTCAGTCTTTAGAGCAAAAAAGCAGATTTAATGGAAAGCCACCTTGGCAATGACTCCCATGGTTCTGCATGAATCTATATTGAGTTTCATGCCTAGCAGATAGCTGTTCCTGATACCCACATGTGTCACAGCCTGGAAGGCAGATGGAGCGGAATTTTTTCGCCAGATGTGGGTAAACGGTAAAGCCAAGCTAAATACTGGCTCCAGTCCGTTTTACAAGAGGGCGATTTCTCCCTGATGTTTTTGGCTCCTCTGAAGGAGGTGCACAAACATGTTCATGTTGTGATGTTGGAGAGGGATGGAGTGACCTGCAGAACGTTCTGTTCGGAGCAGCGGCTGGGGGATGGCTCTGAACACTTGTGAGGAGCTCGGTGAAGGGATGGAGGAGCAGAGGGGCTGTGCTTGGAGTTCAGAGTCAAATTCTGTTCAGTGGTGGAACAAGGGAGAGCAGCTCTCCACCATTCACGGCTCTGTTTGGGTGTGTGTAGGAGAGGAGCCTGGTCTGCTGGAGGCAGAGCCTTTGGGAGCTCCAGGAGGGTTAAAGCAGTGCTCCAAGGGAATCTCTCCAGCCCTACTGCTTGAGGGAGCAGGCTGAGCATTTGGGAGACATATTCCATACCATCTTTGTCTGATATCAGTGGGAGCACATGTTGTTCATTGGAGTAGGAATGAAGGATTAGAGGAAATCACAGAATGGGCCAGGTTGGAAGGGACCACAGTGGGTCATCTGTTCCAACCTCCCTTGAGAGAGAAGCGCATGGCACAGACTATTCCCAGTGAGGGAGACTCCACACCCTCTCTGCTCTCTGCTCAGGGCTCGGTCACTGCTCAGGGAAGTTCTTCCTCATGTTCAGGTGGAACTTCTGGGCATCAGTTCCTGCCTGCTCCTCTAGTGCCATTGCTGGAGCAGAGCCTGGGCCCTGCTCTGAGCCCTCCCTGCAGGCAGGGACAGGCAGGGATGGGGACCCTCTCCAGCCTGAACAGCTCCAGCTCCTCAGCCTTTCCTTCTCAGAGAGATGCTCCAATCCCTCAATGTTCCTTTTATCCACCTCTGGCCCCGCTCCAGGAGCTCCATGTCCCTCCTGTCGCGAGGAGCCCAGAGCTGGGCACAGCACCCCAGATGTGCCTCACAGGGCTGAGCAGAGGGGCAGGATCCCTTCCCTGACCTGCTGGAAATGCTCTTCCCTGTGCACCCCAGGGTATCACTGGCCTTCTTGGCCATAAGGCCGAGAGCACACAGTCTGAGGTGTATTTGCCCACGGGCCAACAGCCAAACCCTTGGCAACACCCTGGCATCAAAAAGGTTGTCACACTTGGCTTGTGAGTGCCACCTTGTGTGGCGGCTGCTCTGAGGTGGATTTGCTGTGGCTGGTGGCAGCAGCCCTCATCACCCAGAGGGCTGAGCCAGTTTCCAGGAGTTCTGGGAGTCTGTGGCTCCCAGTGAGACCAGTGAGAGCCTGCTGGGAGCTGTGGCTGCTCGGACCCTTTGGTCAATGGAGTTACAGTGTACTTTGGCACAGGGAGGAGAATAACATGTGCTGTGCTGGCCATATTCAGCACCTGAGGCAACCTGCAGAGGCTGAGGCCTGTTTGGTATGAGATTAGGCAGAATATCCCAGAATGAGGGGCAAGAAGTTGTGCTTTTAATCTTAGCCCAGGGCAGCAGAAGGCCACAGAGCTCCTCTGAAGTGCAGCTGTCGGGCATTGGAGGCTTTGCAGGCTGTCTGCAGGACATGGTACACCACACAGCAATGTTGGGATGGTCAAATTCCCCGTGGAGGTATGAGGGCAATAGTCTGTCGTTTCCCAGGAAAACATCAGGGCTTTTTGCTGCCTGACAGACGCGGCACTGTGTAGTTCTCTGTTCTCACAAAGAGCAGGAGCTGAATTTGTTCTGCTGGGAGTGAAAGAAGTGGTTCTTGGAAGGAGAGCAATGCCCACCTTTCACATCAAAAGGGAAAAGGCTCTTACTTGTGGGCTGTTCCCTGGTTTCTCCTGATGGCAGACACTGGGGATGCTGTGTCAGTGTGCAGGAGCAGGGAAGGGCACTGAGCGTCTGCCAGAGTAAATCCTTGGGTGCAGCTCACCCAAGTTTCTTGGAGCACCACGGCATGACCATCTCCCCAGGAAGAACCTGTGGGGTTGTTTTGGGGCTGGTCCTGCCTGCAGAATGAGAGCAGCCCCAGAGCAGCAGGCAGCAAGCCCACGGTTTCATCCCAGCCCTCTCCTTTTCCCACTAGCTGGATTGCTGGTGTGACCTTTAGGTTTCTCCTTGCAGATGTTGTTTGTTGTGATTTTTTTTTTTTGCATCTGTTCCTCGGTAGATGAGGGCTTGGAAGAAAATGTTAGAGCTCGGCAAGCTGGAGGGCACAGGGGCTCCGTTTTCCATCACCTCCTTGGGTTCCTCCCTCATCTCCCAATTCCCAAGCTGCTCTCTCTGAGCATCTGTCTCCTTCTGTTTACCCACAAGCGTGACATTGCCATCCTCCGCTGTTTGTTCAATCCCTTCCAGCTCCTGATCCCGCTGAAATCCCAGGAAGATTTGGACAAAGCGATGGAACAGTTGGAGCTGAGCCCTTCCCTGAAGAGCCTGCGGATCCTTGTGAGCGCTCCAAAGAAAGCGAATGTGAGCCCTTCACCTTCTCTGCTCTTTTGTGTCCAGAGTGAGATGCCTTGTTATTGTGTTGGGGAGTGGAAAAGAGTCTCCTGACGGTGCAGAGCAGAGGGCAAACTGGTTATGAGGGGGTCAGCCCTGCTCTGGCTCAGCTGCTCGGAAATCCTCCTGAGAGTCACCCAGAGCTCAGCTCCCTCTGGCTCCTCCTGCATCCTGCGGAGGGTTCAATACAGACTGACCCTCAAGCGTGGCTAAACCCCAGCAGATTCCCTTGTGCTTTCTTCCTAGGGATGCTGCCCCCGTTCCTTTGTCACCTATCCTCTGATTCAGGGCTGTGCTGGGTGGCAGCGTGGGGACTGTCCCCTCCACGTGCTGCTGCAGTGCTAAAGGCTGGGAAGAGCAAACTGGAGAATCCTTCAGTCTCGTGCAGAACCGTCCGAGTTTTCTCTGTCTCTGTTTATTTATTGGTTTCTCCTGAGCTCAGTGGTTTTGCAGCTAAGCTTGTTAGCTTGACCTCGCTTGCACGGAGTGTCTTGCCAAAGCACGTCGTGCTGCCCCAAGCACGGGCTGTAGAGCAGGGGATTTGTAGATGTTGCAACTCTCTTTCTTCTCTGCATTTCCTAGAAGTACTGGAGACGCTGATACTCACAGTGCTTATCCTCACGCTGGTGCTCGCAGCCCCTGGAGCTTCTCCACTCCTTTTAGAGGCTTGGGAAGTGCAGGGACCAGAGTCCCGGGGGAAGACTGAGCCGTCAGTCGGGGTTCCTTAAACTTTGGGTAGAAATGGGGCAGTGTGCCCTGGCAGCTGTGGGACCACAGTAGTGTTGTGAGCCAGCTGCTGAGAGCAGAGGAGCCGGGGGGATTCCTGCCTGCCTTGGAGAGCAGGTCAGTCTCCCCCTGAAGCACGGGGCCGTGCTCCTGTGTGTAAGAATGCACGGTGGTGAGGTCATATATGAAATTATCACAAAATCACAGCTCGCTGTAGTGTGTGGTCTTAGTATCTTAGGAAAACCTGGCCACTGCCAAGTTACCAGCTGGATATGCATTTCTTTGCTCTTCCCTTACCTGTCTTCCCTGAGCTTCCACTCTCTGTTCCTCTGCACTCTGCAATGCCTAGGCTGCCACTGGAGTTTGGGGAGCACAGAGGAGAGGTGCTGATTTTGGGATTGCAAGCATTTTCAGTCCAGTGATCAGTTTCTGTATCTATCTGGAGATAATGCACAGTCTTTTATGTCAAATATCTGTATTTGCCATTATCAGTGGGAGCCTAATCTTATTAGACTGTTTTATTAGCAGATGTGAATTGTTTGTGAATGGTTTTTGGATTGCTCTAGATTACGTGCATGTCTTCTTTTTTTTTTTTTTTTTTGACGGTTCTTGGGTAATAGGGTCACAGGGAGCCAAATACAGGGTTTCACATGGTGTGTCCACAGGGCTCTGGCCAAGCCTGATCATTCCCTTTGTCTGATTCGCAGCTCCTCCAGCCGAACAACAGCAAGCAGCATGAGATGAGGATCTCCAGATCCATGGGTGATATCATGGGATCCCTGTACAAAGACTCTGAGAGGACGCGCAAGTATTCAACAGGTCAGTGAAAAGCAGCGCTCTGAGGGGTGTTTTGTGCTATTTCAATCTGGCCACTGCCCCCTTTCTCTTTTTCTGTCACACCCCTGTGGGTGTTACAGTCTGGACAGCCACGCTGATGTCCCCCACAGTAACTCAGTGCAGTTGCTGCTGATCCTCAACCTTAGGAAAAGACTCAGCAGGCTGGGTGGGGTTGGGCTGAGCAGAGTCACTTTGAGCACAAAACTGAAGAGAGCAGGGGACCTGGGGTGTAATTTGGTGGTGGGAAATGCAGTGATAAATTTTCCAATGAATTTGATGCTACTGCGCTTTATCTAAGTGAAAAGTGAGAATCTGCAGAAAGCCAAGGCCGTTTGGGACCTTGACACAGTAATTCCTTTAACCATGTGCTGCTGTTCTCTCTGTATCTGTCCCCCCTTCCCAGGTGGCAGAATAATGTAGTGAAGTGGGCTTGGGCTCCTTAGCTCCTGGGCTGGGAGCAGCTTCCCCACATAAAGACCAAATATGTGTCTGTGTGCAGCCAGTCTGTTCTTTGTTGGTGAAATTCCTTCAGTGGTAGCTGTTTTTGGGGTTTCTCAGGGGAATATGTGCAGTGTTTTGCAGTGGTCACATGCCAGAGGAAGGGGAGCATCCCTTTCCTTCAGAGGTGCTGGAAATAGGTGCCTGCAGCCCCTGAAGCCAGGCTGGGAAATACCTGATCTCTTCTCGCAGCCCTGCAGGGACTGGAGTTTGTTTGTAGCCTTCTGTGGTCTTCTCTTTGGTTTTCTGGGCTTGAGTTTATGCTTTTCTTGCTTTCTGAAATACTCTGAGCTTTTTGAAATGACAAGTCCTGCTGATCAGCTGTCTGTAGGAGCTTTTGTGTGAAGAACCTTGTAGGATTTTGTAGAGAGCAGGATGCCTTGTACAGAACTGCTAACACAGAGGACTGTATAGCAGGGATATAATTATTCCTATTCCAGCCTAGAGGCAGGATTAATGATTTTTTCACACAGTGAATGTTCTCTGCCATGTCTTTGAGTGCAGGTTATAGGGTCATTTCTACAGATCCTTATCATTTTTGTACAAGTACTGGCAGCCTTGAATAAAGTGGGGCCCTCCTTCAGAAATACACACAGAGAAATACTTCATTCTCTAAAGATCCTCTGTACTTATATAGCAGTAAATACTTCCAAACTCTTCTCTGTCCGACAAAAGAGTGTTTTTCTCCAAGGATTCAACCCTGCTCCGTTTCACAGCCTGTGCTGCCTTGATAACATATGCTGTGGTTTGCTGCATCTCAGACAAGATCTATAAGAAATGTTCCTCTGTGGTAGGTCCAACACATGCAGCTATGCCCAGCTCTTACTGAAGCCAGGGATGGGTGGCACATGTGCAAGGGCTCTCTTTGGTGCTGGGATGTACCAGGGTTGTATTTTTCTATTGTTTTTTGGGTTGGTTTTTTTTGTTTGTTTGTTTGGGTTTTTTTTTAGCTCACCTGGCACTTGAGAGTTTGGCAGAGCCACTAGATGACCATGAATGAAATGCACTCATAAATACACGGTAAAGCAGAGAGTCTCAGCAGAAACTGTGCTTGAGCAAAACATCTCTGCTGCCTTTTTTTTGGCACGTGTCAGGCTGTTAATGTAAGCCAGCAGAGAGCTGTGGCACTGGGAGCTGTCACTGACGTGTGAGCCGAGCGTGATGGGCAGAATTAATTCCATGTGTAGCTTTGCTAGTGGGAAGATGAGTTCTTGTGGAGTTAAGACTTTCCTACCAACTTGTACTGTTTTGGAGTTGCTGATTCCTGACCAGGTCTGCACCGCTGACTGTGAGGTGTTGCTGCCTTGAAGAACATCCTGAGCTAAGACAAGGCAGACAAAGGGTGAGAGATTGGCTCTGCACGGGTGAGACCCTGAGGTACAAAAGGATTTTGAGGGAATGTTTGAAGAGCAAAGTGGAGAAATGGGCATAACCTGCTGGTTTAGCCAAGGAAACAGAGTAGAAGCACTGGGCAGTGCCAGCTGTGGGATGCAGAGTGTGCTAACGCTGGGATTTTCAGGAGCTGATGCACCAAAATCAGAATCCTTGGCACTGTTGCACAGTCAGGTGGCAGAAGTAACCAGCCCAAGCATCAGTCATACCTCAGTTTCTTTCCCATCAGTCTAGCAAAGAGGTTTCAGCGAGCCCTCTGCATGATAACCCAAAGAGAGGAGTGACCTTCTGTTATCTGGGTCTGCACAAAGCTGCTGCAGCTCTGCTTAGGAGGTGCTCACAGTCCAGCAGAAGCATTTTTGACCTCCTAAGTCAGAACTGGGCGAACCAGCAGCTGGGCAAGAACTCCAGCGAGCTGAAAAGGGAGAGCAGCATTTCAAATGGGGCGTAAAACTGACTGTCAGGGAATAGACAGACAGACATGATGCTGTGTTTTGGTTTCCCGAAGCGGGGATTTCACTGAACTTGGTGCATAGTCAAAAGGCATCCTAAGAGGCTGGGAATTTTGTAGGAGAAACTATTCTTCGTTTGCAGTCACAAGGCATTTCACAGTGTTTTCTTTCTGCTGTCATCAAAGTGGTTGCTATCAAAAGAGGATCTTAACTCGATTCAGCTTTTCTCTTGAAACCACATTTAAAAGGAGATTTAAAGTGTCTTTATTATAAAAGGTAGTTCAGGGTCATGTTCTCCGTGTTTCTGGGATGTTTCATGTTTTTCTGCTGACTCTGCCATGTAAACAGCAGTGAAAAATAATAAAACTGTATGTTATTGGCACAGGCACATTGGAAGGGAGGTAGATATTCTCGGGAAGATTTAGCTATTTTTGCTTCTGCTGGGCAGAAAATGTCTTCACGCCATGTCCCTGAAAAACCTTATGCAAAGTCAATATTTTTTTTTCTTTTTTTCCCTATAAACTCTTTCAGTGGAAATCCCCTTCCAGTTTTTTGGTGGCCAGCAAAAGTGCAAGGAAACTTGGACTGAAATCTTTTTGGGTTCTGGATTTTCAGATAACTGAGGATTGTTTTTATTTACTTTGAAGAAATAATAATAATAATAATAATGTTTCAGAACATTATCCACAAATTGTTTAAGTGCCCCATTCCAGCATCACCCTTTTGGTGGAAACATTTGCCAGAAACTTTATTTTACTTTTTTTTCCACGGAAAACCAGGCTGCTGAGCCATGGCTTTGTGTGCCTGCCAGCCCTCTCCAGACCAGGAGTGTTGCAGTAGTTAGGATAGATGAGACCAGCTCTGTTTTGAGAAGAGGAAGAAAATTAACTATGTGCACCATGCCAGTTGCTTTAGGGCTTGAAAATAGGCTCTGTGTTGCTTATTAGTTTAAAAGTACCCTAAATTTGCCTTAAATCAAGATGCAGAAATCCATCTGCAGAGGGATCAGCTTGGAGAGGAGGGACACTTATAGGTGTCCCACTGGAAAAGAAAAAATTGAGGGAGATTTGGTCCATCTGCTCACACCTCCCCTTGACAGGACCAGAGTGAGAAACTCCCAGCAGGTTTCTCTCTTCCTCCTGTGCTGCCCTGTCCTGATCCTGCTGTTTTTCCAGGGCTCAGAGGAGCAGCACATCTCAAAATTGTGTCCCTCGTTCGGGAACATCATCCCAGGGCTGGGTTCCCTGTGGCTGCAGTTGTGAGCTGTGGCATCTGCCAGCAAACCCTCCCCAGCCTGGGCTTTTCAGGGACTTCTTTTCCCTTCCTGCTGCTGGGTGAAGTTTTGGGAAGAGCAGGGGAGGAAGAAGCCAGGGAATGTGGGGGCGGAGGGGAGCCAAGCCTGGCACAGGGGAACTGGCTGTACGTGCAGCACCACGAGCTCTGCACATACTGCATGAAAGGCACTTCTGAAATAAAAATATCAGAAGGGAACATGAAAGGCCCCGGTGGGTGCCAGCAGTGACTGTGAGTCTCCGTGCTGTCCCGGTTCTCTGTCCTCGGGACACGCTGTGCTCTCATCTCAAATACATGGCTTTACATTCGTGTGTGGGACATGGAGCAGGAATCCCTCCCCAAAGCACCTTGCTGCAGAGGGTAGCTGAGGTCAGATGCTCAACCAGTGCCAATTTGCAGAATTTCTCTGAGTTCAGGAATCCTAAACGCAGCTGCTGAGATCTGGCCAGCATTCTGGCCGTAAAGAAATCCCTCACAGCCTGCCCCATCCCCACTGGAGCTGACATGCAATGCCACAGACCCCAGGACGGTCCCCTGGGGGCCTCCTCTCCCTGCCTGGTGCTGCTGCGGTGTCTTGAGTATTGGGCCAAGTGTGAAGAGCATCTGTGATGTGTCAAACAGGCATGTCTGGGCTTTTCTGTCTTTTTCTTCCTTTGCCTCAGGGTGGATTAATCAGCATTATCCAATATATCCAATGTGCCTTGTGTTTTCCCCACTATAAATTAAGCCTGCCATTAAGTACCACTATTACACTCTTCCTCTGACCCCTATTTTCCATTCCTCCCCTCCTCCAGCAGCACTGAGATTGCCCAGTGGGATTGGGTGTTTTGTTAACAGGGCAGGATAGGGCTGGAGTGGGGAATGGACCCTGAGCCCCAGGGCTCTCCTCCCAGCGCCTCCCCATGTTCCTCCCCAGTGGATGGCCAGGCATGGATGCAAAACAGCAGCAACCAGTGCTCCTGGAGGTGTGAAGCTGCATAAATTACTTTGGGCAGCACTTCTACCCAAACAGCCTGGCTGAAAGGGATCTGGTTCACTACAGCAGTTTCCAAGCATGCATAAGCCTAAGCACTTGGTTTAATTTCCTTACCTGCTGGGAAATAGCTGGTGTCTTATCCCCTTTTAAAGTTTTTGGCAGGAAATGTGACTCTGGAAGGTCAAACACAGCTGATCTATGGCTGGGAGTAGTTGTTACAGGCAAAGGCTTAATGCGAGACCATGCAAAGTCTTTGTGCTTGTGATAAATCTCGTTTAACTCCCTGGGTTCAGAGTCAAACAGGGCATGTACAGCTCTTTGTAAAATCATAGTCAAAGGGTTTCTGGGCAATGAGTGGGTTGTTGGAGCAAGAGATCCCAACAGGGCACGAGCAGACCCCCACCTCGCTGCAGCAGTAACAGAAATTCTCAGCAGAGCTAAGGAACTGCAGTTAAGAAACACTGCACTAAATCCTCCAGCAGCTTTTTGGGGCAAGAGCCACCCAAATGTCCTTGTGCTGCATTCCAGATGGGCTAAGCAAATGAGGGGCTGCTGGTGCAGTGATTTATCCAGGGTTCCCAAACTGCTCAATAGTTAAAAGTTTGTTTATTTATCTTCAAAGAGAGGATGCTGTACTTCCCAACTGGTTTTGTTTTAGGCCTGGTGGAAAGCCAGTTTGTTATGAGTGCTGCAGCACTCAAGAGATTCTCTCCTCTTGATCTTGGCATTACTTCAGTTGGAGTTTTTTCACTGTGTTCTTATCCTGCAGGAAATCTGTGAAGGAGAAAATAGGAAGAAGGAAAAAAAAAAGTAACTCAAAGCCATATGACTTCTATTTTTACAATCTGAGCAAGGAGTCAGAAGGAAGATGTAGCATGGGACAGACAAATCTGAGTGTTTGGTATAAATCCAGCAAAAAAGCCTGATTTAATGATCTTTAATGCTGGTGTGACACTGTTAACATTAGCAACTCCTGATGTGTATCTGCTGAAGTGAAAGGTGGGAACTCGGGTTCGTAGTGTTGATCACACAGATGGATTTAAGCCAGGGATCCATCTGGCACAGAACTGTGGTGCAGAATAGCAGCAGAGGAGGCAGGATTGTTGTGTTGATAGATCAGTGTTGACTTTTCTCTATGGGCTAAGCCCCCTCCCACTGCCTTTCTCTTGTGCTTAGCCTGGGCATGTTGTCAGCAAATGGTAGCAATGAACCCAAGAACCAGCACGAGTGCCCCAAAAATGGATATAAAATATAAGGAAACTCACGTCCATGTGCTTTCCATCTCCTGGAGGATGTGTGCTTTGCAGAAGTCTGCATGAAAACAAGTTGTTGTGTTGTGTGGAAGCTCACGTTGCACCATGCCCACCAGCTGAAGCTCCAGCATGGATCTGCACGATCTCCATTGGCAATTCCTTGCTATGGAGTGATGACAGCACAGGGATGGAGCACAGGGACTGCAGAGAGTCGAGCAGAGCCAAGGCTGTGCAGCTGGGCCAGGCAAGGGCAGAAATGCAGAAATCCCTAAAGCTGGAAAAGGCATGAGGAATCAGAGTAGATCTGGGGGAATAAGAGTGAGGAATGGAACATCTACATAAAGAAGCTGCGGAGTTGTCCCCCAGGTGCAAGATAGAAATCCTCTTCTGCTAAACGAGCCCTGGGAGGGAGCCAGGGGAAGCCTTGCTGTCTGTGCCTGGGATGCACAGGATAGAGGCTCTGGGGTTACAGGCAGGGCAGGCAATTCCCTTGGCAAAAGACAGGGCAAACTGATCACAGAGGTCATTCCTGTCCCGGGGTTTTTGGATTTGAGGGCTGGTTTTCCTTCCTCTCTGCTTTCAAATAGGGAAAGGGGAGAGAAGAGGGTATTTGAGTGCAAATAGTTTTCCATCTATGTAGTGTTTCAGTGCTGTTGCACTGAGCACAGCCGAGCATTTCCCAGATGGCTGAACAAGGCAGTGACCCCTCCAGGGAGGGAATGCTCAGAGGTCAAAGAGGGGAGGTGAGTTTGGAGTTTGTGGTTTGCTTTGAGATTGATTGTATCACAACAGAACTCCAGAACCCTTTCCTTTCTGGCATCCTACCTGGATACAGTGGCAGCTCTTAGGGTGTGTTGAAGGTCAAGTCTGCTCCATATTCTGTGGCCCCACAGTGACAAACTCTCTCCTGTTGCCAAAGCTTTGGAGGATGCCCTCAAACAGCATCACACCTCTAGCTCCATTCCCATCCACATGAATTCAAACCCAGCCGCATCTCCAGGAGCCCTGTGATCACTGGAATAGCATTTCTGGAAGGATTTGGGCTGGCAGGTCCCTCCCTGACCCGTGTCTGTCCCTGTCCCAGGCTCTCTGCACACCGGCCGGAGCTCTCCGCCCCCGGGCAGCGTTCCCGAGGAGCAGCAGCAGATCGCCCGCCAGGGATCCTACACCAGCATCAACAGCGAGGGCGAGTTCATCCCCGAGACCATGGACCAGAACGTGAGTGGGGCTGGAGCTGTGGGTTAAACTGGGACAGCGCTGGGTGCAAGGGAGCTGTGCCGTGAGAGCTGTTCCCACCATTCAATTCCCAGCAGTGCCTGTGCTTGGGGCTCAGGCCAGCTTTTTCCAGGAATGGAAATGGGTGCCCCCCGGGCCTGACGTGCCTGGGAAAGTCAGGCCTGATTTCCAGGAGCCCTGAGAGCCAGCTGCAGTGGGGATGGCAAGTGAGCCTGGGCACCTCAGGTAGCTCTGCAGCAGCACAGATGTGGGGCACACATTAGCACCAGCTGCCAGGTCCTCGTGGCCACAGCATTCCCAGATCCCGGGACCACGAGGGAATGTGCCAAGCATCCCATTGCCTGCGATTGCAACAGCCTGGGGATATCAGCAGCTCTGGCTGCTTCCCATGTGGGATTTCTGCCTGAGCTCCAGTTACAGTTCTTGGCTCTGCCCTCAGCCTCTGTGGTTTTGTGTCTCTGTCCCTCCCCCATATGTTTTTTTTCCCTCCCTTAATAAGGAGATTGTATATTCCAGTCGCTCAGTAATAGAAGAGCAGCAAGTTTTTCAGTGCTGAGCAGTGCCTTGTCCTCCAGTCAGTTTGGTACCCAGGATGGGGAAACGCAGCAGTGTCGAGGGACCAGAGTGGGAGCAGCTTGTATCTCCCTCTCCATTTGCATCTTTGCTTGATCTATAGCTCTGAAGAACTTGGTACAGATCCTGTGAAGTCAGCTGGGCTGTCTGGGCACGTATCATTCTTGCAAAACTCTTGGAAATACAGAACCAAGACCCAGAGTTTGCAGGAGGGACAGGCAGCGACATCTGGAAGGCACCAAGCTCAATCCATCAGGAGGCTGTGCTGGGCCCCAAGGATGTCCCTGGGGAGATGTGCGTTTCCTACACTCAAACAGCACCCACTAGCTCCACATTTGTGTGCAGGCTGTGCCAGGGTTTCCATGGCAAAGCTGTGTTTTCAACAGTTTATTGTACAGCCGTTAATAAAATAAGAAGTCACTCCGGGTGAGTCTTGGCAGCGTCAGAGCGCAGATGTATCGTGTGCTCCTTGCAGCCAAAAGTTGGCTCTCTATTGTTTTCACATGCCTCCAAATCACGGTGGGGAGGATCAAGACAAAGTGTGTGTGCGTGCAGGGGGAGGGTCCCTGTGACCCACCTTGGGTGTAAATCAGCCCAGCTCCTCTGGCTCTTCATGGAGCTCCCTTAATTCAGAGCCTTGAGCCTGCTCCTGATGAAGGTTCCCAGATGCTCTCCTTGCTTTTCCCCAGCATCACGCTGTGGGTGGCCTGCAGCCCTTTTAATGCAGGGAAAAGGGGTTTGGGGAGTGGTTTGGGGTTTTTTTGTCTTTCCTCATTGAGCAGCCGTGCTTTCCCCTTTATGGGCTTTGCCTTCAGAATGTCCTTGCCCTGCTGCTTCCATATGTGCCTCGTGGAAAACCACTCAGAAGCTGGAACTTGCTGCCTTTTGGGGGATGCCCCTGTGCAAGCTTGTGGTGTAACTGTGGTCTTGAGACCAGCGTGGCAGATGAGCAGAGGCTGAGTGGGGAGCATGCTCCAATTCCCAACTTTATGCTTTTAAGAAATGAGTCCGTTTCAGCATTAACTGCGAAGAGAGCTGGCAGAGGTGGGGAGTGGGTTCTGTCAGAGTTCTTGCTCCTCTTTGGCCTAGTGCTTTTTGAAGGAGGAGGTTTTGGGGTAAAATCCAGGAAAGCAGAGAAAAATTGCACTTTGCATTTGGGACTGTCGGGCCAAAACAGCACGAGCTGTTATGACAACCTGTTATGAGGAGGGCTGACAGGAACAGCCTGTGGAAAGGGAGGCTGTTGGGGAAGCAGGAGCGGTGTGGGAAGCAGCAAGGTGTCGCTCCATGTGGTGTTTGACCCTCTTTGCCCAGCTTTCCCAGGAATGAGCTGCAAGAGCAGGGCTTGGTGAGTGTCCACAGCCAGGAGGGAGCATGGCACCAGCACAGCATGGCCCGGGGCAGGCTCTGCTCCATGTGGAAGTGCACACAGCCCCTGGGTTTACCACTCCACACAAACCCTCTATTGTTACTAACCAGCTATAAATAACCCTGGCCAGTACAATGTCTCATCCAGGAAGCAACACAAATGCAGCTTTTGACTCACTGAGCTGGTGAGAGCCAAGCCGGTTCCTCCGGCCAAAAACCCTGATGATGCTGCGCTTATCAGCGGAGAGGAAGGCTGGGCTCGTGTGCCAGGGCAGCTCGGGAAGTCAGGAGTCCATGGCTGCAATCCTGGCTGTGGTACACAATATCCACTTGGCCTTGGGCACATCATTTGTGTCCTGATACGTATTTTCCTTTAGTATTATTATTATTATTTCTCACAAATACTTTGAATGCTTTAAATCTCACTGACTTCTCTGCATGCTTCGAACATCAGGGTGCTAATTATCTTTGCTTTAATTTTCCAACCAGCAAACAGCAGCTGGAAAGAACAGTAATACAGAGAGGGCATTACAAATGGATGACCCTGCAGGGGTTTGCTAGTTCTGGAGCTTGAAGAGCTACAGTGCATGGTTTTATTGTTCACCCTTTTGTCTCTGTCAGATGCTTGAAGCTTTCATCAGCCCCGATGACTCTCTGTCTGGGAGCTGCCAGTCGCTGGACAGGTCTGTGGACAGGTGAGTTGTGTGTTTTTACCAGGTGCCCAGGCTGAGCTGCAGCCTCTGCTCCACAGCAGGAGAGGAGTGGGATCAGTGAGGAGTGGGATCAGAAACCCTGAGGTTTCTGTTGGGATGAGGATGCACCTGAGCAAAACAAATTAATCTTTAATGCTGGAAACGAGATCCTAGCATAGATGTCTGTGCAATCGTATGATCTGAATTGCAGTAATCTGGGCTGGACAAAGACAGCTGGCTTTGTGTGACCAGGTTTCCTTTTTCGTTTTTTGAGACAAAAATTCTCACAGAATCCCAGAATGGTTTGGGTTGGAAGGGACCTTAAACATCATCCAAGACCCTGCCATGAGCAGGAACACCTTCCACTGTCCCAGGTTGCTCAGTGCTCCATCCAGCCTGGCCTGGGGCCCTTCCAGGGATGGGGCAGCCACAGCTTCTCTGGGCAGCCTGTGCTAGTGCCTCACTGCCCTCACAGCACATCCTCCCTCTCTGGCTCTCTGCAGTCCCCAGGTCAATATTCCCTCAGCCTCTCCGTGCTTCCTCCTCCCCGGGCACGCTGTCTGCTCTCCTCTGACCACTGGCAAACTCGGCAGCCCCTGTGCAGTGCCAGCAGCCACAGACGTGTCAGTCAAGGTGCTGAGGACACCAGATGAGCAGTAACTAAGTTTAGCTGCTCAGCAGGAAGCAACTGGGACACGCTGTCCTAACCCAGGCTGCGATTCAATGGCTGGTGCTTGGCCCCAGCTCACACGTGCACAGAAACTCTGTTTGCTGCTGTGCAGGGTGAGCTGTGGATAAGACACAGTGTCCTTTTGGGAAGCAGTCTATTTTTTTTTTCCATCTGCATCAAAGATTTTCTATTTTTTTCCACTGTTGCTGTTGCCATACAGCACCGAGGCTGCGTTCCAGCGTGTCTGCGTTGGGTTGATTGTGTGGCATGCCTCAGGTTTGCAGCTCCGTGCGCTTTGGATCTGTCTCAGCATCGAGGTCCATTTCCTTTTTGTGGCTTTTAATAATTTCCTGTGATGTATTTGCTCATTGTTACGGCTGTATCGGAGCTGGATTCCTTGTGTTCCCAACCTCTCTGCCCCAGCTTGGCTTTTGCACAGATTTTTGCTGGTTAGAACAGCTGAAGGAGCACGGGGTGGTTGTAACACCATTGTGAATTGAGAGAAGAGTTTCAGGCTTTTAGCTCTGTGTGAGAAGGTGGCATGGCCTGATTTCACATGCAAAGGAGGCAGATGCGGTCAGCCATGGGTCTAGGAGCTGGAAAAGGCACAAGGAGGGCTGTATTATTTCAAGAAAGAGGAGTAGGCAGGACTATTCCTGCAAAAAGGTGGCAGACCCCTTGCATCCATTTGCTTGGGATGGCATCAGCCCAAGAGGGCAGAGCAAGTCACCAGGCTCAGTGACAAGGCTGAGGCTTAGAAACAGCACCACAAACTGCTCTTTGCCACAGGAGTGATCAGCATTGACATGAGGAGGTTTCAGAGCACTTTACAGAGCTGATTTCTACTCTGTTCCCATATTGTTTAAAGGGAAAAACATGTACGGATCACCCTGTTAGCCTTTTCAGAGCCTGGAGTGAAATTGGGACTGCTGAAATGCCCTTGCAGTGCTTTATCATCCTCTCACTGTAGTTTAAAGACCTCGAGCCTTGAGGCACCAATCTCACACTCTCTCTCCTGCTCTCCTGGGAAGGCTGTGCGAGGAAGGTGGGAGATGATGCTGCAGAGAGGGGGAAGCCTCCAAGAACTGAGCCTGACTGAAGGACTCTGGTGTGTACATCTGCAGCAGCTGGGCAGGAATGCTCATAGAAAGCAGAGGTGTGTGGTTGAACACCTGGCACTGAGGGAAAAGAAACCTGCAGCTCTCCTTCTGTGCTGCCTTGTGCTGCTTCGTTCCAGCCTGGCGACTGTGGGGTCTGCAGCATCCTTTTGTTTGCCACAGGAACAAGCAAAACCCAATCTTCAAACAAAAAACCCAAACAAAAACCCCAGTCTTCATTCTCGTGCAGGATGAGGATGGGAGCTCAGTGATCAGTGCAGCTTGTGGTTTATCCTGTCCTTTCCCTACCCTATCAGTTCCATGGCCTTTCTGATTTAATAAACGTATCCTTCTTTTTTTTCCATCCCTTTGCAGCCCTCCCTTTACCCAAACCCCTGTTCCTGGAAGGAAGAGCCATCCCAAAGACGGTTTTGATTGTATGGGTAAGCACTCTTGGTGGTTTATATTTGCTTAAAAGTATAAAAAGCACGTAGTAAAGAGACTGGATAAAGGCTATTAGAGATATGGCACTGCATGAAAAATTTTTAAGAGCAAAGAACAAACCAGCAAAGAAGCTCCAAGGCTTAGGTAACACTTCAGAATTGACCCTGCAATGATCAAACATGAATGTTCTCTAAAATCAAAAGACCCAGAGCATCAAACACAGGCAGGGCTGCTCTTGTCTTCATTAACCCTTCCTGACTCTGCAGCAATACTGATAGCCCTGAAGAGCCTTTGGGCCTGCTTTGGGAATCAGTTGACAGCAACAACAGTCCAAAGTGGGCAGCAGGGGCCCTGAGGTGGATAAATGCAGTAATAAATGCAAGTAAAAAGCTGTTGAGAGGTCTGTGTTGGAAGATGTTGCTAAGAGGGCCGTGCTCTTGGGTGTGCAGACAACTGCAAGGTGCAGACAAGCTGGGAACAGCCTCGTAGGATCAGCTTTTGTCTCTCTCAGTACCTGGGAGTTGCCCCTTCAGGATCTCAACTTCCTACACAGCAAACCCGAGCTCTCTAGGGAGTTATACCTCTTCCACTTGCAAGAATAATAATCTGCAACAGTGCAAGTGCTGTGAGAGAAACTATTGGTGCTTGCACAGATCATAGGTTACTGCTTAATCACTTATAAACATCCAGCTGGTTAAATAATGGAAACTCTGTAATATTGTAATGACTTGCACTATTAAAAATGAGCAAATGGCAGCCAGCCTGTGGCAGGATAACTCATTGCTGGCCCGAGGCAGGGTTTCTAGATTGAGCTGCAGAGATGAACTGCAGGCAGCCCTCATTGCTGAAGGTTTTAATACTTCCCCCGTGGCGCTTTGCTCTGAGACACCTCTGGGCACTGTTGCTCACACGTGGCTCGCCGAGAACCTCTTGCCCTGTCCTTGTTGCTTCTCTTGCTGACCATATTTCAGCCATTATGTGCTCTTTTTGGCAATCACGCCGAAGTGCAGCAGAGGCCAGGAATGGCCTCCGAGGAGCGGCTGCTGGCCCCAGGCTAAGACAAACAAACAATCAGAAGGGGCTGTGTCATTAGAATTGGATGGAGGGAAAACAGCAGGTGAAAGAAAGGGGGTGGAATGACAGATATTTTAATCTCAAGTTATTTGTGCTACCAGCAATGGCTTCCTGAGCTGTGGTTTTTATTAAAAAATTTGTCCTTATCTCACATGTCCATCCATCTCTCTCATCATCCAGTGTCTAAACACTGATGGTCTTTAATCCCTCCTGTATATTCTATCTTCCTAGCATTTAATCAAATAAATATAAACATTTGGAGCTCTGGAGGTATAAATTGGTCTCTGGCTTTAAGAGGGGAGGAGTTGCATCTCAGAAGAAAGAGGGAAGAGATTATCTGGTGTTAGTCAAGTGCTGGACTTTTGCATTTCCCTGGAAATAGCTGATATCAGAGCAGAGGTTTTGGAGTAGATCTATGTAGGCCTGACCCTGCCTGGCAGTTCTGTTTCCACACTGATTTTTGCATTCTACATGTGTAAATAAGGTGTTTTAGTGCTCTGCCTTGGAAACCAGGCATGGTCTGTGTTAATCCCCTTGCACTTGAACAGTGTGGGCCAGGCTCCATAAAACCTCCAGCAGCTAAACCTCAGCTTCAGGGGCACCAAGGGCACTGTGTCTAACCCTGATTTTCCACGGAGGAGTTTGTGACTGTGGGCAGATTTCAGAGGGAGTCTTGGGGAATGTAGGGTTGTGTAAATGAACAATTTGTCACCTCCTTCTTGCCTCTAACTCAGTGTTCCCCATGAGAAGCACTCTGGAGGCTTGATACAGAGCTGATCTCAGAAATCTGTGTGTCTTCTTCCCTCCTGCCAGATTTCGACATCCCATTCTGTGAGAGGTTTGGGAAAGGTGGGACCTTCCCGAGGCAGTACCACCTCTCCCAAAGCCGCAAGGACTACAGTGACGGTAAGGAAATGGTGGAGGCTCAGGGAGGGGGTGATCAGTGCTTGATGGCTTGTGTCAATGCTTGGGACTAGAAAGACTTGGGAAGGGGAGTTTCTATTAAAGGGAAAACCACCAAGTGCTTTGGGATTCACTTGTGGGTTCTGAAGAGCATTCTCTGTGAGGCCTTGCAGCTCTGCTCTTGGGAAGTGCTGAGCATCTACAGCCAGTCCTCTGCTTGCACCTCCTGTTTTAATTTAGCCATGGGGCTGATTGGCATTTCTCATCCCTGGAAGTATCAACCTTCCTATTCCCCTAAATCGCTGGCTTTTGAGGATGCTTTTTGTGACCTTTACAGTGGGTTTCTCGCAGAGTTGTAGGAAATCCCCAAGCAATTTCAGGGTAGCAGTATCTGTTTGCTGCTCTATTTTGAGCTGGTGAGCTCTGAGCTTTGGGGACCACTCCATCACCTTTTTCCTGCTCATTCTTTCACTGTATGAGTCTGTAAGTGGTGGGAGGCAAAAATTCCCTTGGGAAAAATGTACTGAGGACGTGCAGAGAGCATATTGAGCTCTCCAGAATGAACTTCATCTCTCACTGACACCCCTGTGAGAGCAGGTCTGGCACTGCGGTGTGGTCATTTGCCTTGTGGACTTAAGGGATGGCAGGGATAATTTTCATTGTAAAACCCTGCTTGTTCAGTGTTTAATTGTGATTAACAACCAACAAACCCCCTGATGTAATTAAACTGCTGGAAACATCTGCATTAGATGTAATGCCTGCTGTTATCATCTCCTAAATTGAATTTAAAATCTTCACAGGGCTTTGCTTCAGTTCCATTACACTTGTTTTGTTTAATTTTGAGGAGTGAGGATGTGGGCAGTGACGTGAGAAGGCAGTGACAGTAGATCCAAGCTGCTGTGTGTGTTCTTGCTGTAACTTTCCCCCTTTTTCCCCTACAGGCCGGAGGACTTTCCCCAGGAGTTACTTCCCACAGGAGAACCTGTTTCAGCTTGTCCCTTCCAGCAGAACCAAGAGCTTCACTGGGGACAGCAAGCTCAGCACCTTGCAGTACGACGAGTACCGGCCCAAGTGTTGGAACAACTGCGAAAAGGGACTGCAGGTCTTCAGCACCTCCCCTACAAAAGCGAGGAACTGTGAGTGAACCAAAGCCCCGAGTGCCTGAGGTCTCAGTAGAGATGGGTTTTGGCACAAAATTAAGTTCCTGTGAGCTGCTGAGTTACTGCGCATCAGCTAAGCCAGCCATGGGTGAACTTTGGTTGCACCCCCAGCACGAGGCACATTGCAGCAGCTTCTGGCTCATGAGAAAGATTCAGTACAACACCTTGAATCTTACCCTGGCCTTGAGATGAGAGCTGTGTGGGGTCAGCTGCTGTTCAGCACTGCCTGGGCTGCACATAATTGCGTGTGTGTTGGACTGTCAGTGTGGTCACACAGCAGAAGCTTCCCAGAACATTTGGGATATAGGAGAAAATGCATCCTGAGTTTCCATTCCTTGGCTTACTTTGCTGTCACCCCAGCACCCAAAGATGGTGTTGCAGGCTCCTCTGCTATTGCAAGACTAACCATGATGTGGAAACTGGTGCATTTTGGGCCTGTTTAGTGCTGGGTAACATCCTAGGAGTGACCAGTGAGATAAAACTCCTTAATGGTCCCTGCCTGGGGTGCTGCTCAGCCATCCTGTATCCTGCTAAGCACTCCCACAGCAGAAGGGAAATTCCAGTGTTGGCTAAGAAAACAGCTTTTAGAGGAAAGACTCTTAAAGAAATAGGACTTTCCTGGGACTTGTTTCTGCTTTATGCTAATGCAGACTGGGAGACATTCCCCCCCACCCCCCAGTAGCACCAGTGCAGATAAAATTGGGTTGTCCTGGTGCCCATGGGAGAGGGTGGCTCACTGACTGCCCTGCACTCTGCAGGATCAGGTGGACCCTGAGGCTGTGAAGTCTCCTTGCTGTGCTCATCTCTCAACCCTCTCCTATCTCCTGTAGCCCTGCAGGCGCCTGTGAACTGGAGGTTGGGGAAGCTGCTGGGAAGAGGAGCCTTTGGGGAAGTTTATCTGTGCTACGACGCTGACACTGGGCGGGAGCTGTCGGTGAAGCAGGTGCCTTTTGACCCTGACAGCCAGGAGACAAGTAAGGTGAGTACAAGGGGAGGGCTGCACCTTGGGGAATTGTGGGCTGGAGGCTGGGGGCAGAGGTGTCTGTGTCCCTGATGGAAGGCAGGTATTGTTTTCCCTCTCTGGAGTAGTCCTGAATGGCTCATGGCACCACTCAGAGTGCTCTGGTGACTTCTCTGCCTTCTGATTCCTTCCTCACATTGGCCTGCTCTATCTTGGGTATCATCTCTTGCAGGTCTATCTGATCTTCCTTAGTTTGTTCCTTCTTGCTCCCTTCACCTTCTTCCCACTCTGGGCAGTGACTTCACTGACACTTTTCCAGAAAAACTCCTTGAATACAAGTAATAATAATAATAATAATATTAATAATAATGAGTATACCTGTTTCAAAGCCAAGCCCTGTCTTTCTCCTTACCTTTCTCTTAGGGCAGTGATCCTCATTTCTGAGCCTCATGTGGCCAATGCCTTCACAGCTGTGCCATGAAGCCAAAAGCTGTGCTCAGCATGGAGCAGTATTTATATCATGTTCCCAAAGACACCATTCCCTTTCAGCAGGAAGCCTGTCTGTTTTGTTGCAGGAGGTGAACGCTTTAGAATGTGAGATCCAGCTGTTGAAGACTCTCCGTCACGACAGGATAGTGCAGTACTACGGGTGCCTGCGGGATCCTGAGGAGAAGAAACTGTCTATCTTTGTGGAATACATGCCAGGGGTAAGTGTGGTTCCTGCTAGAGATTGTCCTGAGTGGCAGAAAACAGATTTAGACTGTCCTGGATTTTGGTGAAATTTGAATCTGTCCAGCTGAGTTACTTTAGAGCTGATGAACCAAACCAAGGCAGTGGAGGCATCCCTAAGGCTTGGGAAAGCTTAGGATGTGGGTCAGATGTCATTGTGAAGCCCCTCAACACGCACTGGATGAAATGAAAAGCCTTGCAGGCAGGTTTTGGGTTTGAATCCTGAAGCAGGGTGTGTTCACAGTCTGGAATCTGAGCTTGGTGAGCGTAGGACATGATCCAGATCTGGCTCCAAACACTGTGGCCTGAGCCCATCCTTAAGTATTTACTGCAAATCCCTGCAGGAAAAGCTGACTGTACAACTGTCCACCCACAGCTGTCACCAATTACTTGTGGCTTTCAGCACGTGTGTATTAAAAACAGTGTTACTCACTTAAAGTCTTCTGTTGAGGACAGAGCTTTTTGTGGGCAGCGTTATCCTCTTGTGCAGGAGTGGCTTCAGTTTGTGGCTTTGCTGATATAGGATGAAATAGCCATGGGGAAAAAGATCAGAATGCTTTGAGGGAGTTTTAGCAGGGGCTGGAGAATGTACCTGGATGAGTTGAGCATCTCTTTGTGCTTGGGAGCTTGTGAAATTACATCAGCCATTAGACAAAGTCACTGTAAAACAGCACAACACTATTTACGTTGCTGGAGGATCTGTTCTCCTGAGTCCCTCCTGTCCAGCTGGATTTGTTCCCCAGAGTGTGGGAGAATAAACCCTTGTTTATACAGAGATTTGTAAGGTCAGGAGGGACAATTAAATCATCTGGTTGCAAATAATTCTGGTCGTTAGTAAACGTGCAAGGAGCTCTCTGAATGCATCTTGCATGTGGGAGATCAGCTGGATTTCCATGCCTCTGAGTCCTTTCCAAGCCCCATCCACTCTCTATCCCTGTGTGCATCTCACCTCCAGGCCCTACCACAAGGCGTGGACCCAGAGGAGTAAATCCTGGGAATTCCAGAAGTCCCCTTGCTGCTTATTCCGCAGCATGCTGATGTTTGTTAGCAGCCAGGAAACTAGCATTTGATGCTGGGGCAGTGTCCAGCAGGGCTGGAAGTTCAGTGTTTGTTTTTTTTAATGATAAAGCCGTGCTCTGACCAAATACAGATTGACTTTGCTGCAGGAACAGCTCGTTTCACAAAAGCAGCTCAGGGCTCTGGTTTCCAAGGGCAGGGGAAGTGAGGGAGCTCCCAAACCTTGCAGGACAGCAGCTCTACAAAGCTGGGGCTGGCCTAGCTTCCAGTTTAAGCTTGGCAAAATCATCACAGGGCCAAGGTTGGGTACCCTTAGCCCTGCCATTCTTATGATGGCCCTCAGTTAATATCTGACTCTAGTTTCTGTCCTGCCCATAAACTATTTTTTTAATCTATGCTTGGAAAACAGAATTGTCCATTTGACCACAGGCCTCAAAGAACCTGTTTCCCCTTCTTGTTTGGTATCCCCCCATCAGGGTGAGGGAGGGCAGGATAAGAAAGCTGTTTTGGTGGTGGTGAGGGAACATACCCTGCACACAAGTTGTGCGAGGGGGTCATTTAGAGCATCCTGGGTTGCTGCAGCAGTGCTGAGAAAGGAAAAGGAGAGGCCCATCCACAGGATCACCACCAGCCTCAAAAGAAGCCAAAACAGTAGCTGGGCAGAGCAGCAGCAGAGATGGGTGGATGTGGAAAAGTTAATACAGTTTGACGGGCTGGCTTGGAGCAGATCCGCCACTGCTCCCAGAACAGGACTGGCAATCTTGGATCAATCCCAGAGCTGCAGGACAGGCAGGAACAGGATGAGTTTCCCCTCCTGTTTCCCAGCTAGCCCAAATACTGGAGGTAGAGCTGAGTGTGAACCCCACATTTGCCTCTGGTTCTTTCCTGCTAAAACCCAGCTCTGGTGCAGTGAGACACATCCATTTCCAAGTGGCCAGAAAATACAACAAAAACCAAGGGGATCAACCTCCTGCATGATAAATATCTGCACCCCTGCTTCTTTTCCTTTTTGATCAATGCAATCAGACCAGTTTGTGCCTGCATGCCTGGGTCAGAAATTCAAGGATTACCTACCCTGGGTGGTCTTGTTGGAGCAGTCCCATGTGGGGCTGGTTGTCCCACACAGCTGTGGGTGCTCCTTGCTGTACAAAGTTTTGGGAGGAGGCTTTCAAAGACTGAATCCTTAGCTTGGCTCTGAAGAACTGGCTCTCTACACCTCTCTGAAAGGAGATTGTAGACAGGTGGGAGTTGGTCTTTTTTCCCAGGTAACAAGTGATGGGAAATAGAGGGCATGGCCTCAAGTTGCACCAGCAGGGATTTAGATTGGATATTAGGAACAATTTCCTCACTCAAGGGGTTGTCAAGCATCAGAACAGGCTGCCCAGGGAAGTGGTGGAAGCACCGTAATTGGAAATGCTCAAAAAACACACATGGTGGACCTGGCAGTGCTGGGTTAGTGGCTGGACTCCATGGTCTCAGAGGTTTTTTCCAGCCTAAAAGAGTCTGTGAGTTTAATTAATCGAGCTGATCTTCTCATTTGGGCTGGAATCCCTCATCAGTTTGTCCTTCTCCACGAGCTGTCGGTGATGCCCCTCTAGCCACTAGAGGGAGAGGAAGGTCTGTGGTGCTGGCAGGAGGAACCTGTGACAGGCACCAAACTGTGCCTTCATCTCTCCGGGGGTCTGCGACACGAGGATGTCTTTCCTCTGATCAGTACTTGGTGGATTTTTGCTGTTTCTATGCAGAATGCTTTGGGGTTTTGTTTTTTTTTTAGCTGGAAGATAGAGTGGTCAGGAAGGTTTAAGAAGTTTCTGTGCCACGATGGTTCTGCTGTTCCTCACGGTCAGTGCGTGTTGTTTCTTTGCGACAGGGCTCCATAAAGGACCAGCTGAAAGCTTATGGTGCTCTGACCGAGAATGTCACACGGAAGTACACCAGGCAGATCCTGCAGGGAGTCTTCTACCTACACAGCAATATGATTGTCCACAGGGATATTAAAGGTGAGCGGATAGTGCACAGAGGCTTCTTGCTTGTTTGGATTTGCTCAGCCCAGCCTCCCTCTTCCCTGGTACAAATCTTGTGCACAGCATAGTGCTGCAGTCTGTTATTTGAAATATTTTTGCCCCTGCCCTTCACCAGCTTGAATCATGAAAATCTTGAGTAAGCAGCTGAAACCAACTTCTTGTGCTGTCTTCTCTCTCGAGGGATTATTGTTAACTGCCCTTGCATGTCTGAAAACCTGGTGTAACATAGCCAAGAACTGAGAGGCTCTGGCATTTGGAGAGGTCTGAGGCTCTGTTCTGCAGTCTGTGGGTGGGAAGAATGACCTGTTGGCCCCCCTGCACTCCTCACTTTTGGGAAACCTGCTGAGTGAGGGCATGCTGGTGGTAGTCAGCCCTCTGGGAGAGCAGCTGCCTTAGGCGAGAAGGATGGGACATAATGCTGAGTCCAGCCCCACCACAGCCCTTGGGGCTCCCTGCTCCCTGGCTCCTTGCCTGTGCCCTTCCTGCTCTCCTCCCTGTAGCCACTTCAGGTTGCTGCTTCATCTCTTGGGGGTCTTGTCTTTGCTTTTCACCCCAGGTGCCAATATTCTGAGAGATTCTGCTGGAAATGTGAAACTTGGAGATTTTGGGGCCAGCAAGCGCATCCAGACCATCTGCATGTCCGGGACTGGGATTAAATCTGTCACGGGAACACCATACTGGATGAGCCCGGAGGTTATCAGTGGAGAGGGCTATGGAAGGAAAGCTGATGTGTGGTAAGGAATGCTGTAAAAACCCCACCACTGCTACTTAAATCAAACAATCCTTTTGGGAAGTTGTAATGGGAGGAACAGGTGTAATTAATAGTTGTAAGCAGTGCAAAGGATGGAAAATAGGAGATGCATGTTAGGATCAGCTGTGCAGATATCCAGAGGGAACGTGTTGTAGCTAAGTTCCCAAAACAGGAGCATTCAGAATCACAGCTTGCTTTTGGAAGCTCTTGCCTGGTGTGAGTGTCATGTCCAGCTCAGCCCCATAACTGCTTTTTAATTCTGGAAAAGAGGTTGATAACAAAGCTCACTAAAAGACCTGTTGAGTTTTGGTGGCTCTGATTTTGGGTTCACTAAGCCCAGCTCAGAGGCTCAGGGGATTTTCAGTGGCCTTCCCAAATCTGCTGCTGGATGTTTGGATGTGGCTCAGGCACGAGGACAGCCAAAATCATTGGCTGCTTGTGAATGTTTTGATCTGTGGAGGGTGAGAGATAGAGCCTGGAAGAGTTGGGATAACACTACTAATCTTCCCTGTATATGAGAAGGAAGGAATGTCTTCACAGTGCGCTTTCCATTGCATGTCCAAGCAAAGAGGGTCAACAAGAAGTAGGCCTTTCAAGAGAACCCTATTTGAGTGGGAAAACCTAGGGGGTCCTTAGCAGGCATTCCTGAACCCTGCACCACCTGCTCTGGCTGATGGGAGGCAAATGCGGTTTAGTTTTTTAGGATCAGTTATGAATGGAGGTGGTAGAGAGTATCTCTGCTGAGAGCAGGACTCTTGAGCAAGCTGAGGGAAACCTCTCAGGTTCTGCTCATCCCTCATGTTCCTAATCAGATACACCTCAGGGATTAAGCTGGATGCAGGCAAAAATGTTTCATTCTGGCTTAGCTTCCTGGGGAGCTATGTGCTGAACATACAGTTGAAACTGTGCTGTCTGAACCTGTGTGTGGGTTTCCCTTCAGGGGGTGCTCCAGTGAGCTTTTATAAGGCTTGGTGTCTGCCAGTTATGGCAGGCAGAGAAACCACCAGCTTTAAGGCAAGGCTTGTGCATTCACTCCTGCTATGGGAGTGGAAAGTCCAGTGCCAAGGAGTTTCAGGGGACCAGACATACCATGGGTGTGTGCCCATCTCCTGCAGGTTTGCTCCCTGCACAGTCCGTTCAGGCAGGTGCAATCCCAGAGCTGATCAGACTTGAGCTGCAGGGCCACTGCCGCAGTCGCTCACCCTTGTGCTTGGCGTTCTTGCAGGAGCGTGGCCTGCACCGTGGTGGAGATGTTAACGGAGAAGCCGCCCTGGGCAGAGTTTGAAGCCATGGCGGCGATTTTTAAAATCGCCACGCAGCCGACCAACCCCCAGCTCCCTGACGGCGTCTCCAGCTCCTGCCGCAACTTCCTCAAGCAGATCTTCGTGGAGGAGAAGCGGAGGCCGACGGCCGAGGACCTGCTGAGGCACCCCTTCGTCAACTGCGGGCTCTGAGCCCTGGCAGCAGGGATGGGAAGCGCCGGCGGGAGGGTCGGACCTCACCCGGGGCTGTCCTGACACTCCAGTCCCGTCTCGCTCACCGCTGCCTCGGCCCCTGGTGCGTTGTGGGATTTTCAAGCTGCGCTCGGGACTGTTGGCGCCAGGAATTCGGAGCGAGGGATTCCCCGGCCTGTGCGGGTGCTGGACCGTGTAACCTCCCTGCTGCCAGTGGTACCGGGGTCGTCCCCCCTTGCCACGGAACTGCTCTCTCGGGGGAGATGTGGCAAATGGGAAATGTCCCCCCCAGCACAGCGGCAGTGCTGGCAGCATCCCCAGGACTGGTGGGGGAATCGGCCGCTCCGCAGCCATCACCACCTTTCACAGAGGAACAGACAGGGGCTTCCGCCAAGCCGGAGGAGATGATCCTCAGACCACAGAGTCGGGGGGACCTGGGCGTCCCCGTCACAAGGGGACCAACCCCGCTGGAGCAGCTGGCGGCTCCGGCGGGGCGGCGTTTCACACTGTCCTGTGCCTTACGCGGTTACAATCAAGGAGTGATGCTCGGCTCGGAGTCTGGTGCGAGGATGCGGCAGCCGTGTTGACTTTGCCTTGGCTCGTGTGTGTGTGCGTGTGTGAGTCTGGGAACAAGGGGGTCTTCTTGGGGTGCAGGAGGTCTCTGCCGGGTATGCCCGCGGACGGATGCCCGGGACCCCTGCCACGGGCTGAGGGATGGTGAAATGATGGTGGTGGTGTTTAAATGCTGCCCATGGTGGTGGTGGGCAGGGCTGAGCAGCAGCCAGATTGTGTTGGGAGCCATCAGGATTCAGGTGGGAGCTGAAGGGAATCTCAGCAAGGACATCTCTGCTCACAGCCGCTGTTCTGCTGAGCCGTGCCCAGGCTGCTGTGCTGGGGCTGGAGGGATTCCATCGTGTTTTGGAAACGGAGCTGCAGGAAGAGCCCAGTGGATCTCTCTAAAATCCAAGAGATTGTCTAAAATGAGGCAGAGAGGGCCGGTGCCTGTGGATTTGGGTGCCTCCTCTTCTCGGTGCTTCCCCCTGCATGCCTTGTGGACTATCCCCAGGTGCAGGGAAGGGGAGCATCGCCTCCATGGTGGTGCTCGAGGGAGCAGCTGCAGGACCATGGAGCCTCAGGCTGGGAGAGCAGAGCCACAGCAGCTGAGGACAGCTGGAGGCAGATTTCTTCCTGCAGTCGGTTTGAAGTTGTAGGGGAAAATGGGCCAGTCAAAAGCAGAGTTGGGCTACAGCCTCTGATCAGCACCACTCCACTGGAAAACCTAGCAGGAAGCACACACAGAGTCCCTGGAAGCTAGTTAATTAATTAATCTGATCTTGGGGAGTTTTGGATAAATTAATTGCACCATCCCACCTCCCCCTTCTCTGCTGCATTAGCTATTTCCACCAACTCAGCAAAGGGTTAAAAAAGCAGTTACCAGGAGGTTCCATCCTCAGGCCAGTGTGTCAGACCCGGTTTATTTTAATGCTGGTTTTCATTAAAAATGAAAAGTGTTGCTTAGACTTAAGAGGAAAGTGGAAAATGGGTTGTTTGTGTGAACACATCCTTGAATTCTTCCATGTGGAAGAGATCAAGGCTTTGCACCGCTGGTGGGGCAGTGGGAGTGTGTGTGCTCAGCTCTGAACAGAGAAGCACAATTTAAGAGGTTGCCCAGAGTAGCTGTGGATGCCCTGATTCTGGAAACATTCGGGGTCGGGGTTGGATAAGGCTTGGAGCAACTTGGTTTAGTGAAAAGTGTCCCTGCCTACCCCTGGCGAGGGGTTGGAAAGAGAGATCATCTTTAAAGTCCCTTCCAACCCAAAGCATTTGATGCCTTCATAATTTTAAGAGTTATTTCAGTTAAAAAAAAAACCAAAAACAGCAACACTGAATATTAGGGCAAATTAAATACCTAAAAGAATTCCCTATAAATTTGTCTGAAAGCTACAGAGGCTGGCTACTGCCCAGGCCAGGATCCAGGGAAGCTGGGGGGCAGTGGTGGAGCAGCACTGGGGGTTGTATCAGTCAGCCACAGTGGTGATGGGCAGACCCCCACGGGGACGGGGAGAAGTCTCCTTTTGCTGAGGGGAATGAAGAATTTTATTCTGTGAATATGACAAAATCCATCAGTCTGATCAGTAATATGGGATGGATGGAAACAAACACAACAAAAAAAATCAGTGTTGTCTGGAAATGGATTTGGCAGAAGAGGATAACAAAGTGTGTGTTCACCAAAGTTTAAAAAAAAAAAAAATCAAAACCATTTTTAAGCTGTTTTCTCTTCTTTCACTGAATCTATTTGGTTTGGGTTTTCTCAGCCCTTCGGTGGTGGGTTGGTGTTTTCCTACTTTCCAAAGATTTGAGAGCCAAAGGGGGCTCCTGGCTGCCCCCAAATGCTCCCAGGGCCCTCAAACCACCCAAATCCTCCCGTGGATGGATGTGGCTTGTGTGAGTGTGTGTGAGTGTGAGTGTGTGTGAGTGTGAGTGTGAGACACTCCTCAGGTGCCTTTGCCTTTCTGGTTTGTAAAACCCTTGCAGTGTTCTGATGTACAGAATGGAACTAGGAAAAGCAAATGGAATATTCTGCCATGTAAAGTCATTTTCTGTTTGTTTGCTTCGTTTTTATTTTATTTTGTCTGTAGTGGGCCCTGCGGCTTTCCCTGTGTGCTGCCACGTGAGAAATTAATTGCTCTTGTGGGGGTGATGGGTGCAGGACATTGGAAAGGCTGTCCAGGGGGAGGGGTGGAATTGCCATCCCTGGAATGGCCATCCCTGGAAGCGTTCAAATGGCGTGAGGATGTGGCGTTTGGGGACATGGGTTAGTGGTGGACATGGGGTTGGACTCAGTGATCTTGGAGGTCTTTTCCAACCTTCACGATTCCATGATCCTGCGTTTCTGCTGCCTGTCCCCTGCTCAGCAGGACAGCCCCTTCCCAGCAGGGCAGCTCCCAGCATGGGCCAGGGGCACAAGCAGCCCCTGATGTCACCGTCCCGGGGGGTGACAAGGAGTTCTGGAGCTAATGGATCTGTGCAGCTCTCTGCCCCCACGGCACTGCACGTCCCTTTGTCCTGACCACCTTGGATTCCAAATGCACAGGCTTTTTCTAATTTTAATTTCATTTATTTATCTTTATTTTTAAATTTTGGTCTTTATTTTTGTCTTCATTTTCCCCCTCCTCCCGCCTTTTTCCCTCCTTTTCTCTCCACTTTTCTGTATTTCTTTTCTACCTTTTTTCCCCCTTTCCCTTTTTTTTTCCTTTTCTCCCTCTTTCCCCCCCTTTTTTTACTTTTCCATTTTTTCCTTTGTTTCTCCTTTTTTTTACTTCTTTCCTCCTTTTTTCCTGTTTTCCTTTTTCTCTTTTTACCCCCTTTTTCATTTTTTTCCTTTTTCATTTTCCCCCTCGTTTTCTTTCCCCCTTTTTTCTTCTTTTCCTTTTTCTCTTTTTTCTTTCCCCATTTTTCCTTCTTTCCATTTTTCTCTCCTTTTTTCCCCTTTCTCCCGTTTTCCTTTTCTTCATTTGTTCCCTTTATTCATTTTTTCTTTTATTCTTTTTTCCACTTTTTTTCTTCCCTTTTCTCCTTCTTTCCCTTTCTTTTCCTTTATCGCCGCTTTTTGGATTTGCGTTTTCCTCCTTTATTCCTTTTCTCTTTTTATCCTTCTTTTTTCCTCCTTGTTTCCGCTTTTTTTTTTTTTTGTTTGTTGGTTTGTTTGTTTGTTTTGTTTATTTTGCGTTGGTTTTGTCGGGTTCGGTTTTGACGTTCGGGGCCGCGGGTTTGCCGAGGGGCGGGGCTATGTAAACGAGATGGGCGGGGCTATGCAAATAGCAGGTGACCTATAGATGTATGCAAATATAGGGCGGGTCCATGCAAATGAGGGGGCGGGTCCATGCAAACTAGCGAGCCTGTCCCGTGACAAGATGNCGATGTGGTGGTGGTGCACGGCCGCAGGACCGCCATCGGCCGCGCCCGCCGCGGCGGCTTCAAGGTACGGGCCGGGGGTCGTGCCCCGCTGCTCCCCACAGGCGCTGGGCACCCTCATTGGGAGAGGGTGTCCCCGTCCTCGCCTCCCCTCCTCGCACACCCGGGTGCTGCACCGCTGCTTGACCCGCAGAGCCCGGAGCTGCTCTGCTCTGGAAAAGCCTCAATCCCATCATTATAGGGTGGTTTTAATGCTGGGGGTGCGTGGCCCAGGGGAGGCAGCGCCGGCGGCATCCCCGAAAGAGCCGGGGAGCAGCCCCAGCCCGCTGTCACCTCTCCTGTCACACCTGGAAAAGCGGCGTGTCCCTCACCTGCACCGTGCCACCCTTCTGGAGCCTGCTTCTCGCTGGGTGGCATCCACAGAGTCCTGGACAAACACACGGTGCCAGGACCCCAAAGAGTGCATGTTCCTTCTCATCCTTCCGAACAATCTCACCATGCCGTGCGTGCTTCCCACCAGCTGAGGGGTCACCCCTGTTTCTTTCATAAAATAAATTGATGTCTCCCTTTGCTGGGCCTTGTCACGTAACTTTCTATAGTTGTGTGATTTTAAAGGCCCTGCAGAGCATGTTCCTATAAACCTGAGGTAGGTGAGAAGGCAGAGTGTGTGTTACAGTGCCTGAAGGAAACCTGGGGTAAAAACATGCAGGTAATTCTGCTGTGGTAGGAAAAGAACAACCAATATGAGCTGAGAAGTGGAGTAAAGGTGCCTTAGCACCTCACACCAACCCTCCGAAGTGGTCTGAGGCTGAACTGGTGTGAACTGGTGGTGAGGCGCTTACTGGTGCTCACTGGTGGTACTGATTGCTATGCTTTTAGGACACAACACCCGATGAGCTGCTGGCTGCTGTGATGACAGCTGTCCTTCAGGATGTCAACCTCCGTCCTGAGGTCCTGGGAGACATCTGTGTGGGTGAGTGAGAGCCTCTGCCCAGTGAAACTCCTGGACAGCTATGGGGAACAGGCTCCTCGTGTCCTGTGGGATGCTCACGTCTCGTGGGGCTGGAAGGGGTTAGTGTGTAGCGTTAGGTTTTCATGCCTGTCCTGTTGGTGGTGGGGCTCTGCTCTGGTGCTGGGCAGTACTGAGCTGTGGTGATGGGAACATCCCTTTGATGCCTGCGAGGGGAATGCAGCCAATTGACTGGAATTTTGTCTTTGCACTCAGGGAATGTGCTGCAGCCTGGAGCTGGTGCCTTGATTGCAAGAGTTGCGCAGTTTCTAAGGTAAGCTCTCAACCAGTTCTTCCTCTCCTCCTTGGGTCGTGGAGCAGCACAGGATCAGAGGTTGCCATGAGGCTCATGCACTCCCAGGAATTACTGCAAATCACCTTTTGCCTAGAAACTAGACTTTGATCGAGCGTTCAGAGAGCCCTGATGGCAAAGGGACAGAGAGGCAGAGGTGAGGCTGTTTAGTCTTTGTGCTGCCTGTGTTAGGCCTCTGAGTGGGAGATACTTGTGGACTCTCAGCTGCACCTGCTGCCTCTCTGGACTGGGAGGCTGCACTTTTCTCTGCTGTGCCTTGTCCAAAAATCTTGGAGTGGGCTCAGATCTTTCTCTCATTGCCCAGTATTGGTCAATGGGTCATACTGAGGTGGATCCTAGATTCCAAATATTTCAGCCAGTTTCTGTTGCCATTGTTTGCTTTTGTCAATCACTGCACAATTACCACTTTGGAAAGGTGCAGACACAGCCCCCTGTAATCAGGAATATTAGAGAGCTTTTTGGAGTTTCTGGCCTGGATCAGAGCTCAGGATCTACAGGGGAGGACCTTCTGAAGACAGACCCATGGGCAAATAGCACTTGGAGCCACTTGCAAATGAAGTGTGGAAATTATCTTTGAACTTTGCTTTGCCTTGGTGCAGGACCAAATAGATCAGGAAATGGATAAAGGGATCTGCCTGGAGCCTGAGGGTTAAAGTTTAATCAATGGGATTAATGTACTCTTTAGAGCTTTGGGTTGTTGGTTCTCATCACTGAGTTTTTGCCAACACTGTCTTGTTTTCCAGTGGTATTCCAGAGACGGTGCCGTGCTGCAGTGTGAACCGGCAGTGCTCCTCTGGGCTACAGGCCATTATCAACATAGCTGGTAGGTGTTGTGGGCACTGGCATCAGAGTCCATGCCTGCCCCACCCCAAAGGCTCATTCCTCCTGTCCTCCAGTCTCTCTGAGCAGTTAAAACAGTGATAATACTGTGGGGAATTTTCAGTGTAGTGTTAGTTGAATACTCTTACATCTGTGAGTGGCCAAGTTTATCCCTAGAGAAGTAACTTGATTTTCTGGGGATAAGTTATGCCATCACCTCCATATCAAGCAGCTTCCACAAGGGTCCCTCCAGTTCTCTCAGGCCCCATGTTAGTCCTCAGCCCCATCAGCTGCTTGGCCTGGCTCTCGCTCTGGCTGGCAGGAGGGTGAGGAAATGCCCATTGGGCTGTGCTGGGTGCTCAGGTGTTTGGAAACTTCACCTGGGCTGGAAATGCTTTTGCTCCTGATGACAGTAAGAATGTTTATGCACTGCTGTTACAGGTGGCATCCGAAATGGATCGTATGACATTGGCTTGGCCTGTGGGTAAGGAAGTATTTTCATAGTGCTTGCTTAGGCTTCCTGAAGGTAACACTGTCCCTCTGCAATAGCCTGCCATAATTAGCTTTTTAGCTAATCTCCAATTAACTAGCCTCTTGGAGGACCAGCAGCTCTCTTGGATAACAAAATTAGTGTTCTACCTGTGCTGATGAGTGTTCTGCAGACTTACAGGATCTGTTCTGTGCTGGACAGATGAGCTGTTCTGTGCTTCAGTTCTAACATCACAAGAAGTGTTTATTTTTTGGAGGGTTATGTAAATGCTAGGTTGGCTTTGGGGAAATACTAGTGACCACATACACATGGACTTCAGAAGAATGAGTGAAAAAATACTATTGAGTAATCCTGAGGCTAAAATACTGGGTTTCTCTTCCTCTATACCTTGAGGAATCTAGTCTTTCATTAATTATTACTGCACACAGTTATCCATTAGTCCTTAGGAAAAGATTTATATTTATAACTTCTCAGCACCTGCACACACACACTGAGCAAGATCAGATGTTGAGAATGCTCTTCCCTTTCCAGACTGCTGCAAAATAAAGAGCTCAGCAGGACAGGTGTGTTCCTCTGCTGTAGGCAGAGCACTTGGTGAGATCAGCACTTGTGTAATGCTTTTCACACCTTCACTTTAACACACTCTTTTCACAAAGCTGCTTGGCAGTGTCCACCAAAATGTTGTGCTTAAAGAGACTGGCAGCCTTTGCATCCCCGGTGTTCCAGACGCTGGGTTTTGTTGTGGGAAGCTCTCTGGCCTCTGCCCTGCAGGGTCCTCCATGAAGACTATCGATCCATAGGTTACAAATAGGTTTTTGGAGCTGGGTTTATCCCAAGTCTTGCTCTTCCCCAGAGTGGAGAAACACCGGATGACAAAACAAAAGACAGTAGCTGGGGCTTCTCTTACTTAAAACACAGTCTTGTGTTTTCCTTCGGTAGTAGATGCAGCTGAAGTCAAGTGATGGAGTGTCCCATCTTAGAGTTAGTTTAAATTGCTGATAGCACTTACTTCAAGCTGCCTTACTTTCTGCTTGCCTTTCATTTTCCAGGAATGGTTTCTTTGTAATTTATTCTTCATGAGGGTATTTGTGTGGTGCAGAGTAGAATTCAAACCCTCTTCCCATTGCAGGGTTCATAATCTAGACTGACCTTAAAAAAGCTCAAGAGTCTTAAGTGGTGGCTTTGTATTTCTGCAGTAAATCTGAGTATCTTCAATGTGTTAATTCATTTGTGGGTCAAAGATTGCACACTGTGGGATCCGTGTCTTACATTCTTTGTGTTGCAACACACAAATGGTGCAACTCACTGAAATCTCTTTGTCATGGTTTGCTTAATACCTCTCTTTTTCTGCTGCCAACCTGTTCTTAAGATCTGAGATCTGGTATTTTTATGTCTGTTAACAATCTCACTGAAAACTCTCCAGCCCTTGAACCTTGAGTTTCTCATTATGTTTGAGGACAAATGTGCCAGAATCATACAAATTCCTTCCTAGATGTGGGAACATGAGAAATTAACTGCTGACATTGATATCCTGTTCTAGTGAAGCAAGAACCAATTGAATCTTGCAATCTGTTTTCATTTCATGATAGTTCTTATATTGATGATTAAAGAGCTTCTGCCTCAGCCAGTTCTTAATTAGCAGCTGCGTTTCTGTGGAATAATAGGAAAGCATGTTGTCAGGATACTGAGATTTGATCAGTCTTAATGGAGCAATTCAAATTTTTCCTGTGTTTAGCGTGGAAACAATGTCCCTCAGAAGTGCAAATAACCCTGGTGATATCAGTTCCAGCATGATGGATAACAGCAAGGCTCGTGATTGCCTTATTCCTATGGGGTAAGTGTTTCCCCTTCCCACAGTTAAAGGGTTTTATAGATTCTCTGTCTCCTCAGTGACCATAGTTACAAATCAGCCTGAATGTGGTGAGCTTGGAGCCATGTGTGTTGGCATCCATGGCTGTGGTGGAAGATTAATGATGTGAAATGTGGGGTGATCACCAGCTCTGATCAAAGATTTTCTTGTCTTAAGCTCAATGGCTTGTTGAGCAAGGAGAATGGATTTGAACCTTGTTCTGGTCCTGGATTTGATTCAGGATTTGCTCCTGCCGGCAGTTCTAGGTTGAGAAGGCAGCAGTTGGCTTTGAGACTAAAGCCATTGCTTGTACCTGGTGTAGTCTTAGTAGAAGCCAACTGCAGCTCCATTAGATGTGTCCTTGGATTAACTCCATATGTTGTTTTCCCCAGAATAACCTCAGAAAATGTCGCAGAGAAGTTTGGAGTTTCCCGGAAGAAGCAAGATGCCTTTGCCTTGGCTTCCCAACAAAAGTAAATGCCTTTTTTTAGTCTTTTGGGGTTTTTTAACCTTTTAGTTAAGGAATAAATACAGCTAGAAAACACACTGCTACTTCCTGCGAAGTACAGCCTTTGTGTTGCCTTCCAGTCCTTACTAGTGAGCAAAGAAGCTTGAGGGGGTTGGATGGAAATTCAGTGCCTGTGCAGGGTTGTGCATGATGTGTGTGATGAGGAACCGGAGTCCAGAGCTGTACTGGGATTGTGTGGCTGCCCCTGCACAAGTATCAGCAGGCACACGGATCCTGAACAGTGAGTGCCCTGCTTGTTTCAGCATCCCAAGGTCTGGGCCCGTGGCGGTGGGGTGGAACTGGATGATCTTTAAGGTCCCTTCCAACCCAAACCATTCTGTGTTTCTATGATAGAACCTCAGGGAGGTTTCTGGAACGAGTGCATGGCGAGGTATTTTCGTAGTGGCTTTGGCTCAGGACCACTGGAACCTGAATGTGGGAGCAGCAGCAGAAGGAACCTTTCCCATGAGGGAATAGTTGAGCTTGGCTGTTTGTGGAGAACTGCTGAGCTTGTGAGAAGAGTGGCTTGTCCTCCCTGCAGGTGTTTGGCTCTGAGTGATCCTACCTCTGATAACCTTCCTCTTGGGTTAAATCACTGCCAAAGTCAGCTGACCCCGGAATCCATGGAGCTGTCCTGGCAGAGCAGTGGCAGGTGATAGCGTAAAGTTTCTGCTATCAAAGAGTTAAACTTGCTTTCAGAGCTCTGTTTAAGCATCTGCCTGGTGCAATTATTTATCTAACACAGGAAGCCACTGCACAGGGTAGTTAACCTTTAAATTCCGGCCCTGCTGCTCAGGGAACTTGGCATGCCAGCTTTTCTCACTGCCATGGAACTGATAACCAAAAGGGTATGTGAATGTGATCCTCACACGAGGCAAGGGGGGACTTTCTGGCCTTGGTCTTAGGATGTCTGTGGAGTTACTGACCCGTCCTTCAGCACTTTGCTCTAATTCTCGCTTACCTGGGGGCACTGAATATTTTCATTTTATTAGGAAAAGTACAAAGTGATGAAGGGGTAAAACAAGCTTGTAGTCTCCAATTTGTATTCTTGGTAAAGGATTTACCTCTGGCAGATAAATCTTCTAAATCAGCTCCAGTTTGAAGGCTTTTAAAATATCTTGTTGATAGGAAAGATTAAATCTACGTGGCTTGAGCTAATTCTGATGTACTTAATTGTATTCTGCCTAGTCATGGCAGTTGTTCATTCCTGCTAGTTCAGGGCTCATTTATTTTTTTACAGTTGTGCTGTGACTGTACCCCTGGACAAACACAACTTTGTCTTGGGGGCAGGTGGTGGTCAGTCAGGCACAGAGGTTTTGATGGGAATAGAATAGGGATCTTGCTCCAAAGTGAGTGATCCTGTGACCCAGATTTGGGGACAATGCTCATAATGTTGATGTAGAGGTAAAAAGTTTGTTTTCCCGTGAATGGAAATAAGAATTTGCTTGTTGTCTTGACCACCACTCAGCAGTGATGAACCAAATTCCACCTTAGTTCATTCTCTGTCTAACTGGTTTCCTTCACTTTAGTTCTCCTGCAGTTCACCTCAAAAATATTTTAACCTTTCATACTTCTTTTTCACCAGAGCAGCAAAAGCTCAGCAGATGGGACTGTTTAAAACCGAGATTGTTCCAGTGAAGACCACCATTACAGATAATGATGGCAACAAAAAAACAATCACTGTGCACCAAGATGAAGGGATTAGGCCCTCCACAACGCTGGAAGGCTTGGCAAAGCTGAAACCTGCCTTCAAAGAGGATGGAAGCACTACAGCAGGTCAGCTCAGCTGTTACATTTGTGTTGTTCCTGAAGTTTACCTGCCTTTGCTGGAACAAAAAGGATGTTAATAGGTCTCTTCAACAGGGAATGCCAGCCAGGTCAGCGATGGAGCAGCTGCTGTTCTCCTGGCAAAACGCTCCAGGGCAGCACAGCTGGGGCTGCCGGTGCTGGGGGTGCTGCGCTCCTTTGCTGTGGTGGGGGTCCCACCTGATGTGATGGGCATAGGGCCGGCCTATGCCATCCCTGTGGCTGTGGAAAAGGCAGGTAAGAACCACCTGTCATTCAGCAGTGCTTGGCACAAGCAAGTCAGAGTCCCTGCATGGAGATTTAAGGTTATATTATTCAAGCATGTGCTGCTTGGGTCATGGGAACAGTGAACTTAAATCTGAAACCTTAAAAGAGGTCTTGCCTCGCGTTGTTGCAATGCTCTTCCCTTGTACTGATGTGTAAATTGTCATTCACTCACCTTTGAGAAGCTCAGGAGTAAATCCCTGCATAGACTCAACAGGAATTGAACATATGGCAAATGATTCAGTGTTTACTTAGTGCTGTTTTCTCTTCTTTATTATGACCAGCATGTAGGGGGTGGGGTTGTGTTTGGTTTTTGATTTTTTTTTTTCTCTCTACAATTTTGTCATCTTACTTAGGGTTTTTACCACACTCATTGGGTTAAACAGCTTTTGTAGCTGATGAGCTGATTTAGTCTGGCCTGGCTACAGTCACATGCCCACCAGTAGCTTTATCTTTCAGTCTCCACGCACTGTTCAGTCCTTAATCCCTCTGCACAATCTGAGGAAACTTGGCAGACTCAGTGACACAATGCCATGAATGGTGAGGTTTTGCAGTCTTTAGACACTGCTGTACATAAACTTCTTCAAGTGTAGATACCCCACGCGGAGCTGAGGTTCCTCTTTTTTAGATGGAGTAGAACTGGAATTCATAGAGGGATGCTGTCAGGCAGTTACTCTCTTTGATACAGTCATGAGGCAAAAATGCCTCCTTTTAACTCCTGACTTTTCTGGCTTATAGGTCTGACTCTGAATGACATTGATATATATGAAATTAATGAAGCCTTTGCAAGCCAGGTGAGTGAGCATCATGTTTGTGTTGCTGCATTGCTTGGCAACTGAGTATATTTCAGCTTGGTCTCCAGGTTAAGATTTTTAACTTGTTCCACACATTACATCTTCAGCTAAATGTTAATAACATGTGCAGACTATTTTCCTTTTCCTTCAAATAAGGATGAACAGAGCATTGCTTATACAGCTTCATATTAGAAAAAAAAAGTCCACTAAGTAAGAATTGGCTGTTGTGCTCTCATACCAGCTTGCAACATCTATTTCACCAGGGCTGTAATTTATTGTCAGGTTGTCTGTCTGAATGTGTGTGGGCTGTTTCAGATGAAGCGGATAGTTTTAGCTCACTTCTCTGTGCCTTGGATCAGTTCCGCTCCTTTCCATGGAGAAGGATGGACTAGCTGCAGTCAGGCCTCTGAACTGGAGGAGGAGACTGAAAACTGAAAACAAGTAAGAGCATCTCCATGAAACCATTCTATGTGTCTTTCCAGGCTGTGTACTGTGTTGAAAAGCTGGGCATTCCCATGGAGAAGGTGAACCCCCTGGGAGGAGCCATAGCCCTGGGGCACCCCCTGGGCTGTACTGGTGCTCGGCAGGTCGTCACTTTGCTCAATGAGCTGAAGCGCAGAGGGAAGAGGTGAGTGCTGAACCATCAGTGTTGGCCTCACAGCTGCTGGCTGTGCAGCTACCACAGGCTCAGGGGTAGCCAGTGTGGGTGAAGCTTTCTCCATCCCTTGGATGGGGTAACCATCCCTTTGGGTGAAGCTTTCTCCATCGCTTACATGGCTTTGAATTCCCCATAGCTCTCCTAGTGAAACAGGAGAGCAGTGGGCAGCTCTAATTTATTATATTCTTTATTTTCCCCCAGATGATGTAAACCTGAGCTGTCTTTTTCTTAACGCCACCTGTTCTTTATTTCAGAGCCTATGGAGTCGTGTCCATGTGCATTGGAACTGGCATGGGTGCCGCAGCCGTGTTTGAATACCCGGGGAAGTGAGCTCCAGTGCTGACAGTGCACCACCACAGCACACTCTCTGCCTTCCCTAGTCACAGCAAGTGATTTGCACTGAAATCAAGTGGGTTCTAGGATTTGTTACTAGATCTACAAATTTTAGGCAGAAATTGTGAAGTAGAGTTAATGGTACAGCTCTGCTAAGAACGTGAGGAAATGCAAAACTGGCACCTGGGGCTTCCTGACAGAAGAAATTAGCTCAGCTGAAATTCAATTACAGGCCCTGGTGTGGTGATTATGAATTAATATTTTTAATTTAATTGATCTCTTTATTCTGTGAAGATTGCCAGAGAGAAACAGTTCATGGGATAGTATTTTTGTATGACAAATTGGTGAAAAGGGTCACTCAGAATGAAAATGTCAGTGCACATGAAGAGACTTTTCCAGCATTTTCTTAAAAGGTTTCAGCATTTTGCAAGAAGTTTAAAACAGCTTCATTTGAAGCAAAGACTTGACATCCTTGCCTTTATAACTGTGTCTGTCCTATTTGAGTCATAAATTTTGTGTGTCTTAAATTGTCCCTACACTGGAGGAGGAGCTGTAGCTCCCTGCTGGTGGAGCTGCTCTGAAGACTGCAGTGGGGGAAAGTGGAAGGACTGGAATGTAATTTCCACAAGAAATGCCTGAACAGAAAGGTTCTGTTGAATTGCTAGAAGCCAGGCCATTCCATTACAATACAGGTCTAAATATCAGTTTGTGTGACTCCAAGGACAATCTTGTGCTTAATAATATTTACTTGCTTAACATAAAGCAAATTGCAGTGTTACATTTACTGCAAGTACTACATGAAGATCAGTGACAGCTCAGTCCTTCAGTGCTAATACAAACGTGTTCCATCTTCTGTCTTTTGTCATCCCTTATTTCTTCTCTTGTCTGAACAGGAAAATCACTGAAACTCAGCTTGAAAAAGAAATGTGTGCATCAGTGGTTTAAATTTGTAACAAACTGAAGTTCTTTGTCCCGACTCTTGTTTTTGCACTTAATAATACAATTGGGTTCTTGCAATACATTTGTTTCTTTTTCATGATGATTGTTAGTTGAAGGTCATGATGAGTTGGAACTCTTTGATATTTTCACAATCCCATGCTGTAGCCTGTCTCACCCAGCAATCACACATGCTGTATGTTAGAGCCAAAAAATGGAATTATTTAGAGGGGGTGAAGAGGCATTAACAAAAGCCTTTAAGGGGAGTGGAAAACTTAACAGACACAGAAGTGGGAATTCCAGCGACCTTTAGCTAAAATAATACTGAAATAATTTAAAGAGAACTGTGAGTAAATGGGAACCATGTGGGGGAAAAGAATGAAAAGGAAGAAGGGTTCCTCCCTCTGTTGCTGAAGGGGATGTTTTCAAGGCCCAAGCATGATGAAACACACAGGTTGGTAATTTTCCAAGGAGCCCAGGGAAAGTTGGCTCTTCCCCTTTTCATGTAAGGCACTGAAAAAACAGCCTGGGGAATGCTGGCCTATTCACCAATTCTTGCTTTTATTATGTGTCAATGTCCATTTTAATGTCAAATGAGGCAAAACAAAAGCGACTTTAAGGTATGAATGGTCTTTAGCTGTAATTCAAGGCATGATGGGCTCTGCAAAGGGCTGTGGCCTGACTTACACAGCTACTTTGCAATTTAAAACCTTGTTCTGTGCCTAAAGCTAAGCTCATCACAGCAGTAAAAGTAACATTACAGAGCGTGATTACGATTGGTTAAGGTACCATGGGAATTTATTTCCTAATAACCTACATTTTCATTCTGCTAAAATTCCAGTCTCTACTAAAACAACAGAAATAGATGAAAATATAGGTTCAGCTGGTGACACATCTGCATCCAACCTGTTACCTTGACATTTGTCCCGTATTGTCTTGCTTAATGCGCCTTCCCACTGTGCATTCCTCGCCCTCTGAGGTGCAGCTTGCAAGGCTTCTCTTCCAGCGTTCCAGTGATGGTCACAATAGCTTCATAATCAGTGTTGCTCCTAAAATGCACAAAAAAAGGTCAGTTACATCTAGGTGCAGTCATGTGTTTAGGGATGAGATTATGTTGTGGAGAAAAAGGGGAGAATGGTGTCCTAAAAGTGCTCCAAGTCAAAAGCACAGGTCTCTGATGGCAGTGTCGAGTCCAGGTGCCGATCTCACTTCACAGGGCTGTGTCCCAATGGGTACAGTACACAGTGTTTGAAAAGAATGGTCAGGCCTGTGCCTGAAGACACTGGATTCATGACTGAAAGAACGCAAATATCCTCCTACTTTGGAAATTCTGGTTTAGGTAAATAAATGAAACAAAGCTCTGCTGGGAGCAAACACCTGCACGGCCTTGATGCGAAAACTCCTCCCTGTGACAGATGAAGTTTGAAGGGAAAAGTTTCTGTCACTCCCCTAAGACAAGGGCAGTCAGTGGAGTCCAGATTATAAATTAACATCAGAAAGTTTACAACGACTGTAGTTTTGCACTAAATTGAAGAGCATAATTTGCCAAAGGCTAATGCCACTCTCTGCTCCTGAGACCATTCCTGTGAAGGACTTCTGTGTGTCCAAGTGATGGCTTTGCAAGGGCCTGAGGCAAATGGCTGTTTTGCCAGACAGCTCTTGTTTTTTCCTTCTCATAAAACAATTCCCCTGCAGGAAGACCACTGATTTGGGGAGGTGAATTACAAAAATCACCTTACACCTTGCATAAAATTATTTTCAAATGCCACATTGGTCTTACACTGTGGATTTGGGAATTTTTCCTATAGAGCCCTACAGATGAGCTGGCTGCTATGCAGCAGCATCTTTGCTTTCTGGTACTTCAGGCATTTTTCAGCCATGCTGATTAGCGTATTTCCCAGACAAAAAGAAGTGCTTCAGGCATATTCAGCAGAATTCCAGAAAAATTTAGGCAGTCAGGAGCTTGGGGAGGCCTCTTCTACCACACTGCTCTAAGCAGGGACAGGTGCTCAAGGCTTCATCCCACTGGGACAGCAGTAGCTCCAGTGATAGAAATCACTGGATTTTGTTCCAAGGAAAAGGAAGTTACGACAATAACTCAAGTCACCTATGGTTTGCTTCTTGACATTTTCCTGTCAGCAGCTTTCAGAGCTCACTGAAATCACTGGGATAGACTTCTTTTAACTCCCTTCCACATGTGATAACCTCCAAGAAAATAATTTGTAATGGAAGATTATTTTTGTAGCAGGAGTTACATCTCCCTAATCAGAACAAAGAAATTAAAGTCTTTGGATCATCACAGAATCATGGAATGTTTTGGGTTGGAAGGGACAGCAAAGCTCATCTTGTTCCAAACCCCTGCCCTGGACAGGGACACTTTCCACGAGAACAGGTTGCTCAAAGCCTCATCCAGCCTGGCCTTAAGCAATTCCAGAGAAGGGGCAGCCACAGCTTCTCTGGGCTACCTGCACCAGGGCCTCACCACCCTCACAGTGCAGAAATTCTTTCTAATCTAGCCCTGCCCTCTGTCAGTTTGAAGCCATTCTCCCCTTGTCCCATCACTCCATCCCTTGTCCAAAGTCCCTCTCCAGCTCTCCTGGCGCCCTTTAGGCACTGGAAGGAGGTCTGAGATCTCCACAGAGCCTTTTCTTCTCCAGGCTGAACAACTCCAACCCCCTGTCAACAGCACAATTTCAGTTCTGTTAACTGTACCTTGCAGCAAAGCTGATCTGCAAAATCTCTCTGGTAGGTGCCTCCCCTTCACGTGCCTCCAAAATGCCTTTAGTTGGGAAGATGGAAAATACTTCCAGGTCCTTAGGCCTTTCCTTTTCATCTGCAGTGAAAGGGGCAAATATCAAACAAAGCCCTACAAGACCCTTTGTATAAATGTTTACAGCATGTAGCACTCATGGCAATGCACCTCTTTGCGGAGCAACTAATAAATCATGTCTCACACTGTCAGAGGGTTTCTGTGTATATGCCCAGCCTCTGTTTTCATCCTCTAATCAAGGGCAGCAATCAGTGTCCTCCACACTGAAATAATAATGCCCTGATCTCCTTTTCTCTGGAGCCCACCTGTTGTTAACAGCGTTAGGCACATGCTCAAACTGAAGTCAGAAGGAGCTGCTGCTTCTTGTTGCCCCTTAAGATTGATTTATAAATGAGCAGAGCATGTCCAAGAATTGTGAGGGTTCAGAGTCAATCTTTGGATTAGATGTGGAGTAACTGCTGAAATCAGTAGTGATACAATAGTGTCAAACAAGGGAGGGGAAAGAGAGGAAGGGAAAAGCCCACATAAGTGATAACAAAAGCAGACCACATATGTTTGCACCCAAGATCATCACATATTGCCTCCATATTGAGTGCATTCAGTCTTAATAAAAGCACTGAATAGTGAAACTATATAACAAGGAAATCAATTGCAAAACCAGAATACCCAGCAAAGCAGTCCAGTAGCTTCTGCAGCCGCTCCTGTTATACAGGAAGACATGTTCTGTCTTGGTCTGTGCAACAAAGCAGGTCTGGAAATCAACAATGTCACAGGAGAGCTCCAGGACTGGGACAGTGAGGTAGGCAGTCACTGGGACCACCTGCAAAACAGAGAAAAGGGAAAGGAGAATAAAACCCACCTCATTTTTATAGAGCTTTAGTAATTCCTGCTCCAGCTGGATCATTCTTAAGCCTAACCACTGAATCAAGAATCACTGTTCTGTGCTCTTTCATGATAAGAGTCAGTTCCCATTCTACAGCCTTGAGTGAATTAAGTTGTTGCTTGTGTTACTGTTTCGGGACAGGTTTTCAAACCAGACACTGTGGTCTTAACGAAGTAGCACACAGTGAACGTTCTCATTTGTTTTTAGGGTTTTCCATGGAGCTGCAGACATTACAGCATCTCACGGTCCCTCAGGACTGTATATGGCCCACTGTGAGTCATTCAGCTTGTGCAGATTGCCCAAGATTATGATTCAATTGACTGTATCTTAGATATGGTGCTTGATCTTACACAGATCACTCCTCAGAAACACCTGGTAGGAAAATAGAAGTGCCTGCAGTCTGCAGTGTACTGCTGCTGCTGAAGGCTTGGAAGGGGTTAATAGATTTCTGACTGGAAGGGATCAGTCTTTAAATGCATGTGGGCTTTGACCACACCACAGGAGCTCAACACGCTCAGGAGCCTTTCCAGAAGCTCTCGGGTGCTGCAGGAGGCAGTGCCTGGTGACTCAGGCATGGCTTGTTTCCTGAGACAGCCCTGACCCCTGTCTCAGAGTCATCCTGTGACTGGGTGTGCGGCCCTTTGAGTGTCACCCAGGCCGCCGTGCCATGGAGAGGGCTGGGGCATTCAGCACCAGGGTGTGACCCCATCCTGCACTGACCACCTGCAAGTCACCTGCAGTCTCAGCAGAGGGCACCCCCACAGTCACTTACTTTACCTGGATGACACCATTTACTCCAGAGGTGCCTGTAATTCAAGGCTGAGTAAACCCTAATCCGAGTCAGAGCTGCTGCTGAAACAGCCTTTTCCCAGGGCCCAGAGATACTGTTCTGACCTTACCTGGGTAGTGCAGTTACTGTGTTCAATGACCAGATTCTGATTAAACTTCAGCTTTCTCTCTCCATTCTCCAGCTGGAGCACTTGAAATCCAGGAAGCAGCTGGGTATCTGGCAAATGTTGATACCTAAGTAACTCCAGAGTTGTGTGAAATGACACTTTCACCTGTGGGAAGAGGAATTCCGATGACCATCATGTAAGACGACGCTGTGCACAGGAAATCCAAAGTACACATTGAACAAAGGCCCAGGCACACATTTTCCCACTGGAACCCAAAGGTGTCATGCCAGCAGCCAAATTCCCACTGGAACAAAGCATTGTAATCAAAGAAAAAAACCCAGCTATTTCCTATGAATCCAGTACACGGAGATGGAGTGTAAAGGTGAACAGTTGATCTCTGAACCACAGGGGAGAAACAGTCTCTAGCAAGCTAAAGGTTTTGAATTCCTGAGGGTACAAATACCATATTCCCAAAGCTGTCTTAGGCATGTAAATCCTCTTTCTCCCCACACATGCAGAATTGGGATGTGTGTCTCCATGTCAAAGGAACAGAGCAAAATGAGAAGCACACTTCAAAAATTCAACAGTTACTCATTCTTTACAGGTTACCTAATTCTACTCCAGGACTTTGTTTCCCTTTATGTAATTTGTACTCCCAAAACTAATCAACTTTCCTCTCCTTGGACTGCCTGCATCTAATTTAAGGAAATGAGAGACCGCAGTGTTTGGAAATTTTTTAATTTGCCCAACATATATATGGCTATTGATTTAGGTGAGCTCCAAAACCCACAGGGTTTTCTGCAAGAGTTTGCAACAGGTCAAAGTTGATGGGAAAAGCACAGCAGGAACAAAAAAAGATTATCTGTAGAAAAAATAATCTGCACCTGCAAAATAGCAGGCAAATGGCGGCAATTAGTATTTGCTAATACACCACTATTTCCCCTGAAACTGGGAGATTTCTATGGTGGTTGTGTTTTTCTGTGGTTCATCTGGGCCACACTAACACACCAATTACTAACCTCCCTATTCTGGCACAGGATTATTATTTTTGAGCCTACCAGCATGTTTTGCTGTGGATGAAGTAGATGTTGCGGTTGCTGTTCCCTTTCCTCCTTCTTGCTGTGGGATGTTTTGGTGCTCTTTTTGAGATCTGCACTGGAGAGGCTGAAGGGTGTAGACAGAAAGAGCCTGAAGTACAGAGGAACCTTGGTGCAATTGGTGAGTTTCAAATTCTGACTAATTACTGAATCTGTCAAAACCTGGGGGAGAAATGATTCAGAACTGGTCAGTTTTAAATCCCTGGAGAGGTTTGTGTTGTTTTGTCTGGTCATGGAGTACCAGAAGGGATATGAAGGATTTTATCCCAAAGCAACCCATTATTTTCTACATGTGTTTTTCAATATTTTTTGAGTGAAAAACCAAAACAAAAGTAACACAATAAAGTCTAAGTTTTTGAATGTGAAGTGACTCATTTTGCTATTAGACATTTATGTCCTGAAAATCAGAACTTATTTTTCTACTTAGAAATTCCCCTACAAAGAAAGAGAAAGTTGAATAGAATAGGCATTGTCTGAGCTCAGCTTTTCTTATTCCTGGCTAAAAAGTACTTAATACTAATTTTTTTTTTCTTCCCTATCTTGTTAAGTGCACTATAGAAAATGAGGCTACTGGTGATAAAGATACATTTTCAAAGCCATGTGCACACTGCTCTGAATTCTCACAGCAGCACAGCAATAGAAAGCAGCCAAACACATCAATGTGGGAAATACTTACTCCATGGGACGGTCTAGCAGGTAGGAGATCACTCGCCACTGAATAAAACACCATTCCTCTGTCATGATCCATCTCCACTTCTAACCTGAGTGTAAAGAATCAGGGCTGGTCACAGCCCTGCCCCAGGCTGACCCATCCCATGTGGGTGCCAGCTGTGAGCATGATGGCACTTACAGGGGATGCCTCAGGACAGCTTCCATGTGCACTCGTAACGGTGGAGCTTCATGGCCATGTCTGCGCTGCACCTTGTTAGGCACCATCCTTGCAAGCTGACAACAAAATGGAAACAGAAATCATGGATGAAATGGTAGCACCAAACCTGAAATGCTGCTGTGAGCCCGAGAGGCTGTTAGCTAAAATAGGATTCTGCTTGACAATGTAGTGCCTGTTTGTAAGACATGATGGAACAGCAGAGGCCAAGCAGTAGTTGAACTCTGAGTGGCTGTGGGTGATACAGATGCAGAGCAGGTTTAGATCAGGTATCAGGAAGAAATATCTTCCCTCTGAGGGTGGTGAGGTCCTGGCACAGGTACCCCAGAGAAGCTGTGGATGCCCCATCTCTGGAAGCATTCAAGGCCAGGTTGGATGGAATGTGGAGCAACCTTTTCTGGTTAAAGATGTCTCTGCCCATGGCAGGGGGTTAGAACTAGATGGTCTTTAAGGTCCCTTTCAACCCAAATCATTCCAGGACTATTATTCTACATTTCTTTCTTCAGGAATAAGGAGTATTAGGGTTGTTTTTATTGAATATTATCATTCATTCAGTTTACCTTGCACCTTTGCAATGATTCATGTCAGAGAATCGCTGAGCCATTCATAAAACACTATTCAAGCCTCACATCAGCAGTTGTTGAAGAGGAAGTTTCCCAGAGGAGAAATATGCTGTGCAAATTCACACAGGAAGATGGATGCAGAGCCAGGAACAGGACTCAGCAGTCCTGAGTCTCACTCCCATTGTTAACTATTGTTATTAATAAAACCTGATGTTGTGACAGCATTTCAAATCCTGGGTTTTTGTCTGGGGTCTGTTGCCCCAGACAATGCACGAAGATGATGACATTCCCACCCCAGAATGCTTCCAAGCTAAAAGACAAATGCAACAGATGAACAATCCCGGTTAAGGAAGGATGTGCAGGATGGCAGGAACAGGACTGTTTACACAGACTGGCCAGGTAACAGCAGCCTGTACATAAATTACAGGAAGGGAAACGATTATTTCCCAGTTACCTTTAGCCTTGCTGTGACAGTCAGTTTACCTTGCTGTCCAGGCTCATGAAGCCCAGCACGAACCCGTCACAACACAGCTCAGCCTCGGTGTCCGGGAGGACGAGCGGGGTGAAGGAGATGTAAACGTCGCTGGTGCCACCTCCTGGAACCACCTGCAGCCAGGAGAGAGTTAGTGCAGGGACCTGTCGGGGATTGCACAAGAACCCTCTGGACTCAGCTGCCAAAACTGAGTTGCACAAGCAGAATGAAATCCCCCGGGCACAGGCTATGCTCAGGCTTGCACAAAAATGCCAACATGTGACAGCTAAACCGTCGATTACTTCAGCTGCAAATATCAGTGTGGCCACTTTTTAGCATCAACAGAGTCTAAGCACAGTCACAGACCAACTCTCTAAGTACACAAACACATGTACAGACCTGTTTGTTTTTAAAAATATCCAGCTCTGCCCACTCTTACTCCCTGGCTACCTCAGGTGATTATTCCACTACTTACATACATATGAAAGTATTTTTGAAGAGTTACAAGTGTGAACTAAGAGCATTTTACAGCTCAGTTCAGTCTTAGCTATTTTTTAATTTTACATGACAGCAGGGAATGTAATCAAATGCACTAGCCAGCTGCAGTGGATTTTCTGGGATTTACAGGTTGACTAGATTCTGCTTTCTTTAGGTAAATTATGCAGGTTATGGTTAAATCCTGATATTGCTGCTGGCTATGCCCCACAAAAACTGCCTCCAGAGTGATGCACTTGTTTGTCTGACCTTTCTCAGTCTCAGCCACCTCAGAGCTGACTGCAGCTTCATTTCTGTCATTATTTCTTTTATGTAATCTTTAGCTCATTCTAATTTGTAACTGAAACCCTTTATTAAAGGGTCAAATTAAAAATAAATTTGACACACTGGTGTTTTGGGCAGCCCTGTAACTCATAGTTAGATCCTTCCAATGCGGTCTTTGCTTTACAATATTCCTTAGGGATTGTGATACTGTGGCCTGTATTTGCACAACTTACTTCTGACGCACTGTGGGTTACAATGGTTTATCCAAAAGAGTTGTCTACAGTTTCCATTTTCCAGCAGCCTGATTTCCTGCTCTGCATGTTTCTAAAGCTTTAGGCTGGATGGATCCCACACTTCAACATGGCAACCCAAGTGAGAAGACCAAAGATGCCACTCTGGAGAGCCCAACACCTTACTCCAGTCATCAGCTCACTGTTCAGATGCAGGCAGGGCACTTTGTGTTGACCTTGCAAACTCTGCTCACAATCATCTTCAGAACCCCAAAGCCTTCCAGCCTAATGTCTGTTTCACTGTTTAGTAGAGTTGACCTCAAACCAAACTCAAATCTATCTCCTTCTCCTTCTCTGTCTCCTAGCAGAAAATGTGCTAAATCTCAGCACAAAGAAAATGTAAAAGCTTACTATCTGCCTTGGAGTAATGGAGTAGGGGCTGTCTGCAGGAGCTCCCTCATGAGGTCGAAGAAATACAGAGATAATTTTCTCTCCTGTAGACTCCTGACTGCTGATTTCCTTCTCTTTGCCGTCAGAACCTGGAGGCTGCAGAGACAAAGGGGTGGGGAATGGTTAAAACTGTTAAACGGCAAGGGAGGAATGTGAGTGATGTGCACAGGGAACTGCTGCACTGCTCAGGAAGCATGGCCAGCTCCAGTTTCTTTCTGGCACAAGGGCTGGACACGTGGATGTGTTCTGTACATTAATTTTCTCATGCATAGAGTAGCTCTCCTGAAACTGCTCCTGAATTCCATGGAAAATATGCATGCTTGGGTCCGGTTCTACCCAGAGAAGCACCCAACCATGACATCTCTGGCCCATTATACAAACCAGCACCTTGAGGCAATAATGTTCCCTTGGTGCACAAGAAAGGCTCAAGCTGCGTTCAAAACAACTGTGCATGCTGAGCTGAAGCAGAGAAAATGTGATTTTAGTATCATTTCTGTGAAGCTTTTGCCAGAGAAATATATACATCCTGGGGGATATACCTTGTCCCTGTCACTCCCAGCACCTCAAGACAGTAAATTGCCACATTATAATCAAACTTCCTGTGTAATAGGTATTACCATATTCTAACAGAAGCAATTTAATTTTAGCACTGGGATAAATACCTCCATATCGTTAGCTGCAATTTGAAATTTGCAGGGTAGGTTCTGCTCCCTGACTACAGCACACATTGACACCAGAAAGCACCCATGAGAAAAGCAGAGCCAAATTAAGGAGCTTTAGTTATTTTAGTTCTTCCATGTAATAACGGCAATAGTTTGTCAACGACAGTATTTTAAATAGTATCTCTTTGGCTTTTCTAGCAATTGTAGGGAGAGCTAATTGCTTGTAGCTCACTCTGAAAAAAGATTGGTGATCCCCACAGCCACCTACCCACATATTGCGTGTTTGACTGGGAGAAGAGCTGACATTTCTTTTAACAATCCAGCTCTTAGTTACAAGTTCTATCTCCTGTTATTGTTTTCAATCCTTCATGCCAAAAAAACCATAATGTATCTCAGCAGCAGAATAAGAAACAGCCTAACAGCTGACCTCATCCCTGGTTTCCAAAGCTGGATAAATGCTTCCACAGGGAATGGCAGTTTGATCCAACTTTAACACTACCTCTGACTCTGAGGTGCTACCATTTGATGTAGCTTCATTTCCAGCCACGTCCATAGGAGGAAAATGGTCTCCAAAGAGCACCAACAGGTCCACCAGTTTTTCACTGACTGGCTCAAGGTTGTAAACTTCCCAGTCTAGGCGGATGTCTGAATGGGAAAGGAAAAAAGGACAATTACTTTTAGTCAGTGAGAGGACTCATGGCTTAGCTGGTACCAGAAAACCAGAATATCAAGTAACAAATTTCTGTCTGGCAACTGGATTTGTATTAAAGCATATATCTTAAGTTTACTATGTTTGCTGTAAACTAAAATTATTTAAGCTTTTGCTATAGGCCACTTTCTATGTCTTAAACTGTAATTAAAATAAATCATGAGTATTTTGTTTAAGCAAATGTATCTGGTAGAATTAAAGAAAACTAGAAAAAAGAAATGGTGATTACCTACTCTGAAGAGCTTAAAATTTCACTCAAGAGCTAAATAGACTAAACAGAAGAGCCAGATGATGCCACTAAGAAGCAGGTAGCACATCTGATTGACCAGGGTTAGTGCTGTGACAGATTTACAAAAATGGGATGGAAAATCCTGAGTTCCCATCATTTCAATGGGGGAAAACCCAGCTACATCAGGATAGGATGTGCAATTGCACAGTAGCAACACCCTGAGACACTCTTAATACTATTATTACTTTTACTAAAAATACCTTGATTAGGAAACAAGTAGGCCTGCTAATTAACATGTTAATGGGGTCTTCTACTTTTATTCTCACAAGGAACACAATGCAAGTGTTTGCTGTACAAGTCATCCTTACCAAAGGGAGTGGGATTGTTGAGCCGGACCTTCCGAAGGACAGGAGACCCTCCCGAGACCTGAGTGCCAAACCTGAACAGGGAGCCTTGCTGTCAGTACATGCAGAGAACAGAAGTTTCTGAACTCACTGAAGAGTTGTTCAAAAGTGGAAAGAGATCTGGCTGCACTGGAGTGGCCTTCAGGTAAAGTATGGCCTACGTCATGAAGTACAATATTGTTTTATTTTGTCAGTCTCTTTTTGTTTTCTCAGTTTTTTAGTTGTCTCAGATATTTCAGGGCAATCACATGCAGTGCTGTGCTCCCACAAACCAACCCTTACCCCTCATGCTGAGGTGCAGATGCCACTTGCTCTGTGAAAGGGTTTAAACCTTCCCTGGCCACTACTGATCTCGGGGCTGCATTTCTCCTGGTCCAGGTAAAGGGCTAGGGAGAGATGAGCTGTGGATGATGAGAACTGCCACCATGTGCCAGTTTCCATCTCCACCGACGGATGAGGCTGCATTGGGTGAAATTCTACGACTGCAAGCCCAGAACAGACACTGTTGGCAAACCTGAGCAGCCTTCTATGCAGGTTCTTTTCTAATTGTGTTGGCAGAGACAAAGGTATTGATGTTCTAGAAGCAGATACTGTACTTTGACAGCCACTTTGCTGACATTCTCATTATGTCACAAGATGGAACAGGTGTCCATGTTAGCTACAGTCCATTGGTATTCAATTCTCTGATTTCTCTGACAGTATTTTGCACTATACCTGATAATGGTCGGCTCTGGTTGTGGTCCTGTCACTGACAGGTAGATTGGACAGCCTTTCACAGTCATTTGCATAGGAATTAATTTAGGTTGTAAGTCTCCCACCTATTAAAATTAATTTTTGCCATTAGAATCAAGGTAACACCTTAGTTCCCTGTGTTATAAGATTATGTTTTGCAAACTGATTGGATTTTCAAATATTTTTTACTAGTTTCTTTTGACAGCCTCTAATTCATATGCTAACAACAACTCTTCCCAGCAGGAGAATGCAATACCTCATGCATTTATCAGCTTTCCTTCTGCTTCTCTATACAACACAATCTATGGTATTAGTAGAGCAGAGCAGTGCACTGGCCAGCTCCCAAACAGATGTTATAAATCAAAAAACTCTACTCCAATAATTTTCAAGACACATGAAAACCTCCCAAGGAATAAACATATTCCCCCAAAACCAAACAGTTGTTCCTTACATATTGTTGAAGGTAGTGGTATAGCAAGACTTGAATTCTTACAGAGTCCTAAAAAACTGAAGAAGTCTTTCTAACGGAAAGGGACCTGGGAAATATAACGGGTGTAAAATCTGCCACGGTAAAACCAAAACCCCACCTACCTTGCAGACAAGATTATCCTGGTACTCGCCCCACATGTTGTTGTAAGCTGCTATTTCTATGGTGAGCTTCTGGAAAGCTTTCAGAGTTCCTGTGGAAGGTTGAATATAGAAAGCTGCTCCCTTCCCCTGAGACAGCAATGCTGCTACAAACTCTGAAAGAGCACAGCCAAGAAGCATTTGATAAATTTTGAGGAAATGGTCTTTCAAATAATACATAGGACCAAGGTTTTAGTTGCTGTTAATCAGCTTAACCTCACTGACTTAAAAAACCCCTTGGGATCATTTACACAACTCACATTTATACCAGTTTACCCAAGTTCCATTCTGCAGTGGGTCTTATTGTGTTTTTTAGAGCTAGTGCTTGCTAGAATATTTTATGGCAGGACTCCCTTCCAACAACCTGATCCAGGACTCTCTGGGATATGCAAGGCACTTACTGGTTACATGAAAACACGCTTTCAGTTTGAGGAAAACAGGCTGGGATTTGTGTTGACTGTTTATTGTTCCATTAGCAGCTGCCTGTTTACCTCTGTGTGTTCTTCCATGCAAAGAATTAATTACAAAGAGCAAAGCCTTTCCACATTCTGAGTCACCTAGGCCTGCATGGAATCTGTCAGAACAGCATTTTTCCAATCTTAAGCACTAATTCAACAGCTGAAAAGCTCTGTCTGTGTAACAGATACCAAACTCAATGGCAAGATACCAATATGTGCAAGTTTTATTTTGGATACAGAAGACACATCCACACTTCACAGCATTTTGCTCCCATTTCCCCCCTCCCTCAGTCTCATGTGGCTCCAAATATTATCATTTTTCAGTACAACACATCAGAAATGACAGATGGGCTGTGCTGAGCTTTCCACAGTGGGGAGGGTATGGTAAAGGGTTTGAGGGAGAAAAGCCTGCTGTAGTGGTACTGGGAAACTGTGTAGGAGAGAAAGAGCCAAACATTCTGCATGTCATCCATACTGTGTGCTGGGAGTGTTCCTGGCATTGAATTGTCACCAGAATCACCAACTTTGTTTCAGAGTGCTGTTTTCAAGGAAAAGATGAAGAAAAGAGAGAAAGAAAAGGAGGGCAAAAGAGAAAAAAAGCAAAAGGGGAAGAGAGAGATTGACCTAATGGTTATACAATGTGGGCTTTCAAACTCAGGAATGAACTGAGGAACTAAGTAATTTAACANGAAAAGATGAAGAAAAGAGAGAAAGAAAAGGAGGGCAAAAGAGAAAAAAAGCAAAAGGGGAAGAGAGAGATGTTTCAGAGTGCTGTTTTCAAGGAAAAGATGAAGAAAAGAGAGAAAGAAAAGGAGGGCAAAAGAGAAAAAAAGCAAAAGGGGAAGAGAGAGATTGACCTAATGGTTATACAATGTGGGCTTTCAAACTCAGGAATGAACTGAGGAACTAAGTAATTTAACAGTTTAGACTTCACCAGATACTCCAGCAATGAAAAGCTGTGTCTGACTGGCACATTTAGGGCTAAATATGGCAGTCAGTTGGATTTCACCTGCTTTCCACTGCAGGAATTAAGTGCTCTTTTCATACCTGACTTCGCTTTTCTGGCTGCATTTTCTGTGACAGGCCCTCTTCTTTTCACCAGGTAGCTAGAAAAGCATGAAAATAATAGATCTGGTTTCAAACTTAATCCAGATCTAAATTAATATTTGAGTCATTACGCAGACCAGCAAGACTCACGGGCAGGCTCCTTGCTCTGGAGGCAGCAAACAGGCACTAAAATACTCAGCTTCCAGTGTGAATGGAGCACTGATCCCAGTGCGATTTTTAAGAATCAGCTGACGCTTTACAACATCTTTGAATGCAACTCCAGACCCAAAGTCCAAAAGAAGCTCACATGGCCTTTGTGGCATTTGCCCTTCATCCCTGCCAGAAAAAATAACAGCAGCATTTAGACATGAGTCTTTTTTTCTTAAGCCACAGATGATTTCAGGAGATTTTAAAATGTGAAACATGCAATATGGTTGTGATGCCCAGTGTAAAAGGACCATGCAGTCTCTGATTTTAGTCATCAGCATTATCTGGTTTTCATTTTTTCACTTCTACCCATGTAAGGATTTATTTGGGGTAATATTTTAATCATCATCATAACATGCCAACCTGCCAAATTAAAGCCATTTTTACTTATATGAAAAGATATAAAAATGAGCATGTTCCAAAATACAGTAATCATGCTACATATTAGAAAAATGAAACAAAAATTGCTCAGATGTACCTGGCAACTTCACTGTCAAAAGGTACTGAGTAGGTGACACGTAGTCCCTTCACTTTTCCAGAAATGCTCAGAAAGAGGGGTTCAGCCATGTCTTCTATGCTACAGGAAAGGGTGAGGCCTTTCAGCTCACACTGAAAAGCAAATTATCAGGTTTCCTTGTGAATGAAGCATATATCACAGAGGAAAGGCAGCCTCATTGGGATATTTATTTTTAAAAAGTGTGTAAACTTCCCTGGATTAAACCCAGAACAATAGAATTGTGAGAAGGTTTACTGAATTGTTTTCAGTGCATTTTCTGCCAGCATCAGAGCCTCTTAGAAAGCAGTACTGAGGTAAATATTTGAGGCTGTTTCTGTTTTGTACCTGCAGCAATCTGTGAGCCTAAAACTGCTCCATTAGTGATTTCTGACACAATTCCTATACTGCAAAAGTTGAATCATAGAATCATTTAGGTTGCAAAAGACATTTAAGATGATTGAGTCCAACTATTTACCCAGCACTGCCAAGGCCACCACTAAACCATGTTCCCAAGCACCACATTTACATAATGCTTAAATACTAACTCTGATAGTACTGAACACTTACTTTTAAGCAAATAAATGAAACCTAGATCTCCAGTGACTGTAATGGGAACTAAAACACCATATTTATCAGAAGATTCTGTATTTAGTTGCATTAACTCTGCTGTTCGAATGCCCTTTTAAAATTTGTTTCTGAATTCCTGGAGTTTGTAAGCTCTGCTCCTGTATTTTGCAGACTCTCAGTCCCGTCAGCCTCTTTTAAGTTTTCAAATATCAAAATATCATGAGACTAGCTGCAGTCAGAAATTCAAATGCATTACATATATGTCACTCTGCTCCATATCATTCCAGATAATCCAAAGCGAGGTTCTGTATGCTCCAAGAGGAGTGATAAGCATTAAGAGCAATTGCACAGGACTTCAAGAAAGGAAGAAAACAGCAATAGCTGAGCTATAAAGTGGCAGTGTAGAAATTGCACACCATGTGCACTTCTTTAATCCTTGTCTTCAACCCTTAGTACCTCTAAAGAAAAGCCATTTCAGAGATATTTTCTGGAAAAAGAACATGGGGATTTGTATACAGAATTCCTTCCTTTTGCCAGATGGAGGTGAGATGAAAAAGCCAGTGTTGCTGTTTTGATAAAAGTGCATCAGTTTGTAAACTTACCTCGGTGCTAACTGTCAGCTCTATGCAGAATTCCTTTTCTTCATTTGGGCCTAAGGTGCCACTGGAAGGGGAGACCACAACGGAGCAGGAAGCTGCCTGGCTTCCAATGAGCTGCCAAACAGAAACCACATTCAGCTCATGCTGATTCTCTCACGTTGTCTCTTCACATCACAGAGAGGTATAAAGGCCAAACTATTCTCAGGCTTAGGACACTTTCAAGCAACACCTACAGTTTGTTAAGACTGGCTTTACAATTCCCCAGGGGTGATAAGATCCTCAGGCCTACATTCACTCCAAGTAACTACAGGAGTAGAGTCACTGTCATCCCTCTCACAAGCCTTTCCAGGGTAAAGCCAACCTATCTGTTATCAGAGCAGGATCCCAGATGTGCCCCAGCTCTCTCCACTACAGAGGTGGGGGAGAGACCATCCTGGTGTGGGCACCTCCCCTAAGTGACCAGCCATACATGGAATGTATCCAGGGCCTCCACTCAGTTGCTTATATATGAACATATGTTCAACATATGAACATACTGTAGATATTCTTCCTAGGCTCCAGAAGCTCCAAAGTGTTTTCCTGTAGATCCTATAAAATCCACATCCTCTCTTAGGGCCCCTTGGGCACTGAGAACATCTTGGATGGCACTGAGTGCTTTTATGTGGGCGACTGAGCTGAACCCTGGATGTCAGAGTAGATCGGAATGACCAAGGCACTGCCAAATTTCCATTGACTGAAAGACAGCTCAGACCACAGATTAATTACTGACACTAAATTTAGGACTCCTACTCCTTAAGATGAATCCCAGTCAGAATGTGAAATTTAAGCAGAATTCAGACACAATTCAAAAGCACCATAATTTCTTTGTTTTAGTAAACTAAGTGCAAACCCTAAACTGCCAAGACACTTTGTTTAATACTCTGGTAGCTTTACATCCTGTGACCCCTCACATCTGCTCACCCAGGGATCCAGAGACAGTGAGAACATATTGACATCAGCTGGTAATTAATCTTTTCATAAAGGTTGCTCTAAAGATGAAGTCTGCTCCCAAGCCAGCAAACAGCAATGACTACTCAGAAGATACATCAGAAAAGCTTTTAAGAATAGTCATTACTTATATTTCTACAGAAATTGCAATTTCCATCCCTGCTGTATGCTTCAAATATTAGAAGAGCATTTACCTTTCCCCATAAGTACTTTGTTGGCAGCAGTGTCTGGTTAAAAAGTTTCCTGGTTGCTTTGGCAGGAACTCCAGCATAAATTTTAGTGAATACTAGACGACTAGATATCAGGCACACTTGGGGGGTCTGAACTTCAACAAAAACAGGAAGATAACTGGAAATAAACACACAGATGGTCTATTGTTATTGTTAATGAAACGTGCTAGACATAAAACAGCATGCTGGGAAGAATTATGTTTATGTTTATTTAGCAATATTAGAAATTTGATAGTTCATTGATAGGTTACATAACCCCACTCTGAGTTCATACTTCCGTTGTGGGAGAGAAAACTACCTAAAGTGAAAACCAGATATGAATCTCAGGAAAAACAAAACAAGTGCTGCTTTTCCTCCTTACCTTCCTTCTCCATTTTCTACCTCCAGTTCCAACACTGTCTGGAGACGCTGGCACTGCAATGATGTGAACAGAACCAAAACTCTGCACAGACCCAAAGGAGGTATTTCTCCAGCTGATGGCTGGATGATAAAGGGGGACACCTGGGAGAGGAGAGAGGGAACAGAAACTTTCTTGACATGTGCAAAGCAAAGGTAAAATGTTGAAAAGCCACACAATCTAATTAGGCCTTCCAAGTGTCCAATTTTTCCTCAGGTAGGTCCTTTCTCTCTGCCCCTCAAGTCCTACTTGGGCTGACGTCAGGAAGCACAGTGCCAGCTTTGTGAAAAGCTCACTCTACAAGGAGGCAGGACTTTGCTTCTGAGAGAAGGGCAGTCAGAGCCACAGGCACAGCAGGGTTGGCTGTGCATGGACTGACATGGAATGTGAAAGAGAAGCAATCAGCCTCAGCAGCAGCATCTGCTCTAAAGCAGCAGCAAAGGACCACAAGTGGGAAAGATTCTTGGACAGAAGGGCAAGAAAGGAGGATTGGGAGAGTGGAAGAGCATCAGTGAGGAGTGGGGGCTCAGATTCTTGTCCAAGATTCTGATGTGGGTGTGTGGGAGGAGAGTTCAGCAGTATCAGTTCTTCCAAAGCCTTAACCTCTTATTTATATCAACAGCAGCCGAAAGCACTGTCAGGAAATACTCCGTATCTCTTTGGATCAGGCTGACAGGGGATTTGTAATAAATGGAAGTAGAAAAAAATGGTAAAGAAGTATTTAATCTCAAAAGAACTCATGCACTTATGAAACTGTGCAGGGCTAGCTTCATAAGAAGTCACAAAAATTAGAACTTCTGATAGCTGGAATGAATATTACAACTCCTAAGCAGAAGGAATAAAACAGCTAAGGAGGGAATACATGCAGCTGTAGTAGTGACTTACCTCTTCATTCCTTTCAGCCAGACAAACCTGGCTTTCTTGCATCCTCCACTGCGCTGGCAGCTGACATAGATTTTTAATCTCAAAGGTTCTTGACACAATCTCACCCTGCTTAGTCAAACCAAACCGGAGTGATGGAACATCAATACGAAGAAATGGACCCTAGGACACCAGGAAACAGACATGGACACCTCTGCCAAAACTGCCTCATTAAGAAGCATATGTCATCTAGGATTAACGTTTGATTTCACAGAGAGTATCAGAAAGCAAATGCACTGTGTAATGCGGAAAAATTCTGAGTGTCATGGGAGTATCAATATTGACTCAATAGTTACTACAGCAAAATTAACTCCTGTTCGTAACTACTTTAGATTTCTCAAGCCTTTGAAATGCAAAAAAGCTTCATTGGGACAATGGCCAGGCCACACAGTTCATCTCCCTACACCTCTGAACTGTTCCTTACCTTAAAAGCAGCCTCAACATGCAGCACAACTGGCTCTGAACATGGCTCAACATGGCACTGCAGGTTATAGCTGATGACCCCAGGTTTGCTTCCAGAAATTGCCAGTACAAATTGACAGCACTTACTCACACCTGGAAAAGAAAATATCAGGCTGCTGTCTCACATTTTTGTGAGGAAACCACCTGCTGCAAGCCTGTTACTGAAGCTTCTGGAACCAAATTAAGTCTCTTGCTGGCTCCAGTGGGATGGGGATTGGGTATTTTTTCACTTTGCATTATAGTGCTCTGTATGTGTCATAAATTCATATAAATCAATTGCTGTCATTTCTTTCATTAATTGATGCTTCCAAGTCACAAAAACTTTACCTATGACACCAGTATGAGGTTCAACTTCTATGATCTCAGAGGCCATGATGCTTTCCCATGTGTACTTGATCAATGTTTTGCTGTTGTTCCACAGCTGAAACAATTAAAATCAATGAGACAATTAATGCACTTTAAGCTCTCATAGCAACAAGTCAATTTGCTGAGAGCATTGATACACTGCAAGCTAGGCTTTGTGAGTCATCATTTAACACAGTGTCTCCTTCACATAGGTGAAGCTGTTCCCTCTAACCTGAAGAAAATCCATTAACCACTCATTCCAAGAATATTATAATATTTGAGACTTTTAAATTTTTCCCCCATTTTTCAAATATGTAACAGACTTTCTAAATATAAACTGCAAATCTTTCTTTTGAGTGCAGGTGTTTTTTTGCCACAGGATCTGTTTGTGAGGGAGATGTAAGGTCTTGAAATGTTTGACCTGCTCTTCAGATCTAGTCAAAACATTACTTCTTAATTACAACAAATAACTTTGTTCTCTGAAGCATAATTATTTCTAAGCATAGTTCAAATTCTTATCTTTTTAAGGCTTAAAAAACAATTGGAAACTGCAAAGGATGTTGTTATATCATTAATAAGTGGCTTAATTACCTATATCACCTGTGTAGCTATACTGGATTACTGGAAAGTATGAAATGGCTGCCTTAAATTGCAAAAGTAAGTTCTAGGAAGAGAAAGCATAAAACCAAACGCTGATTAGCAGGATCTCTAAGAAAAATGGGAAAACCATTAACTGGGAGATGTCTTCCTGCCTGGCTCTTGCTAACAGCCCTATTTTTCCCAAGTGAATCTAAGATCAAAAGGATCCTGATCTGCAGTGAAGATGATGCTGTGTAAATGGACAATTGCAGCAGCATTCTGTCCTAGAATGGCCAAAGAGAAATTATCAGACCCTGCAGGAAAAAATTACATCTAGTGAGAGAGAGCATATGTGATTTTTGTAGCTCTTCTGTGCTTCCTGTAGTTTTTTACACGAACAGTGCCTCAGTTATGAACTAATTTAATCATCCATTGACTATTCCTCCCAGCTGGAAAACTTACACTACAGGAGTGACAAAGCGATAAGCAACAGGTTAGCGACTCAGAAAAACATTGAGAAGGGTCAAACTCCATGGTATCAAACTGGAGAGATGAAAAAGGAACAAAGACTGCTGCCTGGAGCGTAGGGCTGAGCAGGCTGGGTAGGGTATTTCACTGAAGACCCTCCTGGAGTCACAGCCTCCTTTAAAAACATTTCAGGAAAACTAAAATAACACTGACTCTCTGATATCTTCTAATAATACCTATGACATCTACTGACACAAAACACATGACAACAGTGAAGTCAAAAGCACACAGACCTTAAATCTTTTCTTGACATTGACACCAATGAAGTTTTCTCCAGGGACAATAATGGCATATGGTTCCAGAACAAGATGAAATGGTTCTGTTGATCCTTTAACTTCTATTTCCAGTGCTATTACATCCTCTACTTTGCATTCTGGGATGTTATGAAGCATCACCTCTTCTACTAAACTTTGGGAGGAAATATGGTAGAATCATTAAACATGTTAAACTGGTATTAAATTGGATCCTGTCTTTTAACTGCCAGATCAAAACTGATAATCAGTGAAAGCTTCTCAAGTACAGACTGCCTGTGTGCAATTAGCTCAGCCTAAGGACAATTTAAAACTTCATTATTCTTCAAGGTACTCTAGCTGTCCCAGCCTGTCAATGAACACGTATTTAAGTCACAGACTGCTGTGACAAAGAGTAATCACAGGAAACCCTGGAATTAAGCAGACAAAATGACAGTATTATCTTTTTCCAAGAGAGGAAAAGTTAGGGCCAGGCATGTGTCTGGGCAAGGGGGAGGATATCAGAGATGCTCTTTGTACCACAACAACTTGTGCAGATAATATTATTTATACTTGTCAATCCATCATCACCAGAAAGAAGAAAAATCCCAGTAACTTAGTGTAACAGCACAGATAAATTGTGGCTTCATATCTTACTGGCAAATGTTTCTCAGCTTACCGAGGTGATTCTGGGATGTCCCTCAGTACCATCTGAACCACACTGTGATAACTCTTCAGCTGCACAGATGAAGGAGAAAAGGATTTCAGTGTCAAGTAATCAGTTATGCTGAGGATCAGAAAATGATGGAAAAGTGGTTTACATGTAAAGGATGAATGATCATCATTGGAGTACTAAGCTCTGATAAACAATATTCAAACTCCACAGTTACTAAAAGAAAACATGTTTGACTGCAAAACATGAAGCCAGATTCTGATCTCATAGTGTATGGTTCCAAGAAAAATACTCATTTTTGACATGCCTGTTATTATTTCCTTTGTATATTGCATACTACGCACAAGCATCTGCAAAGGCTCCCCAAATTAAGCTCAGTATTGCTGTACTAATTGAGAAGTTTCTTTTAACTGCTCCAGAGTATTCATCTTAATTGACCATCAGTCTGATTTTGACTAAGAAACACGACTTTTCCATCATGGGAAGAGAATGCCTTCTGTATCAAAATGGAGGTGAAAAAAAGATACAGAGAAGCATGCCTTAAATCTGAAGGGCTTTGCAAAAGCTTCATTTGTTTGTAGACAGATTAATTTCATTGTATATTTTAATTCAATATATATTCTATTAACTAATTATTTTTTTAAAGCCATATATTTTCTTTTCCATGCATATTTGAGGTGTTTCTTATGTCTGTCAATCATCATAGCATGGGACATTCCTACTCTTGGGCTTTCTTTGGATCAAGTTTCTTTAAATGTAGTGAGCTCATGCTCTTTATGTACAGGGGAGCAGAAACTGAGAGAACAGGCACTGGGACAACTGCATTCCAACAGCCTTGCACCCCTCTTTACCCACAGCTGCACACAGCATTTCTCTGCCAAAGGCTCCTACTATCCCCTTAATTTGCCACTCAGCTGTTCATAGGACCCATTTCAGGCCAAAAAAACTACAGCTGGAAACAGTTTAAATAATCCCTGTTTGTTAACCAACTTATTTAGGCAGGAATAGGTACAAGGCACATCCCCAAAGGAGAGGGGGAAGGGTCATGAGCTGGTGGAGGAGTGAGGGTGGTAACTTCACCAGCCAGCACAGCTGCAGCTGAGGATGTATCCACAATTTCAGTGTAAAATTAACTGTGTCCAGTCAGTCCCCAAAATTACATGAGATCAGCAACTGTCTCACATTTTGCAGTCAAAACATGTTTTCTTTTAGTAATTTTCTACATTTTGAATGCTGTTTATCAGAGCATAGTACCAGCTAATTAAATTTGATTTAGAAAAGTTGCACAGCAAGGATTTTATGACTTGCATAAAAATACACAGCTGGAGTTTGTAGATAGGAAGGAATCACGAGCCATACCTCCTGTGGAGTGTAAGTGAGAATAAACTCATGATCTGCATAGGGAAGCAAAACTCCCTGCTCAGGATCCAGGGAGAAGGCTGACTCTGTGTCTTCATTGCGTTTGACCTTTGTAAAGTCTGTAGTTTCTTCTGGTATTAATGGTTTCAGATTAGGCTTTGCTATCTGCCAGAAGAAGGGAAGTTCTACATGGCTACAAAGAAGTCAATAAACAACAAAAAAGCCATGATTAAAAAATCAGGTATTTCTGAGTAAAATATATTAAGAAAATGTTCAGATCCTTTTTCCATGTAGGAAATTTCTCTCTTTACAGATTACAGGGGTTTGACTTACCAGTCTCTGTGAGCCACAAAGCTGATGAAGCAGCATACAGTCAGACTATATAAATCTTACAGAGAACATGCTAATATGTGATGTAAATTATATAAAGGTGTAAGGTATCTTAACACTTTCTTGTCTTATTTGACTTGTCTTTGAGCTTTAAGAAAATTCTGCAGTTCTTCTTTCAAGGATCTGGGATGAACAGGACCATTCCTGCTGACACCAGTAAGTTTGCCTTGGATAACTGCTGATGACCTACATCACATTCTGAATTTAATCCAAGTGCAAGATGTGGTCTTTAACATGTCAACAAACACAATGGCTCCAGCTAGAATTATAGCCATGGCTCTGCCACACTCTTTGCAACCCAGAAAAGGTTGCTTCAGCAGAAGTGTATTCCATGGAATGTCTTCACGGGTTTGAGAACCTTGCTCATGCAGACCTCAAATATTCTGCCTTAGTAAGGGGAGGAAGGACACTGGAATCTGAAAGTATCACTGACAAAACTGGACACCTACAATTTCTTGTATCACTTTCTGTAGCAGAAGAAAGGTTCCCTTTTTCCTACTTCTTTGGAGTTTACTCTCAGCCTGGCCAGCTTTGTTTTATACAAATACTGATACCAGATGTGCAGGGATTGCTGTGGTGATTATAGCACAGAGAAAATGTGGAAATTGGCATAGTGACATCCTTTGTCAGTTTCCAATATCCAGTTCACCAACCACACTTTCTTTACCCAAACATCAGCCTGCTCTGGCATTATGTATGTGTGATTTCCAGGCCACTAAACAAACTGCCAGATATTCTTTGTAGCAAGTAGCAATTTACATTAATGTACCTAAAACCAGTGCTGACCTCCTCACTGCTTTGATGGTCTGCAGCCTCTCACTGCTGCAACTATTTCTGTTAAAGTCTGACAGATTTTGAGCAAAATCAGGATGCCACTATGTTCAGTATGGTGTAATTGTCCATAACGACACATTCCTTGACTTCAAATTGAATTTACATTTAAATCTGTTAGGACTCAATAGTAGGAACCATGTGAGAGTTTTAGTGTGAACTAATTACATTGGGCTCCCATTTTAATCAGTGGAGATCCAATGGAGTCCAGGAGGTATTACAACTTTTCTGTGGGAGATGTAGAATTGCATCCTTGGCAGCATCTCCTCCCTGCCACTATTAAAGGAAAAGAGTGCTTAGCTCAACTGCACAAGTGTATACAGCAGACATGTATAGTTAGATAAATCTCACCTGTTATTACCCTGTAAGTATTCCCTGCAACCATTCACATTTATGAATATTTGGTAGATTTACCTCTACTGAAGCAAATATTTTGACCTTGGCCATAATATTTGATCTATGTAAAACATTCCGTGAACTTTAATTACCAAACAATGGAGCAAAAGGAAGGAAAGGCTCTGCACAAAGTTTATCAAGGGCATGAAAGTTTCTCCAGCTTGAGGGAGTAGAGCATGACAAATGAGATCCCCACCAGTATGTCCAGATTGCAGGGCATCACTCTAACAGCAGCTACGTACGTGGAGTTCTTTATAACCAATTTCTTCTCCTTACTGGTGTGTGGGTTTTGGGGCTTAAATCGTATGAGATGCTGTGCTGTCACATCAGTGACTTCACCCAGCTGAGCTTTGCTTTCTCCACCTGTGACGAACAACAGCTCCAGAGCAATCAACTCTCCAACCCCTGGAAGAAATAATCAGGCATTACTGTTTACCATTTGATAATTAACATAGCTCATATCACTCATTAACAGCAAACGGCCATTCCTGTTGTATCTGGTGTTTCCTCGAGTTTCAGAACTCCAGTGTGTACAATATTTTCCTGATGTTCTTCGTTTATCAACAATGTTTTAATGGAGACCTGTTCATGAATTTCACAGATAGGGATTTCAGGACCACAGCCCCAGCTCACTTCCATCAGCATTGTTTCACTGAAGTGAGCAGGGTATTTACAATGATTGACAATGTGGCTCACAGATGTTTTGAGCAGTATTTTAAAATTAAAATAAGCAGCAAATGAAGTATTAAAAAAAATCCAAAGTACATATCTGTGATAACGGGATTCAACAGACTACAAGTCAAACCTCATGCAATAGCACTCACAGTTACATTACAGTATAAGCACCAACAATTACAAGAATTTGAACTGGTTTCATTAGCTAATCCAAACACTGCCTACCTCTCCTGAATACCCTCATCTAAGATGTTCCCCAAATGTGGTTAATTTCTGCCCTATCACAGCAGATGTTTCATAGTTTGTCAAGTTATCTTACTGATAGAAAAGTAAAAGGGATGAGTTGCACCTGGCAACTGGTTTTCTTTTCTGAGACTTGGTGGCATTTTCCATTTGGATTTTTGGCTACTGTGGATTAAGAGCTAAATGTTCTGAATCCAACATATTCCATGCACTAGGAAGGAGCAGTAATAATAAAAAACAAATGCCATCAGGGGACACAGTACTTGCTTAATCCAATGACACAAAATGTTGCCATCAACCACCACTCACATTATCTGAATATCTACAGAGTTTGAAAGGTGCTAGAAACAAACCTGTGACTGTAACATAATTGTTTGGATAGTTGTCACACAAAATGGTGTATGTTTGCTGTGAGGCTTCTGGCAAAGAAGGGAAAAACACTACCTGAAAGAGAGAAGGGAATTAGCAAGGTCTGTAACTGATTTCTCCCCCCAAAATAATACACTTCAATTTGCAAATATTCACTGAAGGACAGTTTTAGCGATTAGTAATTGAAACTTACACTTGCAAGAAAAAGCCAGAGTCATTTTTTGCTCTCACAAACCCAAATTTGCAAGGTCCAGACAGATCTTCTAAAACGATCTTGCCTGTTAATTTATTTGGCAAAGTAAAAAAACTATCTATAGCAGTGGCACTAACCTCTACTGTTGCATTCTGCCCTGGAGCTAGCTCCAAAACAGCAGGCTGGATCCCAAAAGGATCCTGTATCACAAAATCTGCAGTGGCAGCCATCTAAGGTATTAAAAAAACAAAAAAGAAAAAAGATTAAAAAGTTAAATTGATCAGGTAGTTGTGTTTAAAATACAGGGTTACCTGAAACAGGCAGTATACTCCATCATCGTTTTACCTCCTACCATACTCTTTTTGACACATCTCAAAAGAATGTGGCTCATATATATGGCTAATTAGGAAAAAAATACTCCCTACTTTATAATGACCTTGGTGAAACCAGGAGGGAGAGTGCAGCCTCTGAAGTCAAATGACGGTGTCAGAAGCCGTAATATTCATGTTCACAGCAGAACAGCTCTGCCTGAGAGAGGGGCTCTGTCTGTTTCTCCAGGCTTGAAACTCACTTTGAGTTGGAACTGTAAAGTTTCAGGAAGGACAACCTGGCCCATCTGGTTTTTCTCCAGCACCAAAAATGCCAGTCTACCTGTTCCATTTGATCTCCTTTTCCATCACACTTAGGCCCTGGTTTGTGATGGGAAGCTAAATATGGAGCAGGGCTGGAGTGGGTGGCTGTGTCTAAAGGAGCAGCAAGGTCAGTAAGGGATGTTTTTGGTGAGGAGGGAGAGGAAATTACCTCTAGCAATGCTAGAACTGATTGCATTTCTATTTGCTTTACGGATAAGGTTAAAGTTTGAGACAGTCTTCCTTTCCCTGATCCATGCCTCAGTTTACCTCACCCCTGAGCAAGGCAACTTCTTCCACAAGCAAACCAAAGCACAAGAAGGTACAGCCATCCAGGGAGATTGGTCTTGAGGATAAACACGAATTCCTGAAGGAATGGCACATTGCAAGTGTCTCCAGCAAGGCCTTATGACTTCTGTGCTAATACACCATGCCTGGCTCAAAAGGCCTTCACGCCAGGGCACCTACACCATGCCGTGTCCAGTATTTCCCTCCTAATCACTCACCCGGGAATCAGGAGCTGGCCAGGCTTTCCCTGGCATTATAGAGAAGAGTCCAGTCCTAACTCCCTCATTTCTGCACAAAATTGCTGTTGTTTTTATTCCTCCAACAAGGCAGTAACCACAGTCTATAATGTTAGGCACTGCAAAGAGTAACACAGAAAATCAGACTCCAGAGACAGCAAAGGCTGCTGATTAAAGAACTCTTTACAGACATTAATGTATGTGAACGTGTCAGGTTTTGCGATCCTAAACACCCTCAAATTCTTTCCATGTGGAAGTTGAACAGTGCGAGATGTATATTTCTACATTCATCTTACATTGTAATGATGCTTCCTACTTAAAGATTACTGAATGATAAAAAGTAAGATGACTTTTTTTAAAAAAGCTCAGTGTAACAGGAAAGGTGAATTTACAAAAAAATCAAGGCAAGTTTTTGCAAAAGTAATCCTGTTTGTTGTAATTGAGGTTAGATATCTGAGAGGTGCAGGTATGCCATATCCATATATAATTAATTTCACATTCCATGGATATTCATTAATAGCATCAAATAGTTATAATTAAATCATAATTCAATAATATTTAGGAGTTCAGGAATCAACAAAACACAAACCTAGAAATGTGGCTCCTACTCACTTCTCTATTACAGAGAAAAAAAAGAAGACCTTAATGTGGCAAGAACAAATAATTGAGGAAAAATTCAACAGGACTACATTTTAATAACTAATAAATCTATGACGAGTGAAAATGAAATAGATATCAAAATGTAGAAACTGCACTGCCAATTTTTTCCATATTTGTTTTGTGACACAAAATTGAAGACAGTCAAACAAGAAAAACCAAGCCTGCTTAATTTTAGAGATATTTAATATTTGGACAATACTAATGTGTTAATACTGGAAGTGATGTGGACATTACTGACATGTTAATACTGGAACTGATACTTTAGCTTGGACTGGGATGAGAAAAGGTTCTGATACTTGAGTCTTCACTAATATATGATCTTCATAATCTTCCAGATATTCAGGAATAAACTGGACTGTATACTGGCACGCCATCCCTGGAGCAATCAGTCCTCCCTTTCCTGGATATTTTCCTGGGGGAGTGGGGGGGAATAAAAAAAATAGGCAGAAAATTTAAAAAAGATTAAAAACTCCCAAAATTGGCAGCAGTATTTATGACATATCTTCCTCTGGAAAGGTGCCTGTAAACTCCCCCCCATTTATTGCCTAAATCAAGCTGATAAAAAGGGATGAGCACAAGAGGCCTGGCAGTGCAATCTGTAATGTGCACAAGTTCCAGGGAGCTCAAAGATTGCTTTGTCTGGAATATGCTTCTCATAAACAGAGAAAACAGTGAGGAGAACTTTAGGGATATTACCCAGTTTTCTTTTACCACAAGACAAAACGGAGGCCTCTAAATTCTTCTAAATATTCCTCCAATTCCTGGGATATCACAATCCCCTTAGGCAATCTATCCCAGTGCCAGGCTATCCTACTGTAAAGTAGATAATGTTCTCAACTTTCCTCTAACCTATCCTTCCTTACTGCAACTAAAGTATGTTATTTTTTGCCCCCTCCTCCTATTTTTTTCAGTGGAAACTACATCTGTTCCTAGATGAATTTTGGATAAGACTCAATCTAGCTATTCCACAGACACATTTCAATCTAATACCAAACACTGTAATTTAGTCTTGAATTCCTCATTAGACCATTTCAATCTGCTGATGAGTTACATGTGAATGGTTCTAAATCAGCCTTCAGTTTATGAAGAGCTGAGCACCACAGATAACAGAACAAAACAGAACATCTCTGAAAAATCATTGTCAGAGCAGGTAAATTAGATTCTTTTTGTGTGAACATTGTAAAGGCAAAAGAAGAACTCTTACCTGGCCAAATGAAAAATACTGATGTAGAAGGGGGGATAAGTCTCACATGTTGAGCTGTTGAAGTGATGTTCTGCAGTTCTATAGTCATCTTCATTTAAAGAGAAAATAAAATGCTCAATTGTATTTATCATCACTTGTTAAAATATTTGCAATTCCACAGTACTACTAATACTGCTAGTAGTAACTACTTTATCGTCACAACCAACCCTAAAATCCCAGTTTATTCAATAAAGGCTGAATCAGGGACTACCAAAACAAAGCAGAGACTGAGAAGGGCCCATTTAGTCTTCTGGTTTGTGTGTCAGTAGCAGGTGTGAAGGAGTATCTTCAAGGAAGTTAAAGGGTCATAAATTCAATACACAGAAGGAACTCATTCTTCTATTAAAATGCAGAAAGGCTAAAGATTGGGTGAAATATGTAGCTCATGATAGCACATAATTCTTCAGGGAGGCAGAATGAACTCTCTACAAAGAACCTTCTCACCTCATAAATGTGCCCAACTCTATCGTAAGAAAACAGGACAGAAGGTGGATTGGCAAGAAACGCAGGAACAAATGAGGTATCGCTGAAAGATAAAAAAAAGGAGGCATTATCTTACTGCCTAGTTCTCTAAATACTGATAAAATGAGAAATTGCAAAATGTCTCCTTTGGCAAAAACAAAATGTCATACAGACATACTTTGTTATTAAGAGACTATATAAGAAATTTATCTCCAAATACCTATGGGTATATCCACAGCAATTCTATAGTGGAGCTCTGTGTGCTAACCAACTCAGAATCCAGAAACTGTACATACTGCATACCCTTTGGTATCTTCTGCTTTTCTTCTGGCCATGATTTGGTCCACTTTTTCTTGAGAAATTACAAGAGATTTGCCTCCATGGAATGTATTTGGTGGGTAAAAGCGTGGGTTCTTCAAGAAATTCTGTCTTTTCTCAAGCCTGGCGAGGCACTCGCTTACTTCTTGTGCTTTCCAGGACTTACTCTCTTTCCCGGCTCGTTTCTGGGAGTCTTTAGTTTTCTTTGAAAAACAAGAGTACATGGTGTAACTTTAAACAAGGCTTTTGAGGTTGATAAAAAAGGGAGCTGCACAAGTCTGATTAAAGCTACACAGCAGTGAAAATTCCTGTACAAAACACAGTGTTTCTCTTTTCTTAACAGAAGAAACAAATTAAGTAGTGGAGTGGAAGCAATAATGGGTTGATACCTTTTGTTACAGGAATAGCAACAGGCCTTGCAGATCTGACAGATTAAAACAAAGCTGTAAAATGTACCTTACTCATGGTTTTAGTCCGGTGGCTGGAGTCTGGAATTGAGGGCAGAGTTGAAGATACACTTGTGACACTGTCAGGTAGGCAGATGTGCTGGTCCAGTGAAAAAGCATGTTGTTTGTGTGTCCCTTTCAGGTATCCAGGTTCTGATTCTCCTGCAATTCAAAGAAAAATTTAATTTTGTAAGAGGAAAACATGAATGACAAGCATTTAGTCTAAGCATAGATGTATGATTTTAAGTCTTGCTGATGGCAAAAATCCTCCAGAATTTAATTTCCATTTATAACTTCTTTTGTACAAATGAAGCTTAGTGCTTTAATAAGAAAGCTTTTAGAAGCACTAATTAAACAGGCTATATACAAAGACATACTCCCAAAAAGGAGTATTAACCTTACAAAGGAGTGGGACTTAGAATGCCATGTGCAGTTTACAAAAAGATCTATGTGATAGACTTTGGACAATCAGAAAATTGACAAAACCAGGATGTACCATCTAGTCCCACGTTCCTATGATTAGACAGCAAAACTGCCACTAACTTCAAGATGTGAGATTTTTCACTTTGTTTGGAATCATGACGGAAAAAATCCCACCAAATCTTGAAATTTGTGATAAAGTTTATTGCTCTGAAATATTAGTTTTAGTTTGACTGAAAAAAATCATCTCAACAACCCTAAAACCTTTCCTCTTGGCTCACACATAAATAAAAGAATTAAAGAAGTCTTGACACTGTCCAAAATATTTTTCTTATTGATCTTCACGTGCAAATTGAACTGATATACTTCCAGAACCGGAAAATTTTAAACCCTAAGTAAAGAATACAATTTTATTTCACTGAAAGCAGTTTTTAATGTAACAGCTTCCCTTCTCTGTGTACAAGATGTAGTTGCAGCTTTTGTGCTAATGAAGTTGGATAGAGATAGCACGCACTAATACAGTTTTTGTGTGAGAAGGAAAGAACTGTAAACAAATGTGCAACAACCCTTACATTTCATCTTTAAGCACATTTAAACTCAAACATTTTGTATTTATCAATTATACTTTCAGAATGTGCCCACAGTGGAATTCTATGCTTAAAATACTAGAGTCCCTTCTGCTCTGGGAGAAAACTATAAAAATATACTCAGATCTGCTACATTCTTCAATACTTCAATTACAGCATGTTCTAAAAAGTCTAAATTACTTTCTGCTTCAGAAGTTACCTTTTGGTGCTTTAGCAAGAGGCAAACTCTCAGTGATGTAATCAACAGGACAAATTAAATTACTTTTTCTGAGAAGTTTCTTATCCACAATCCACCGAAAAGAGGGTTCCACTGCGATGGTAAAGCCAATAAACAAAAGACAATCAAAAAAAGCAAAATACTAGCCCTTTAAAACACACTATCTTGATCTATCCAAAGTAACGTTGTTTTTACAACTCATCCCTGTCAAGTAATATTTTTTATAGAGATATAATCTGGTATTTAAATCCCAACACTTGAGACATGCATCTCCACAATTCTAAATTCAGTTCAAACCCAGTTAAGCACTCATTGGAGAAACATTTAATCTCTGTTTGTTGCTCCTATATATCAATGTAGGAATTCTTGTAATATTTAGGTGCTAACCCCTCAAATGCAAATTTAATACCTTGAACATGGCCTGGTTGTTTAGTTTCTCAATGTTAAACAGATGTTACTCTACTTGAACCTCTGCACAAAATCCTTCAAAGTTGCTCTGTCGATGTAGAGCCAACCCCAAGTGGTCTCCAGCTCCATAAGCATGTCCTGAGGAGCAACATTCCACAACCCTCACCTGGTGGCAGCCCCAGTTTGTGGAAATCTTCCCCCGCAATAGCCTTCATCTGGTTTAGAACCCTTTCATCTTCAGCTTTTGCTCGGGCCTGGGCCTGAGTGATGGCCTCTTCTGCTTTGTCAGCTTTTCTCAGTCGGCTCTTATACTCAGCAAGAAGCTGCCACACGCATGGATGAATAGAGAGAAATTTGTGCTGTTACAGGTAGATATTTTCTATTTGTCTTTGAGAGGTAAACAGAGATAGATTGGTAAAACATCATCACTTTGCAACCATAAACTGACCTGCTAAACCACCGTCATTCCATGATGGCACAAACCAGGAAAAAATACCTGTTGCTCAAATCATCCGGCATCAGCCTCTATTTTTATATACTGACAACAGCTATTGGAGTGATGACAAGATAAGAAACCTGGGCCACTGATCAGCAGGTACAGGGAAAAGTTTTCAGGCAGTACAATAGGCATTAAAAGGGCTACTGCTTCTATTGGTTGTACTCTGTGTCTGAAAAGCCAACTAGAGATAACAGTATCATGAAGGATCATATGAATAATAATTTATATGAAAGGCTCTGTGAGAAACTGTGCTTAAGTAAATTTTCATTAAAATGTCAATTTTACAATCAACACCTGCCTTTTTATTTTACAGAAGATCTAAAAATTCCAAAGTAGAAATTAAAGAGATCCAAACCTTAACTTGGTTTGGATTTGTACCTTGTTTAGCTCATCTTCATAACTCTGTTGATAAACACTGTCTTCTCCTTGGGATTCAATCCAATTTGTTGCCATGTCCACCTCAGAAACATCTCGAGTGTACAAGTCCCCAAAGGCACGAGCCAGCACATCAGAGATGTCCTGGGGAAAGAAAATGAGGATGTTTAGTGCTTAAAGCCTGAGGCAGGATAGGAAGAGATCACTGAGTGCATGCAAATGGCTGGAACTAGCAAATGGGAAAAGGTACCTGGAAAGGGGATGTGTGTGCACACGAACACTGAGGTGTGGATGTCTGTGTGTGCTGTGGATAGTGTCCGTAGTGGCTGGCTGGACATGGAGGTGATGATGATGGACACAGCTCTCTGTGTGCACAGAGTGTGTCACGGTTTGTGCAGGGATGGAGCTGTGCGGGGCTCTGTGAGTGGGGAGAGTGTGCGGGTGAGATACCAGCACTGTACAGGGGATATGTGTGTGTGTCAGTCCTTGTGCAGGGCGTGTGTTTGTGCAGTGGTGTGTGGGCATGTGTGAGGCTGTTTCTGTGGGCGTCTGTGTGTGCAGGTGGTTGTGTGTGAGAGGCTGTTTGCAGGGGGATCTGTATGTGCAGGGATGTGAGAGGCCATTTGCAGCAGGGTCTCTGTGAGGCTGTGGGTGTGTGGGTGTGTGTGAGGCTGTTCATGGGGGGTCTGTGTGTGCAGGTGTGTCTGTGAGGCTGTTTGCCGTGGGGGTCTGCGTGTGTGAGGCTGATTCCGGCGGGGTCTCTGTGTGCAGGGGGATCTGTGTGTGTCTGTGTGTGTGTGTGTTTGGGTGTGTGTGTGTATGTGTGTGTGTGTGAGGCTGTTTGCAGGCTCTGTGTGCAGGCCTGTGATGCTCTTTGGGGCTATGGATATTGTGCCCGTGCTGCCTAGCCCCGCTTCGTTACCTGCGGGTAGGGGCTGGGGCTCTCCTCAGCCGTGTCCAGCCCGGCGCTGTTCTCCTCTGGCTCGGGGCTGGGGCTCTCCTCAGCCATGTCCAGCCCGGCGCTGGGCTCCTCCGGGCCGGGGCTGGGGCTCTCCTCAGCCGTGTCCAGCCCGGCCCCGGGATCCCGTGGCTCGGTATTCGTGCTCCCCGCAGCCAAGGCCGGCCCTCCTCAGGCTCCCGCCGTTGCCGAGTGACCGTGCGGGCGGGCAGGGCACGGCCTGACGGGGCAATGGCGGTGCCCCCCTTCCCTTCCCTTCCCCGGCGGCGCTCTGAGTGCGGCACCCCGAGTTTCTGAGGGGCTCCTACCCCGTCTCTTCCCTGCCATGTACTTGTGATCTTTTAAGAGCGAGGAGCCTTGTGAATTAACAAGAAATAAAATGTTGGTTTGAACCCCCGTGCGAAGGGGGTTTGGACTTTGCGGGGATTGTGAGGGGCTAGGGGGGATCCTGGCTCGCCCCTCCGCCGCACTGCAGGTCGTGCGTTGGAGCGGAGGGAAGAGGCCAAATCCTCTCCTGATTCCCCACACGCAGGATGAGGAGGCTGGGATCGTGCCTGCCGGGCTGGGAGATGGGAATATTCATCATCAGCCCCAGCCCATGCATCTTCCCGCTCTGCCTGAGGCGCCCTGGCTGTGTACACTGGTTGCTAACAACAGGCTCCGCTGGACCCGGTGATATTTTCCATGGAAACCAGCCCGGTGTAGATTTTCTCCTTGTCCTGCTGTCTTTTTATTCTTTCATACTTCTTCCTCCCCCTCTTCCACTCTTTTTGCTCAGAGTGAAGGAAGCAGACTGTGGCCCCCTGGGCTTCTCCATTGCTCTCAGGGTCATTGGGCTGCATGAGCATTTAGAGGTGTAGGAAGCAGAGGCTGGCAATGTTACACCTTGCGTGGAAAATAACCATGGTGAAAATAATTCAAATTCACCATCAGGTGTTGTTCCACCAGCAGATAAGCCAAAGGCTGTGAGTGTAAACCCCACGGCAGCCGTGGGGGTGGTTGCAATTCAACTTGGTTTTTTAGGCATGTGGCGCATGGGCTTGAGACTATAGAGTGCCACAAGCTTTATGTCCTCAGCTCACCAAAGTCTGCATTTGGGATAAAACACCAAATTAAAGCTGGAGGCACTGCTGTGGTTTTAGCTCTCCTGTGAAAAAGGGAAGCTTGCACAAGGGAAAGCTTTGACAAATCTTCAATATCCTCTTCCAAAGGTTAAGGCAGAGAAATCACAGATGTCTGACAAGGATAGGACCAGGTACCTGTGCTTTCCAATTGAAAAGGTTCACAGCTTTCATAGAATCACAGAATCATTAACGTTGGAAAAGATTTCTAAGATCATTGAGTCCTGCCATTACTCCAGCACTGCTGAGTTCACCACTAAACCCCATGACCAAGTGCCACATCCATACACTTTTTGAAGGCTTCCAGGGGATGTTGACTCCACCACTGCTGTGGGCAGCCTATTCCAATACTAAATAATCCTTTCAGCAAAGAAATTTTCCCTAATATCCAACCTAAACCTTCCCTGTTGCAACACAAGACCATTTCCTCTGGTCCTGCTCTTGTTTCCTAGGAGCAGTGCCTGACCCCCACCTGGCTGTCCCCTCCTGTCAGGAGTTGTGCAGAGCCACAGGGTCCCCCTGAGCCTCCTTTTCTCCAGGCTGAGCCCCCCCAGCTCCCTCAGCTGCCCCTCCTTCAGACTTGTGCTCTCAAACAACTTTGTTTCCATGCAGGCTTGTAGGTTCTCACCTCTAAAATTCACTGCATCCACATTTTAACGTTTCCATATTAGAAGTCCAACTTTTTGCATCATGTGCTATAACAATTGATTTTAACATCTGTTTGCTAACTGAAACGTTAGTAAAATCCAGAATTTTTTAAAAAGAATTCTTTCCCAGCCTTTAAAATGGTAACAGTAAAGCAGATGTTTTTGTTTAAAACAGTATATAGAAGCACATGAAAACTGACTGTGGAAAAAACTTTCTGTACTTTCATCTTTACTGTCTTTCAGTAACTTGCCAAGCACATCATCTCAGCTTAGAAGCTGGATTTTGTTTTTCAAACTACAGTCCATAAAATCTGGAAGTGAAGGTGAGATCCATCTGCCCAGAAGCCAACTGCAGGATCAGGAGGGGCTCAAAACACTGTTCCAGAGCAATGCACAATTGTTTCCCATATGACAATGGGATATTTTCCCTTAGATTTCCATTCTTATGCCATCATCATTTACTCAGATAACCTTAAAAAATAAATGCCAGAGTTCCTATTATAAAACGGTTTAATTCACATATATATATATGTACACACACATTTCCATATAAATATGATGAACATTAAGAGCAATTTGCATATATATCATTCTCTTTATCACCATTATAAGATATTTAAGTTGCAAAGGCTGAAGAGAGACTCATGCATGTAGGGAATTGGAAAAAAACCAACCATCAACTTTATCCTACATTTTTAGTTATAAATATACAGGTATAAATATTTATATGTGTAAATGTACACACTTTCTCTAACTGCCATAGATGACTTCTACCAGGCATTTTACTTTGTATTTCCCTTCTGTACCGTGTAAGGTTGAATTTTATGGCGGATTTTAGGTTTGGATTGGGTATGTGGATCTGAACAGACTCCTGAGAGCCCCAGCCTTTTGATTGTGTGTAGTGTGGAGCACAGTGGGATTGGTCTTGGAAGAAACTAATCTGAAACTGAACTCTCCAGGACCGCCTGATCTGCTCCATCAGCTAATGGGCTCTCAGTCTACAGGACCAGGCACAAGCTAGTCTGAAATAAAATATGCCCAAATGCCTGTCACAGACCTTAGGGGAATCACAAGTTCTGCTAAAATCCAGATTATTCCACTTTTTAAAGCAGTCTCCCTGTCTTGTCAGGATCATATTGCTTTTCTGCATTTGTTTTGTTCACACTCCCCAGGTGGTCCCCACACATTCCATGTTATCCTGTGGGGACTCTTCAAAGTCTGCTGTTGTCCAAACCCATTCTTTCTTTCTGGTAGCAACATGTTCAGAAAAGGTCCTTCCCATTGTAATCTAACAAAATCAGAGTCCTGGAGGTAATAAAATCAGAGTCTTGTAGGCGATTTGTTCAGGCATTCAGGTGCCAAATGACACTAGGATAGGACAAGCTCAGCTCCTTCTTTCTCCTTGTTCTACAACTGACAGTAACAGAACAGAACATTTTTGCATATAAAATAGCCAGATGTGATTTGAATGCAAACAGAGAGCTCAATTACCAAGTAAGAGGCAGTGTGTACATAACAAAATTGCAGAGTGGAACTGCACCTTACATTTTGGACAAAAATATCAAGCTCCATACCAGTTTTATTTACCTTGCTCGTCTTTTATCAAAAATATTGACAGATGTTATGTTAAACACTGGACTACTAATATCATTCCTTCAATTCTTGCAGAAAAGTTCATACATTTATCTTCATAGTGACCCCAAAATCTTCACTAATGTCAGTGGATTTCTTTAGAGAGGGAGGACTCATTATACTGATTCCACTCACTTGGTGTTTGGAAGGTTTCTTTGTAATTATAAAATTTAGGACACTCTTAAAAATAAAAATCAAAGGTTTTCCCCCCTTGTGTTAATACAACAATGTGGATTAATTTAGAAATACATACCTATACGTATCTCAAATGTAAATATAATTAAAGTTCATTTACACACACACAAATATATATATAAAGATATACAAAATAGTTTTGGCACTTAAATAGATTTTTAAAAAAACCTACAAATCCTTGGGGTTCAGAATGCATCAAGATTCCACATATTTTTTGATACTTTCAGCATTTTCTGACAACAAAACACGTCCTGCAGGCTTCAGGTGGCATCCTTTAGATGTGGGAAAGCAAGAGAACTGATACTGCAGCGTTTCTTTTGCTCTAGAGGAATTGCACTGTTTTGCATACTTGCATCTGGGCAGCAGAAAATTATTTCTAATTATTTAATTATATTTAATTATCTAATTATATTTCTTTGCTAAGTTTTTTGAGGGAGTTTCACGGTGATTCCCCAAAGTGCACCGATGAATGATTCACTTTGACATTGCTGCCCTCCAGTGGTCCTGTTCAGGTTTCCATGTTTTCAGGAAAGCCTTTAAAAACAAACATTGTGTTAAATCTTTGTTTTGACCAGGCAACAGAGCAGGCATAAAAATTTCCATCTATGCGATCTGACAGATGCTCTTACTAGCGTATTGGGTAAAATGTTTCCCTTCACTACACTGGCAAAACTATATATTAACTTGTAATTATTGCAGATGCAGCCAAACAGGTATCACTGGAATGCAGTTCTCCTTTGCATGTTGCCATGAAAGTAACTCCTTCTTCTTGAAGAAGAGCTAAAACCAACATCCACAGAAAGACATAAAAACCCAAGTAGAATTTGCAAATATGGAAAATGGAGAAATAACCTTTCACTTTCAGGTGAAAAGTGCCAAAGAGTTCGTTTTCTAAAAACTGGCTTCTCCCCTTGCACTGCTTCCCTGTTCTGCCAAAGCTGTTTTTTTCTTCAAATGTCCTAGTGTGAAGACAATCCGTATCTTATTTATCTGACCTCTCTTTGATGCGCTGTGATCATCTCCGGTTGGAGACAATTTGAAATAACCTGCAACTGGCAGTTCAACCTGGGTATTCTTCATTATTTTCTCCTAACATCTCATGTGGGGTTATTTTGTGACTCTCCTGACATGAATCAACCACGTCACTTGCTTCCACTTTACACTTCCTGAGTTTAAGCATTTCTTTGTTTCCTGTGCTTCTTTCCTGTACCTAGAAGTCTGTCCGTCTCTAAAACATGTCAGTGGGTATTGCTGTGCTTCTGCTGAAATACTTATGCTGTAATTTCACTCAAGCCACATAGGATTTACAAACCAGACACACCCAACAAGCAGGAGAAGCATGTGGAAAATGCATACACAAAGGGACCAGTCATCCCTTTCTGGCAGTGTCTCAGCAGATACATCACTCTAATTAAACTGGAAATGGGCTACACTCCACACAGAGATCCTGGGATCCTCCATGATACCACTCCACGCAGAGGTCCTGGGATCCTCCACACTCCCGCTCCACACAGAGGTCCTGGGATCCACCACACTCCCCCTCCATGCAGAGATCCTGAATCCTCCATGATACCACTCCACACAGAGATCCTGGGATCTTCCATAATACCACTCCATGCAGAGATCCTGGATCTCCACGCTCCCCCTCCACACAGAGATCCTGGGATCCTCCACACCCCCTCCACCTGGAGATCCAGCTGGAGAACAGGTGTGACACTGTTACTGTCAGGCAGAGCAGCACAAGAGGCTCCCATTCCACTGACATTCCCAAATCCCTGGGTCAGAGAGGGTTATTGGATTACAGTCTGACCTCCTTTTCTCAAAAGTTATTATCTCTAACCCAAAACAGTTTAACTCAGTGACATGTTTTGTCAAAATTAGAGATTTTCATTCTGTGTTCCATGACTGTATGGGGTTCCGCTAATTATTGTAAGGAGTCTATGAAAACTGACAAGGAAAGCAGCCTGTGGTTAGATTTATAAACCAGTGTTTGGCTTCTTCTTTCAGACAGACCTTTTGTCCTCAAATTAAAGAATAAGATTAACATTTTCACACTCCAGAATATTTTCTCTGTGATTATAAAGGTTCTACTTAGTGCTAGTTTTGGTAGAAATCCATTCCTTGGCACATGGTGGTGGATCACAGCCTTCATCTGTCCAGATCTTAAAGACTTTGCAGTAACAAAAAGATTTAACCGATGCTCAGTAGTGTTTCTCCATGCTTTAGGAACATCACTGGGGAGGTGTCTGTACCCCAGACCTGCACTGCAGATTCCAGGTTTGCATATATATATATATATATATATATACACACATATACACACACACACACATGGATTAGGTTTGTGTGAGCTTCTTCTGTCCTGGAAGCAATCTGGCATGCCATGGCAGAACTCCTCAACAGCTAATTTATGCTGCTGGGAATAACCTGATGATTGACACTTTTTAGTAGGAAATATGGTTCTTTCTTCCCTTCTGGGTTTCAGTTCTTTTGGAAGTTCTTTTTCCACAGCAGCCAGGATTTCTATAAATGCAAAAATAAATCTTGGAAGAGGAGAAACTTTCAGTCTGTTCCTTCTACTTTTCTTGCCACCCATGGGAGCTCCTCTCTAAGATCACCCTACTACTTACTCCTTACCCTCTTGTGATTTACCTGTCTGGGCTCATTCATCCAAGCCATGGCTGTCAGAAAACCATGGCTTGGGCCTGTTTCGTGCTGTCCCTGTGCATCAGTGCTCTACCAGGTTGCCCTTCTTGTTTTGTAATCTTGTGCACAAGGAATTAAACTCCTCTTTTCTTACCTTTATCTGGAAAGGTTTTTCTCAGCCTCCTGTCAGCAAACTGTCAGACGCAATGTGTTTGCAGATATTCCCCTTGCTCTCCTGGTTTGGGTGAGTGAATCAGGTGAATTACTTAGAGGGAAAAATGCAAACCAGTCTTTTGCAAAAAGCCTGTTTATGCTCCAGGTATCTGTAATGTGAAGATGGGCTGAGCAATGCCCTCAGCTGGTAAAGGATAGGGTGAGGTGTGAATATTTGGAGTAGAAGATGGGGAAGACCCAAAATCTGCCTCCTGTAAGGTGCAGAGCAATGAGGAACTGCCACTAACTCAGAAGGAAAAGGCATCCCAACACCCCTAAGAAGAACATCAGGAGAAAAGGTCTGAAAATTGTATCTTAACATTGAGTTATTTTCACCCTCCCAAAACCTGCAAATTTAGTCCAAGCTCCAAACTGTATCTTTCCTGGCTATGTTGTTTCAGGGTGATGAATAGGATGGGTTTAAATGGATTTTTATCCCTTTATCCCCAGGAGAACTTGGACAGACATGAATGACCAAAAAGGCCAGCTGAGTTAGGGCTGCAGAGCTGAACAAGAACATCTTGCTCTAGTTCCAAAACATCATCTCAAGGAGACTGTTCACTTTAGGACCACATGAGTATGGCTTGCTAGAGCTATCTCCAAAAGCCCTTGCAAGGGTAATTTGAGACATAAGTAAATTCATCCCAGGTAACACAATGTCATCTGCTGCAAAGGGTTGGAGTGCAAGGAGAGGACAAGAAGAGCATGAAGCCATTGCAACCTGGTGTTGGTGACAGGAATGAAATGGAATTGATTTGGATTTACTAAAGAGGCCTGATCTCATTTTTAATGGCTCCAAACTGTGCCCTAGCGCCTGCAGATTGGGAGGAATCTCACTGGAAATACTATCTGTAGGAGTCAAGATAAGTCAGTGTGAGAGAAAGAAAATCTGTCCCACTGCGATGGGAGAGTGTGAGAGGTGGTGGTGTCCTGAGGGCACACAGAGTCTGTCATCAGCAAAATGCACAGCTGTGTTATCATCTCACTTTCCCAGCGTATTATTTCATTTTTGCTGGTAGGGAAAGATAAGGCTGGCTCAGCCAAACCATCATGCTTGTATGTGCTTTTCCATGTGAGCCCTGCACTGGATCAAGGGCAGTGAGTTCACCAGCCAGAGGATCTGGGACCTGCCTAGAAAATCAGCATCTTCTTTCCTGCCCAGGATAGCAGGACACAATCAATGGTACCCTTTACCATGCCCAGGAAATAATGGAACAAGGTATATGTTGCTTCCTTTTACCTTCATTTATTGCCATCTAACTGGCCTTTGCTGCAGGCACTGAGACAAGGAATGGCCCCAGTGTGAGGTCCCAAAATGACTGTTCTCCCCCCATTATGCCCTGCTGTAAACCACACCTAACAACCCTTCTATTAAGCTGATTGTTTTTGTATCATAACATACCTCTAGATAGTCCACTCTAGGAGATACTTACATTATATTTTAACATTTTAGGGCTTATTTCTAGCACAGGCGTTTCCTTAGGTTTCTGAGCAAGGAAAGGAATCCCAAGGGAAGGTTTTGTTCTTAGGACAGTGCTGCCTACAGTTGTCCCCATGTCATGTAAGATGCCCAAGGATACATAATACATGTGTCAGGGTCTGGCAGACATTGGGGCAGGATTTGTAGGGACTGGCAGCCTTATGGAGGTGGCCATAAAACCTAAAACCAGGTGGCCACTGGGACATCCTGCAACACTTGGAATGATGTGGAGACTTCTGTATTTACGCAGCCAAGTACTGTTTTTACAGTTGTTAAGTTCAAGGAGCAGCACTTTCTCCTCCTCCAGAAGCACCCAGAAACTATCAGTGACTGATTAAAAATCAAAGTATGACCTAAAGTGCTACACCTTAGCATGAAATTCATTACAGTGTTGATTTTGACCTGGAAAGAGCCAGTTATTTAACACAAGAAGAAATGCTTGCATTTGGGGACTTCCCCATTTTTTTGTATTCAGCAGTATGGGCAAATTCTTTTTTTTCTTGCACTTGGCCTTAAAAATCAAAGTCCTGCATCACCCCAATAGCACAGAATTATCCCTCATACATTAGAAAGTGTGAAAAACCCTTCAAAAGCTCATTTTAACCTGAGCTGCAGTTGGCACCTTGGAATGAAGTGCATCAGGTCCTCATCCTTGTTGGAGTTGAAGAATACAAGGCATAACCCAGTGAGAACATGTCCCATCACGTCCTCCTGGTGTGTTGGTCTGCTGAAACTCCACAGGCTTGCAACACTTCTAAGTGAAACTGTGCATTAAGCAGCCAAAGCTGGTTTGTTGGGTTGTCTTACGTTTTAGCAGAGCAGCCCTTTCTACCTTTCATCTAAAAGAGATCCACCACCGATAAAAAGCAGAAATCTGTCCACTATTTCTGTAGAAAAACAGATGTCTGAGGGGATTCTCCAAGCAAGTGGCTAGAGGCAGTGAGGAGGGTGAAGTTTTCATGATTCAAGGATCACATGGTGGGCACAAGGGTAGCTGATGGCATAATTTGGCCTTGGTGGATGAGGGAAGCCCTGAGGAGCTTCGGGAGGTGCCTGAGGTGCCACAACTCAAAGGCAAAGCCCAGACAGCAGTTCCAGAGTCGTATTCTCTGGTTCTTGTGCAGCCCCAGGCTCGGAGCTGGGATCCCCCAGCAATGCTAACAGCAGTCGGGCAGCTCTGTGTGTGACTTTCCGGGAATTGTTCCCACAGGCACGTCTGTGTGCAGTCACACAAACCAGGGCTCCTCCGACCGGAGCGGGAACGTGTCTGTGGGAAGGCTTCAGTGGTTGAGGTGCCCGACAGCAGGAGCAGGAAGGAAATGAGTCATTCAACCTTTCTGCTTTGGCTGCGCCGAACTTGCAAAACTGATGAGGAGGAACCAAAACCCAATAAAATACTTCCTCAGCGGGTAACTTGTGTGGTTCTTGCTGAACCCTGATATCCCCTTGGTGTTTTCTTTTCCAAAACCCAAATAACACCGCTGGCCAGCGGAATGTGGCTGCATTTGACTCTGTCAGGTGTATAAACATGTGATTTTGGAAGTGGCAGTTGCACCTTTATATATAAACTTGAGCTCTACTTTGCACTGAAACCAAAGGTTCATTATTCCCTTTGTAAGAAAGATATAGTGGGCGATCTCAGACTTAAAACACCTCTCTGAAGGGTATTTATTTTGAGATGCTGCAGCATCTTAATTTGGTCCTCTTCATCCTTTTCAAAGGCTCCTCTCTCTTCAGTGACAGATTATTGAACTGTGCTCCGAACTTTCATCTTATGAAATGAAACTAGATTTGAAAAGAAGCTAAATCAGAGGTGATGAATACTCTTTTTGAGTACACTCGATGAGATTTTACAAGTTCATCCTTTTATTCATTTAGGAAATATATTAATCTGAAAATTAATATAGTAATAAATTGCCATCCTGCTTGGTTTTTATTTTTTCGGGCCCTAAGTTTCAGTTTGTGTCATTCTCTTCATCTCATATGTGGCTGTTTAAAGAGCATGGCTGATTACAAATTAACACCAAAAATGCTGGCTGTCCATTAGGACTGGGGAGCCACAGGAATTCCTTGCATACTTCCTGCATAAACATCTGCTCTGGAGATGTTAGCAGTTCAAGAACATTTTCTGTTTCTGCATGACTTGTTCAGATGGAGGTGGAGGGAAGTCTGATGTCACTGTGTTTATGCGAAGCATAGTGTTAACTCTTTGGGATCAGAAATAAAAATGCCTTACTCGTAACATCCCTGATTATCTGTGTTGCTCACTCTGGAATCACAAGACCTTCATGTGCAGTTTAAACTTGTGGGGCATTCTTATATCTAGTAGAATTTTCTAAAATATAGGTGTAATAGAGATTTTCCATCTTTTCTGCACATTTAAAAGTCACATGAACTGGCTACAGTGAAAAAAGCTGCAATTAGGTAATGATCTGAACAATTGCATCTAATTATTGTGATTATCCCAGTTGCAGAGAATTAAGCTGACAGCTGAAGTACATTAAAAGGAGCCATTATGACATTAATCATCAACCCTCCCCCATACTTAACCTGTATACCCCAGTGCTATGGGCTGGAAAGAGGCAACGGTGCAAGAAAAATGAGACACGTGTCAAGCACTCCTGACGACAGATGATGTGCGCTAAGGACTGTGGTCTTTTAAGGGTAGAAATGTGTTTGCTGAACTGGGCCCTGGACATCAGTGGTTGTGAGCTCAGTGGTAATCTGGGATCAGAGAATCCAAGAACCAGTAAGGCTGGAAAAGTCTCCAAGATCATTGAGTCCAGTCGTTACTTGTGTTCATCACTAAACCCTTCCCCAAGTGCCACATCCACAAGCCTTTTGAACACTTCCAGGGATGCTGATTCCGCACCTTCCCTGGGGAGTCTTTTCCAATGACTGACCACCCTTTAAGCGAAGGAATTTTTCCTAATATCTAATCTAAACCTCCCCTGGTGCAACTTGAGGCCATTTCCTCTCATCCTGTCAAATATCAGAAGCAACCATTAATGGATAAAAGTGGCAGGACCCTGGGACCAGTCTCCTGCTGTTCTTCTCTGCTAACAGAGATGATCACTCCACGTAATGTTTTCCTAGCAGCAAGTCTAGTACATCATTAGTTTCCCCAATTAGGTTATTGTTTCTCATTCATGCAACAATAACTTCATGTTAATGGTCAGATTCACAAAATCATTCACACAGTTATAAATGATAGCATTGTGTGGCTGATCAGTGGTGTTTACTGATGCACTGAACTGAGAGGCTGATGAAATGTATGCACCATGTTTTCTTCGAGCTTCTCACTGACTATTAATAGATGAGCTTTTCAGAGCTTTAAAAGAAGTCTCTGGGGTCCCCTCCCCCCAAAAAATCTTGCTCTAAGTGTTTTAGACTAAATGTACTTTTCTGTACAACTCTCTGGTAAAGACATTTTTGTTCTCCAGAATCAAAATATTTAAAGTTAGGGAATTTAACATAAGAGGGCTTACTTAAACCTCCATTTGCTAAAGAATGGAAATGCATAAAAATGACTTTCAAAAACTCATAAATCTGTCCTGTAGTGAGAGAAATGAGGTAAACAAATGTGTAATAAAATTTTCAGCACAAAATTAGTCTGAAGGCAAAATTGGTGAGATGTCTAAATACCAAGCACTATCAAACAGAGGTAAAATTATTTAACTGTCTCCTTTGTACTGAAATTCCAAGTTACAATGAAGTCCTTGGAATAAACAGAGGAATTTAGGACTCTAATTTCCAAATCTTACACATAATTTTGCTTTTAATTCTATTTTCATATAATTTTTCAGCCTGAAATCAATGTGACACTTGTTGAACTGACAACTCTCTATGTCTTTAATTGTGACCATACAGTAATAAATGACTCCTTTGATTGTTTTATTGCTTTATTTGGTGGTTAGAACTGCTCTTGATTACTTAGTCTAAGTGGAGGGAAAACCCTTTGAGATACTTAAGATACAATAAGTCAGGTAGGCGTATTTCTGGCTTAGCAAGTCAAATTTATCTTCTGCTCAAGCAGAAATACCTCATTAATTTTAATGGGACTCGTACAGGATTCTGCCAGCAGCAGGTTTAGTTTCACACATCTGCCGCTTCCTTTTCCTGTGGCCTTGTACAGCTCTACTAAATGGGAGTAACTGTTGCAATAAATGGTTTAAATGCAGATGTATACATCAATATTATTCAGTCTGAAGGTACTTTGGCACAGCTGTCTGTGATAAACAAGGCATCTGGCTGCCCTTCCCATTCCCTGAGCGGCATGATACCGGTAATGGATAATGGATAATTCCATTCCAGCCCAATTTATAAATTATGGTGAATGAATCTGTCCAGTGACTTGTCTATAAGCCAAATAATCTCACTGGTTTTGACAGCCAGAAATCCCCTTCCTGAGCTTTTTCCAGTCTGTCTCCTAGGGGAACACGATTTCCAAAGGTGCTGAGCTCCACCAGCTCCTGCAGAGCCACAAGGCTGCTCTTCCCTGCCGTTCAATGTGTTCCTTGCACATGAGGGACCGGCAGCTGCTGCAAACCTGGGAGTGTTGAGAAAATTTACGGATAGGTAAATATTGGGTGGAGCAGACTCAGTGGCAGAATCAGTCCTAGGAGTCCCAGGTCTTGCATGGGCAGGGAAGTGTTAGCAACAAGAATGGTGTCCACCTAATGAAAGACAGCACTGATAACCAAAGAATAATTATTGCCTTTGTGGAAGGTGAGTCACTGGGGCACTGGAGCTGGCCTCCCACAGAGAGATTTAGGCTCCTTGGTGAGAGTTCTGGCACTTCCCAAAATGTAAAAGGCAAGTGACAATTTTACATTTGCTGTCCTTCAACTATAGACTTATTTATTCAGCCTAGTGCAAGGTGTCCCTGCCCATGGCAGGGAGTTGGAACAAGATGATATTCAAGGTCTTTTCCAACCCAAACAATTCCATGATTTTATGAATCTATTTATATGAGAGTAGGATTTAGAGAGGTTCCTGATGAACTGAGGATTGTAACACACCCTATCTAAAACAGTAAACAGACTGGGAAAAGGCATAAAAAACATTTCAGTGAACAGCCAGATCATAACTAAAGCGTTTGAGAATTCCTGTCCTGCTTCTGCATTGACATGAACTCTATTTAATATGACATCTTCTTTTGTGTTGGTTTTTGTAATTCTCCTGCTGACAAAAACAGCTCCCACATGGCTGCCAAAGCTCCCTGCTGGCCATATAACCCCCAAATGCTTCTTACACTGTGTAACCGTGGCAGAAATCCTGAGTCCTTTTTGCAAAGCAAACAAAGCCCTTTGCTGTTGTCCTTTGGAGAGGTGGTTGGGAACACTTCGGTGGGGTGAGGAGGGTGTGTGTGAGATTCTGAAGGACAGAGGGAGCCAGGAGGCATCTTCTCCATTGGAATTACTTGGTGTTCGGGCGGTGTAGCATTCCTCTGAGATGAAAAGCTGCTCCTTCCACTGTGTGCAATTAAGTCAACACTTGAGTCATGCTTTCGGAGTGGAGACAGGTAAACTGCTTTGCTTTGGTTTTGCTGTGATTTATGGTTCACTGTGGAATTGAACCCTGCAAACATTTTTGGCTCTGAGCTCTGCAAGTGCGCTTTGCTGCCTGGGCTGGGCTGTGTGTGCAAAACAAAGGAGGAGAATGCAAAGGGGTGTAGGAGTGAGAGAAATGGGAGCTCTCCTTGACTTTGCAGGGCTCCAGTTCAGCTGATGATCTTGGCAACTTTGCATAGGGACATCTGTGTTGGAGGGTGTGTTACAGAGGCTGCTCACCCAGCCTGCCTGACATTTAACTCCTTCCAGCCTCACCTCTGTGGCTGGAGAGCAAAGGGGATAATCAAGATGTGTCCTGGCTTTAGGCCCTGTCCCTCAGTAAAATATCGCAGCTCTGAGCTTGTACTCTTCAGGTGGCAGCTTTGCTTTGGGAAGGCAGTGCCAACCCCCCTGACTCTGCTTCTTGGTGAGCACAGAAATGATGATGTGGACAAGTAAAAAGGCATATTCATAAGACATTTTTAACTGCCATATTACTCTTAGACTATTTTTTATTAGTAGGATTTCTGCAGCTCACAGGAGCCCTGTAGCTCCTCACATCACCTTGGTTTGATTGTTATTGTGGATATATGTAGTTGCACTGGTTTGGAAATCTTTCTTTTCTTTCTCATGGAGAATAGAGATAAGTCACATTTCTGTACTTTTCTAATCTCTGTGGTTTTGGTACTGGATGTTGTAGGGGTGTGACCTATCATTTTGGGGGGTGGAAAACTGCCGACCAATGGTTGCTGGATTATTAATGCTTGTATAAAGAAAGTTTTGTAAATAAAGTTCTCTCAATTGCCATCTTGAGTGCTGCCTGCCTGACTTCCCTGCGAGCTTCCGCGAATCTCCAAGAATATCAGAAAATTAGAGCCAACAGATGTATATCAGTTTCAGCAGTGCAAAGGAAAGGGAATTTAAGCACATGCAGAAATACAACTCCAAGGACTGTTGCCTTCTGAAACAGGGCTCTGGTGAGACCTGTGCTGTGTGATTTCAGATTCTATTTGCTGCAGAATATCAGTACTCTGATGGTGACTGCTGTGCTTTCTGATGAGTGCAAGAAATGCACAACTGTCACTGCCTGGCTTGCTCTGAGCACACACGTGTCAAGCCCATCAAGGATTTAGGAACGGTGATGGCATAGCTTAGGATGGCAGAAAGGTCCCCAAGTGCTCCAAGCAGCCTAAACGGTGATGCTTCTGGATGTGCACCAAAGCAGGGAGAGTAAATCTAATGGCAAAGAGTGAAAAGTTGGGCAAGGTTTTGTGAAACCTCCTGACAGACACGGTTTGGATGTGGCACATGGGGATGTGGTAAACATGGTGGTACTGGGTTCATGGCTGGACTTGATGATCTTGGAGGTCTCTTCCACCCTTAGTGATTCTATGGTTTCAGCTTCCACTTCTGCTATGACCATGGAAAAGGCAGCCCAGGAGGAAGGAAGCACAAGGAGATACAGAGGGCTATCATGAAGGGATAAATGCGGGGGATCATCTTCAAGTCTCAGGGGATGATGGCAGAGAAATTCAGCTGTGTTTTCTTGGTGATGGCCTGTGCAGCCTGAGGTAATGATGGCTGTGTTCAGAGCAGAGTGATGGTGCCATTGTACCCTGTGCTGCTGTGGAGAGGCTCTAACCACAGTATGGTCCACATCATTTCTGGGAATAATGGAGCTCTCTTACACTGCCCTCTTTGCCTCAGAGGGCATAGGGACACTGAACAGTCCTTCCCTAAGTCAGGGCTTGTGCCAGGTGGAGCGAGGACACAATGGGGTGTGATACAGAGAACAGGGAAGGAGTTACTACAATTCCACTTTGTCACCACTTTCAAACTGCTCTTTTCTACTTTTTCTCTCTTGTGAAAACCATCGTATCCTCACACCTCAGCTCTACTGGAGTTTCCGGTCTGGCTGGCTCCTCCAGCAGCCTTCCTGCACACTCCCTCCAGTACTCTTCCCCATCAGCTGAAAGGCTGACAGGTTGTGAAGTGTCCTCCCAAAATCCCCCTGCCTCAAGGCTTTTAAGGCTGTACCAGGAATCTCCTGGGTGCTTCCAGCTGCTGTCCTGCCTGTCAGTGGCTGACCTTGCTGCCAGTTTGCCCCATCTGAATCTGTGTCTGTGGGTTTGAAAAGGGAATGTTCCTTCCTGGGTCCTTTGGAAAGTGTCTAGCGGGAGATGAGCCCTCCCCATGCCAAGCTGGTGACTGTGAGGTAGAAGAGTGAACTTGGGAGGAGTCATGGGGTGAAATCTCTGCTCTTTTTTCACTCCACTTGTTTGGTTTTGTTAGTTTTGTCCTAGCTATATTAGGGCAGTTTTCCTTGGGTGGTGGCAGCAGCCTTGTATTTGTGTACTGTAAAAAACTCTCCGAGAGCAAGGTCTGGGCTCTCAGAGGAGCAGCCCAGTTCCTGGCAGAGAGGGACAAACTGTCCCAAAGTATTTTTCACCACATTTTTTCTAAATCTGTCACCATCAGAGAGGTACTTCTCCCTTCTGTCAGTGGAGCTGCTGAGCAGTGAGGGCTTTGAATTTACCAATAACTCAATCAAGTGTTTGCATCCAGTTAACCTAAATAACCAGAAATGCAAACAAACAACAACAAACCAATTACTAAAAAACATTCAAGTAGAGGGAAACTTTATTTCCCTCACTGGATTCGTTTTCTTTCCCTCACACTATTTACCATCATCATCTTTCTACCCTTAAAAAAATACCTAATTCAGGAGGAGGGGACAGAGTGGAAGAAATCAGTTCTACTCAGTTAAAGCCTCAGGACGGTGCAGTTTTTTCTGTCTCGCTGTCTCAAATGCAAAGCTCACAACTTTTCTTCTGCCCTAAGCTCATGCCTTTGCCAGCTTTTGTGGTTACAGTTTCTATTTCTATACTGCCAAGTTCTGACCTGTTTGGTTTTGTTTGGGTTTTTTTTTAACTCGGGAAAAGAATTATGCCTAAAAGCTCGTTAGCCCTAAACTCTCATCTGTGGCATCTGCTTAAGACCCTTTCCCCGATTTGTGGACCACCAAGGACGGATTCAGAGCACTCGGCGTCTGCTGGAAGACGAAGACGTGTGAGGCACAGGAAAAGCAGCATCGCCGCGAAGCTGCGGCACAGCAGCGGCAGGAGGAGCCGGGCCAGCGGCGGAGACGCCAGAGCCGAGCGGGGAGGAGCCAGCGCAGAGCGGCGCTTGGCCGCGCTCCGGGCGCTGGGCAGGCGGCGGCGTGCGGATGCGGGAGAGATAAATGAGGAGTCATAGCGAGGACGCAATTGCGGCCAAGGGCACGGAGCAGCCCCTCCGGAGGGAGCTGACATCGCGGACTGGCGGAGCGGGGAGCAGGGGCAGCCTGGCGGCTGTGGCTGCCGCCCCGCAGCTGCGCTGACCTCGGGCACAGCTGTTTGCCGAGCCCTCCGTGCCGCTGCTCGGCCATGGAATCCAATGGCACATTCCTCGCCTGCAACAGTAAGTCTGGGAAGTGTTCTTGGGTTTCGGCTCTCTTATCTTCTTGTCCAAGAGCTTTGTTTGAACTCCTCTTTTTTCCTCCCTTCTCCACTTCCCCATTCACTCATTTGGAAAAACGGAGCCTTTCATCGCTGTTACAGAGAGATGACAGATTTTTTTCTGTTAATGGGCTGAGCTGTGTTGGTAGGAAGGGTGTCTTGGCTGGGGAAGCGTCTGCAAGTTCAGAAAAGTGGATCCAGTCTCCTCCCCTTTATGGTGAAACTGAGAGTGGCATGGGTGCTCCGCTGAGTAAAACTCAGTGGGCTCTGGTGGAGACAACAGATAAACCACCTGGACTTAGGGGCTGTCCCCGAGACACGACAAATATTAAGTACAAAATAAGTAATGTTTCTGGAAAAAAAAAAAAGTTCCCTCTTCCCTTGCACCAAGGGAGATTTGAGAAGGTTCTATTGGTACCAACTTCGGGACACTTTTCTGATAGATATATACAAATTTCACCCCTTTTCCCTCATCTGACTTTATGCATTATTTTTTTACCCCTTCATTGTCTTTTACTTACTCTGATGAGCAGAAACAACTCAGGGCTGTGATAGCTACCGGGTGAAATGGGATATTTTGGTCTCCCAAAATAGGAACAGCTTCCAGTAGTTCTTTTATTTCATGAGATAGGTGCTTTCTTACTACAGATGAGCTATAAACAAAAATAAATTGATAGAGCAATAAGTGATTCCCCATAAACATAATAATTTTAGCGTTACCAGCAGAAATGCGAAAAGATTCCCCCAGGCTGATGAAATCTTCACTCTGATTTTCCCAGATGGTAGAAAACCTACAGGAGGGTAAACCAGAGGTTAATGTTATACTTTTTGTAGGTATCTCATTCATTATAAAGCCACTGGGAAAAGAAAGCTAAGAAACACATCTGGAACTGGTAAAACATTTCCCATTTTGGCCTGTGGGTTATTTTTCAGTGAGTATTATTTAGTCCTACGGGTTTAGGGACCAAGAAGAATTCAGTGGCTGGTAATCTGTTTTCTTGTCTGAAGCAGAAAAATACACAAATGTTGAATGAGCCAAGAATTTTAAAAAGTATTTACTGAAATTCTTTGACACGTAACACACACACATAAGTGCCAAAATCACTCCAAATGCCAGACTACTTAGACAAGAGGAGCTGCTCACATGTGGACTTCTTAGCAGGATCAGACTTGTGCTGTGTAGTTTGTCAGAATTTCTGATGCTATGGGTTGTGGATGTATTTTGTCCCTGGCTCTATGTTGAAACTCAGGTTCTTTCCTTCAGTTTCTCTGTTTTTTTGTTTTGTTTTGTTTTTCTCAGCATAGATACAACAACAGCTGTATTTACCATGTCAGAATTAATGTGGGCTATTAATAATCTTTCCTCGTGAAGTTGGTTTGTTTCTGGACTGGGAGCCCTTGTGCTCTTAGATTGTAGAAGAGCTAATTTGTACTATGCCTTATTCTTATACACTGACATTTTCACCCAAGACACTGTGTACATTGTGAGGGGAATGCCACAGCCCCGTTACGGGAATGCCCTCTGCCACAGTCCCGGGTGAGAATCAGCTTGTAAAATCCTACAAGACAGACCATTTCCTTTGTTTCCTCTGTCTGCAACTCCCCAAGATTAACATCTGTATTGAAATTTCTAAATGAATCATCTCCACCTGCCCTTGTGAGCTGGGAGCACTGAGGAGGCTCCTTCTGGACTTCAAGCTCCATGGGTGGAGATAATGCAATTTGGGATCAGCTGGGATCTGTTCTGGAGCGAATGGTACTTTGATCTCCTTTCCTGGAAACAAAATGCTCCCAGCACACACCTTTGATGCAGGTTGTGCTTAATGCACTACATGGGAGTTTTATGAGCTGGGGTGTTCCCTATAGTTAGGGGAATTTGGGATACTGACACATCCCAGCACACGAAACAGTCAACTTGTCCCTTTTTCAGACAGGGCCAGTAAATGGAGTCTTTTTTATTTTGACACAGAAGCTGCTAAATTTCCAATTTGAGCAATGTCTTTTAGTAAAACTAAAGCCCACAGTTGGTTCTGAGATTGTTGCCAGTGTGTAATGTACCATCAGGCCCAAAAGTAGCAAAGATACAGCAAGAAGATGCTTGGAGAAAAATAGATTTTAATGAGGAAATGAAAAAGAAAGAAGAAGGAAATTCAGTCACTTGGAAAAGTGCTGCAGGTAGCAGAGATGAAAAGATCTGGCCAACAACAGGGAATAAAGCAAGAGGGAGAGGTGTGTGAGGAAGAAATAGTTTGTGCAGGATTGGAAACTCATCTGCCGAATAGGCAGCACTGGGAGCCAAAGGTGCCAATGATTTGGGAGCAAAGTATTGTCTCCTTTACAGGGACATCAAAATATTTAAACAGGTATTTTGGAAGGCAGGCTGCAGATAAACACTTGGTGATTTGTTCACCCAGGGTGGGGTTCAGCTGGCTCAGTGCAGGTATCTGCAGGAAATTTTAGGCTTATAGGGATCTAGACAGGAGGATTGTATCCTGTCTTCTCCTGGCCCCTTGTTGGCACTGTAGATATCTAAATAAGGCAAGACTGACCCCCAGCCATGTGTCTCTGAGGTCTTTCTTGTGGGTCCTCACTGAGCCAATCCCACCAGGCTGCACACCTTGGTCAAACACAGAGGCTTCTTTTATTCTTTATGCAGGCAGGGAAGATTTTGACACAGTTTCTTCTAAACTGAAATACTTCCACACCTTAAATGAGCCAGCTCAGACTCTGTGTATGGGGAAATTCTCACACCCCAGGCTGCCCCTCACAGGGTACCTATTAGAGCCCTGTATTGAGGTACCACACAACAAGTCTCAATGGTTGTTTTTGGCTAGAGTCATGGAAATTCCAGGGAAAAAAAAAAAGAATCTTTCCCTAGTTTTGCTTAATTCAGTTGTGCAATTTAATTATTGCACAAAATTTGCCCTGCTACAGAATGTAGAGAATGACTTGTATTTCGCCTGTGGAAGAAATTTCAGCTCCTGAAGAAAATATTCAGAAAAGTTAAATGACCTTCCAAAAATATGAGGCTGGGACCCACCTACAATTGACTTTGGGTTTATGAAGAGAACTTCTCCATCAGTGTGTTCCCAGAAACATGACTTGGGCAATTGAGCTGTTCGAGCGCTCCTGTCTGTTTATCCTAGTCCTGTCCCTCAAGCTGATATCCTTCTTTTCAGTTACTTTCTTTCCACACCAGCTACTGGAAAAGCTGTAATTTATTGCAAGCCAGTGTTCATTTTAGGGCCACTCTCTCTGCAGCCAAATCTCTGTGTGCACTGTGATGGAGTGACCTGTGGAAGGAGCAAACCAAACCTTCAGTCTGGTTTTGGGTTCCCAATGCAATGAACTTTTGTTGGGTGTTTTGTTTTACCGTGATTTCATCAAGAGCACAGGGCAGTCGCTTTTGATGGGTCATAACCTGTTCCCCGCACTGATCCAAGCTCCCTGCGAGGGACCTGGGCTGGCAGGAAGATGTATGAAGGTTTTTCATAAATAAAGGTCATGATTTGGGCTGTCTGTGAAGTGTCTGAGCAGGCAGCCTGGCTTCGTTTATAAACCAGGGCCAGGGCTCTGCACTGTTCTGCTGCCAGCACATTCCCCAGCCTGGATTTTGTCCACAGCAAGCTTGCAGGTGGCATGATCTGGATGGTGGATGGACCTGCAGCCCTTCCCAGTGGGCACTCTGGATATAACCAGCCTGTTTTGGGCAAAGATGGGCCCTTTGGACTTGTCAGAGCTGAAGAAGAGGCCGTTCTTCTCCCAGAGACCTTTCAGCCATGGTGAGACAGCCAAAGGACAGAGAGAGAAAGTGGGGCTGAGAAATGCTGGGCAGTGTGACAGTGCTGATCCTATCACATGGCTTCTGGCCAGTGTACAGGGCAGGGGGAGGCTTTAGGCAGTGACTTGGAGGACAACAGAACATGAGACTTGGGAGAACTCCTCCTGTATGAAATTTTAAGGTTTAATATATATATGGTTTCTGCCCCAGCTCAGCAGGACTTCTCAAGCATCCTGGGAGGGGAGAGGGCAAGAAAAACCAATGTAAGGAAGAGGAGGAGGAGGTTTTCTGCTGGAGAAGCCCATTCTCAGTGTGACCACAAGGTGGAACTTGGTACATAGCACATGCTCCAAAGAGGCACCCACTGTGAACAAGCAGCAGCATCCTTGGCCAGGGATGCATCTGGACTCAGCAGCCACTTCCTGATCCCCACTTCCCCTCAGGGAGCAAGAAGGGGAGTGCTGGGGTAGAGGATCCACAGGCGTTTTTTGTTGGGGGTGAGAAGCTGTGCCAACACAAGACCTGGTCCTCAGAGGATGTGAGGTGTGACTGCAGAGAATAAGCTGAGAGCAGTGAGTGGTGTGCTGGAGGTGGCAAAGAAGGAGGAAAGAGGGAGGTTTCTACAGGTGGGATATGGGAGGGCATGGATGAATTGAGGAAAGGACTCCAGAGGGAAAGACAGGGCAGGTGGGACCCTGCAGATGTGGAAGGCACCTTTCTGTCACATTCTTCAGTAGGAAGAATGGCCTTATGTAAAACAGACCTGGTGTTTTTTTTCTCCTTGTTAACAAATACAGAGTAAGGCACAACCTTTGGCCTCTTTAGTGGGAAAATCTCCCCTGAACATGACATTTATTATTTGTTGTGTAGTTCCCATAGGCATTGCTAGTTATAATTTGCATCATATGCATGATGTGATGGGGAAGTAGTGAGGTCATCACCAACACAGGTATTTTCATTTTGCTCCTAAATTATCACAAGTCCAGGCAAATCAGTACCTGAGTTTTGTCATGTCATTTTTGTCAGTGAGCTCTAAAGAGGCTGTGATCAGAATCAGTGTTGCACCACTTTTGGTGTTGCCTAAATATGATGGTGAGTGGAGAACAGGTGCAGCCCTAAAGAACTCAAAACCCAACCTGCTTCTCCCTCTGTGCAGTGGTAATCGTGTTTCCTTAGCTCGCTTGTGTAAGGATGTGATGGAGATTAATTAATTTTGGAAAATCATCTGAAGAGCAGCCTGTGCATTGTAGTGTTCTCACATAGCCCATTTCCTACCAGCCTCTACAGCCACTCCATCTCCAAGTGCCTGTTTCCTGGATATTCAAGCACTTTGCTGACTTTGGGACCATGTTCTGAATCCTCATTCCCATCGATTTCCATTTGCTCTGTGAGTAATCGAGCTGGAATCGATAGGGTGATTAGCACAGCCCCGACCCTGGCCATAGGGACGTGGATAACTTCACTCATGTGACATGGGCCATTTGTTTAATTGGGATTGGTCATATGGGGAAAATTGCACGACCCACCGAGGTGCAGTTACCTGCAGTGAGCAAGGCTTGGAGAATTTTTCTGTGAGCCATTTGCAGGAATCACTTCCTCCCGTGCCAGAGTGTGACGGCAGCACTATCTAACACTGGTGCCACCTGTCAGGCTTCTTCTGTGAGTTGTGACATTGTCTTTAAATGACCTCAAGACCACAATACATCCAGCTCAGCTGTTTCCAAAAGCAGGGAATTTCTGGCCCAATTGTCTCATCTTCATTTTCAAAACAAAGGGATTTGAACTGCTTTACATCTCTGAAGCCCTCATGACAGCAAAACTCGCACATTGCTCTTCTGGAGAGGTATCTAAACTCATTGAATGCTGACCCTGTGCTTTGTGTGTGAGTAAACTTCAGGGCTAAGTACAGTAAAATGTTCTCCAAGGGCCTGGAAAGCTTTGAGCAGAGCTGTGACTGGCACTGCTATTAGGAATTAATGAGAAAATGAAGCACAGGGTCTCTGTGTGTTCCCAGATCAATCCCTATGGGATGCTGGTTGCTGCTGGACAGGAGAGCTGAAGTGTAGAAGCAAATTGTTTTGCTAAGGCAATTACGGGAGACTTCCCCACTCCTTTAATTAGATCAGACCTCTCCAGCACAATGTGAAATATGGGAAGTGCTCAGAGACTGATAGCTAATAAACATCATCCAGCCATTACATCACAGTGCTTACCTCCTCGCCAGGGAAAAAACAAAGCTCTCAGCTCCCAGGGCAATTGCTCTGGAGAATACAGCTCTGACATATGGCCCTTGTCTGTGCAGGGGGCCCAGAAAGGCTGGAGGTGTTTCCCCCAAACACCCATGGACTGCCTGGTTAACATGTTCAGCAATGTCCCATCCAGAAATTGCCTTTATTCTCCTTTGCTGTCTGTGATCTGCAGTGGCTGTGTGCAAATAAAGCATTATTAGATGTACTGCTGTTCAAGGCCATGCAGTGGCTCTGCCTTGTCCCCAGAGGGTTTCTTACCTGCAGTGTATGGCAGTGATTAATGACTCTGACCCTGTCCTTGTGCTGGACAAACAACCCAGTCCTCTGTGCTTCCCTGTGAGGGTTGGTAGGACTTCCTTCAAACTACAGAGAGAGAGGGGGGAAGATATCTGAATAGAAACAGAGGCAATGTTTGTAAAACCTGAATATGATGAGGGGCTGGTGATGGAGAGCATTCATTTAGCCTTCTGTGGCTAAAACAAGGATGTGCGGTTTGATGTGAAGTTTCTTGGGCATGTGCTGATTCTGCAAGAAGGGACATTCACCCCAGTTTGATCTGTGTCCCTGCAGTACCTTCACCCTTGGCCTGCCTGGCAGGGCAGCAGCTTGCAAAGGCAAGGACAAAAAAAAAAGAAAAAAAAAGAAAAAGGTCTGTGACAAGGTATGTATTTAACTGCTGTTTTTCCCTTCAGAAAAGGTCATGGCTAGGGAAGAGATGGATTTTAGTCCCAGCCATTGTCAGGACAATGGGGAATGGCCATGAGTTTCAGCAAAGGAAATTTATATGGGTCATAACAAACAAATTCTTCACTGAGAACATCTAAGCTCTTGTGCAGGGATCTAAATTGCCTTTGGAGTCTCTGTCCTTGGATATATCCAAACTCACCTGGACAAGGCTGCAAGCAATCAGGTCTGCCTTTCAAGGTGACTCTTCACTTTGAATGGGTGGTTGAACAAGAGAGCCCCAGGGGTTCATTCCAACCTGAATTATTCTGTAATTCTGTGTGATCAGTGACTTGTTAAACCCCTGGGGGGGCTTATTCCTGTACCAGAGTGCAGGGTAGATGTGAATTACAAGAACAAACCCAAAGCTATGCAGAAATGCGGGGTCAGTGACTCACCCGAGTCACACAGGAAATCGGTGGCAGAGAAGACACTCTCCGGACCCTTAGGAAAATACTCTTATGTTGGTGGAAAAGGAAGAGCATTAACACACAGTTTCCGAGCATCTTTTGGGCCACATCTGCCCTGGCTAAGAGGTGTTTTAGGCACCGTCTTCAGTGCCTGCCAGTGGGAACAGCACGGAGCAGCGCTGCACAGAAGAGAAAGGGTGGAGCCAAGCTCGCTCCGATCCAGGATAAGCTGACAAGCCCAAAGCGCTGATTAGGAGCCACAAACAATATCTGGCACTTCTCCAGCCTCTGGAAACGATGCGTAAAATCCCACTGGCGTATGACTGGTGGAAAACTCGCTCCTTCTACCTGGGCAGCTGCCGGCAGGCTCCTCGGCTTAACTTCGCATCCAGCCTGTGAAGCAGGAGGAGAGCCTTCCCCCGGTCCCACCCCCGGCTGGACTCTGCCCTCCCCTGCCTTGCACTGCTGCCGCTGTCCCGCTGCCCGCGCTCGCTCCTTGAGCCCCGTCTGTCCCCGCGCCCGCCGGAGGCTCCTGGATGAGCAGGGATCCCTGCAGGGGTGGCGTGGCCCCCCAGCCCTGCCGACGGCCGCCGCCTGTCCCCGAGCCCCACACTGGATCATGCAGTGCATCCGGAGGCAGCCCAAGCGCAGCGTGTCCCAGGAAAACATCCTGCGGGAGCAGAGCCGTAGAGTGGCCGCGTTGAATGGCATCAGGCTGGGTAAGGGACAGCTTGGGCAGACCCGCAGCCGCTTTCCTTCTCTTTTCCCTGCGCACAGGCAGTGCTCCACCCTAAACTCGAGGGTTATTTTTAAATCCCCAAGGTTTTCTTTCCTCCCGTTTGCCTGTAGCCACACGCCAGATGTGTGAAGCGCTTCGTTGGAGGCATCAAAGAATGTGGGTAAAGGGTCGGTTCCCAAATCTCTCACTGGGCTTTCTGAGCTGCCTCTGATTGAGGGTGGCTGGGGAGGGCAGTGCCCTTGTCGTGCCCCGTTGTAGCCCTGCTCGGTGGTGCCTGTTGCTGTAAGAGCCCAGGGAACCGCGCAGAGGTTGCTGATGAAAGAGGAAACCCGGGGAGTTTCATAACTTGAGTGCCTGCCTATGCACTCACTGCTGGTTCCTGCTCTCGGGAGGCACAGCCCAAGTGGATGCGAGTCCTCTGATTCCTGTGGACACAGAGGGCAGATGGAAGTGAGAAATGGCCATTTACCCACCTGAGTTCTTTAGATTTTACCCGAAAGGCTTTCTACCCTTTTCAACCAGCAAACCTGAGTTATGCCTGGTCTGTGAGCAGGTGGGAGGGGGAGAGTGGGTGGGAGGAGACTTGTTTTATAGCAACTGTAATTAAGTTCTATCAGATCAGCAGATTTATGAGTGAACAAGGCAGCAATATGGATTATCACTGCCATCCTATCTCCTCTGTGAACTCAAAGCCCAGCTCCTACCAAGACAGCTACTGCTTTATTGTGCTTCCTGCTTGCTGTAAATCTGAGCTAGATAAGCCAAAGGTTAACATTTCTGATGTGTCAGTGGCTAAAGCTTCCTAGTGCAGTGTATTAACATGATGGTTATTGCAGTGCTGTGTGTGCTTGAGGCACTCCTACCTTGGCCAAGCATGATTTTCTCTCTGAACATCACTGCATGCTGAATGTATTCTGTTCAGAAAGTGTGTGATCGATGTTTTGCAAGGAAGGGGGTCCTGACCCGTGAAAGGCACTGTGGAATTTTGCATGCCAAGTGTGTATTTGGTATTTTACAGAAGATGCTAAGGGAGACACATTCCTGCCACATGTTTCAGGCAGGATTTGCGCATCTGTTTCAGTGCAGTGATTGTGCTTCTCATGCTTAATGTTGTTACATAGCTGGGAATCAATATCCTTGTCCTGCTGCAGTGTTTGTTAACTTTTAAATGATGTATGTGTGCAGTGACTCTGGTTTCTTTGATATGAGTTTTCATTGCTGTGAGATGGAGCTCTGGACTACAAACTTCATCAGCTTCAGGCTTTGAGCAATCTGGTCCAGTTGGAAGGTGTCCCTGTCCATGGCAGGGGGTGGAATGGGATGGCCTGTAAGGTTCCTTCCAACCCAGACCATTCCATGATTCTCCGTGGGGTTGTTAGGCAGCAATCTTGAGGTTTCTGCTGGGGAAAGGTGGTGTTTTTTTTCTGGAAAGCAGTTCAAATAACCAGCCGAGAGTAGCGTCCCGCTGACACATCAGGGGTGTGTTTGTGGTTCCTGTATCAGCAGATCAGAGTGTCTTACACTGCATCTCTGACCTCACAAAATGCTGTTTCAGGTAGGAATACAGAAGTTAAGTGACTCACCCAAGAAAAGAGTCTGTGCCACTGCTTGGTTGGGCAAAGGAGGTAGAGTCTGAAGCATTGGCCCTTTTCCCTGTCCAGTTTAGCTGTGTGAGCTTGAACTGCTGCCAGGCAGACCCAGAGCAGCCTGACACAGGCTGTGCCCACCCTGTTAAGGGGGTGCCCCTCCTTGCTCTGGGTGGTTCAGGTGGGACTTGGGGTCACCACTGACACAGGTCATCTCTGGGTGACTGCTCTCTGTCTGAAAGGACCCCACATCAAAGGGATGTCAGAGCTGTTAGGCACTCATGATTGACCCTCTTGCCCTTTCCTGGCCAAACCTAGAGGGAGGCTTGTCTCCGTGCCCTCCCTGGCTTCTCCCACTGCCCCTCTCATCTTTTACCTTTGCCATGCTTTCATCATGCTCCGTCCGTCTTCATCCTTCCCTCGTGCTCTAGCAAAGTCCAGTGCCCTCCTTTGCTGATCATTTAACCTTTCCTGATCCTCAGGCACAGTGGCCAAGGATGAGTTGGAGGGCTGCTTCCACCCCATAGTTAGATCCTGGGAAGAAGAAGGGGAGTTTTTACCCGTGCTAGTACACTGACTGGGCTGTGCTGGTGACAGGATGAAGAGCTCTGAGCTCCAGCTTGTGTCTGAGCTGTGCAGTCCAAGCCTGGAGAAGAGGAATCTGCCCTTGGCCACCACCTGTGCCCAGCCACATTTGTCTTCATTACATTGGTGCAGCTCTTTCGGGTGTCCTGGTAGCAGGGCACATTACAGATGCTGCACGCAGGGTCTGTGGAACAAAACATGCCCTGGTCACATGGATTTCTCATTCCACACTTATGGACATAGGAATCTGAAGGATTTGATGGTTTTCCTGCTTTCCTTCTCCTGTCACCCTGGGATGACATGTCCTTCTCCTAGTCCTGTGATGATGCCTTGAGTGGTTGGGATCTGAAGCAAAAGAAGGAATGAAGCTGGGAGTCAGAACAGAAATGTGGGTCAACAGGGAGAAGAGAGAGTTTAGTTTCCTCTCCAGGAACCTTGAGGAGCGCCCCAGGGATGTTAGTGAGGCTGGAGTCTGTGCTGTCTTCTCTGCACATGGATGACTTTTGCACCAAAGCAGAAGCCAGCTCAACTCAGGAGACCAAGAACCTGTGAAGCTGTTGTGGTGTCTGTCCTTCCCTCAGATGATCTGGCCTCTTGTCAGCCCCTGGGAATGCTGTCCCAGGTCCCGTAGCTGGGCTCAACCTTTCACCCTTCTGTGCTTCGCAGGAGACACCTTTTTTCCTTCTCTCCATGAATTTTTTTCTGAGGTTTTCAGTGGGGAAAGTATTTAAATCCCCCTCTTGGGAACCTCCAGACCAGACGTGAGCTGAGAAGTCCAGGGGGTGCTGTAGCAGGGGAAGACAATTAATGGGATAGCTAATTTAATGTTGAGGAAAGAGAGAGGCCAAAACCACCTTTGCAGCATCTCCAGCTTCCACTCTGATGCTCTCAACTGTGGATGTTTCAGCCTGGCTCAGCTCTGGGCATGCTCCTTGGCATCTGCAAAACCACTGAATGGACGCTGGACACCCCTAATATTTATCTCTGATACAAACCAGGCTTTGGCAACCTAAAATGCTCTCTTTAGGCCAGTGTATCCCAGTTACAAACTCGCCGCGCTGGTCTTTGCTGCTGCCACCGTGACCCACCTTGGTGCTGTGCTGCACATGGCGCTACAGTTACCTGCATGGAATGTTAGGAGATTGGGAATTTGGCGACTTGGATCTCATGGTTTTGTTTTTCAAGCAGGCCTGAAGTGATGCTTGGTAGTTCATTGTCTTGCCTTGTTTAAAAGCCACTGATTCAAATGTCTCCCAGAGAAGACATCAACCCAGTGTCACAGGGGACACTGCAATAAAAATGTTATTTGTGAGACCCCACGTTAACGTTTGCGTGGCACTGAGGAATTTCCCTGGAGGTGACTCTCAGGTGGCTGCAGGTGGCGATTTCCCTGGAGGTGACTGTCAGGTGGCTGCAGGTGCCAAGTGCTTACCTGCATTGTCGAGGTCAGAAAAGTTTCCTCTGAGCTGGGATGTGCATGGGCAGCACTGCAAAGTTAAACACTGCTGCACCAGCTCCGAAGCAGCCCTTCGTGCAGTGCCACAGAGCTGCAAGGTGCCTGTTACAGAAAGCCCAGGATGTTTCTCATGTTTCATGCTCTCACCCTCCTCAGCCCACGTGCTTCAGGTCTGTAATTAATGGTTGGTTTGGGGGACAGATTCTCCAAGGTATTTAGGTATGTGGAAGTCATGCACTGCTAAGACACTCAAAACCATGTAGAATGTCAAATCTGTGTTTTCAAGCACAGATTTGGCAGATTCTGTTGCCTCTCTGGATGTCATAAGTGCCTTCCTGAATCTAGGCTAAGTTGTGAAATCTGAAGTTCCCACAACCAGAAGGTCTGGTTGTTATTACTTGACATTGCGTTGGCCTTGTAGGGCAAGGAAGACAAAAGACCCTTTGGATGGTTGGGCAATGAGGAGAGCGTGGCTGCTCCTTACTGCTGCCTTACTGATGTGCTGCTGCCTGTCACCAAACTTATCTCTCCTAAGCTTCCTCTGAGCTGCAGAATTCCCATGTGGATAGGAAGGCACTGTTTGCCAGAGGAGGAGGATGAGAGATATCTGTGTGTATTCCTGTTTCCGCAAAGGAAATTTTGTAGCAGAATAGATTTGAAGTCACTTGAAAGTTCCTGACAGCATTCCAGTTACAAGTTATGCAATTTTCCTTTCTCTGCTTTTACTTTTCTGTTGTTGGTCTTGTTGTAGTTTTTGCATCCTAACTGTATACTGTATTTGCTGGGAGGGAGATATTTTATCTTTGTAAAACACCTGAGGATTACAACACAAAGTCTTCAGACTCAGTCTAAGAAACACACAAGGCTTCAGCCTCTTTTGTGATCATGAAGTGGAATGGAGAATTTCTGGGTCTCTCTGCTCTGCTCTCCTCCCCAGACCTGGCTGCCCTGCAGTTGTCTGTAATTATTGTCCTGTGGAAGGGAAAACTCTGAGCATCATTTCCTGAGCTGTCTCTTAAAACATTGCCACTTCTGTTTCTCCGCAGGCCTCAAAGATGACAAGGACCTGAAGTTCCTCCTGAAAGGCAGCCAGCTGCTCAAAGTGAAGTCAAGCTCCTGGAGAAAGGAGCGCTTCTATAAGCTCCAGGAGGACTGCAAGACCATATGGCAGGAGTCAAAGAAGGTGCTGAGATCTCCAGAGTCACAGATCTGTGAGTAAAGTTTGCTTCGTCAGAGGTGCCTGGAGTGAGCCAGGACCATTGGAGAGCAGGTCCTTCATGCCTCCTGTGACACACAAACTGAGTGACACTGTCAGCTTGGGGACACCACGAGGAATCTGCCATGTCAGGAATGGCCACATTGCCCAAGCTCCCGAGCTGCTGCCTCAGATGGTTGTGGGGTGGGCTGTGCTGGCCTCAGCAGCCCTTTCTGGCTCATTTCCTCCCCAAATTGTTCAGGTCACTCAGGGGCCTGAGCTCTAATGCTCGGTGTGAGGCATGGTGTGAGCATCTGTGGTGTGGTGTGTGGCTGTTGCTCCTTTCCTGCCTGCAGCCCCTGGGAAAAGGGGGCATTTAAGCCTTCCCAGGGAACTGCAGAGAGGTGGAAATCCAAGGGCTGACAGGAGATGTCTCTGGGAGGGAAAGCCTCTTCTCATCCTTATCTTGGAAACCCAGGATCTGCCCTATTATAAAAATTCCAGATAGTACAATCACCATTGTATAGCACAGGAAAAGCCTTTCTGTGCCAGCAGCACCCAGCTTGGCACCGTAACTGGGACCCCAACTGAACCAATTGTGCAGTCAAAATGAGATCCGGCAGGGTGTGTATCTGTTTTATATCTGTTATTTCTTCTCATTTTGTATTTTTTGACATATATCTCCATATTTTCTGACATTTTGTCACTGATCATTATGGTCTTGTAAGTCCAGGAGATAAATTAGTAACATAGAATATGTTTAATGGCATGTTGAAATGTGTTAATTACACAATTTTTCTTTGGTAATGATCACAATTTACTAAATGAAGGGTGTGTGTTCCAAATTACTGCCCCCCCCTCCCACAAGCAGTGATAAGTTTTTCAGTAGGAGGAGTAAAGTAACAGGGTAAAATATGTTTGTTTTGTAACCCCGACAGCCACACTCTTCTCACATCACCTTGGGCACCTCATTTAATCTCGTTGTGCATCCCTCTCCACACGTTTTCTTTCTCTTCTAACTGACTGTAAAGGCTTTGAATCATAGAATCACAGAATGGTTTGTGCTGAAAAGGACATTAAAGATCATCCAGTTCCTACTCTCTGCCATGGGCAGGGACACCTTCCACTATCCTAGGTTACTCCAAGCCCCATCCAGCCTGGCCTTGAACACTTCCAGGAATGGGGCATCCACAGGGCAACCTGTGCCAGTGTCTTGTCACCCTCTGAATAAAAAAATTCTTTCTAACATCTAATTTAAATATCTCTTTTTTTAGTTTAAAACTGTTCCCCGTTGTCTATTACTATCTGCTCATGTAAAAAATTCCTCTCCCTCCTTTTTTATAAGCCGCCTTAGAAAAGGGGAAGGCTGCAGTGAGATCTCCACTGAGCCTTTGGGTGGGAGGCTGTCCCCTCCTGGGTGTTTGGATGCCCAGCCTGGCAGGGTTCTGAGCTCACCTGGGCTCTCAGGTGTCCCAGTGCAATAATCCATCATAGCAACAACAAATACAGAGTCCTCAGTGAGTGTTTGCTCCCTGGGAGCGCCTGCTCCATATAAAACCCAAGTCCTTTCCCAGATGATATACATCTTGCTGTATATAATATATCTTGCAAATATATCTTGCTCTAAAACAAATAAGGATGTGAGTTGAGAAGAATGACTTTCAGAGTTCCTTTTGTGCTCTGAGCCAGCAGTTTCCAAATTATGGGATCTGAGAGCACCTACGGCAACAGTCCTGACCCCACCTAGTGCTTGGAAGTAAATGGGAGGGGATCCTTGTAGTGTGGCTCCAGGGACCCTGATGTTTGCCTGGAGGAGCCCTGGTGGACCCATGGCTGTTCCAGTGGTATGGAGAGGGGGTGCAACTGTGGCTATTTTATAAAAAAGAGTGAGATCAAATCCTTAGAGCTGGGCACAGGCTGGGGGTGTGTCTGTGTGGGTGTGCATTTGCAGCGCTCAAGATACACTTTGGTAACTGGGCACAGCCAGCATTGCCACACTGCTGGACACAAGCAGTGCCACTGTGGGCAGGAGAACCTGCTGTGCCCTGGGAGTGTCCTCAGAGACACATGGAGGTGGAGTAAAGTTACCTCATGGATCACAGGCACTTGCATGCTCTGTGAAACTCCATGCAGGCACACCTTTTCCAGAGAAAGATTCTTCTTTTTTTGTCATCAGGATAATAGCAATGCAGATAAGTCAGTGGAGGCAGAGTTGGTCCTTGCAGCTCTGTGAAATCAAACTCTGGCCAGGCTCTGGCTTTGCCCCTGCACACCTGTCTGGTGTGGGAGCTGCCTGCTGCTGGGACAGGCTGTGTCCCACATGCTCTGGGAAGGATGTGAGCCTGTGCCTGCACTTGTGGTGCCAAGCTCTTGGGAAGGTTGGAGGGACGCTTTGGGGCTGCTTTCAACAGGTTCTCCTTGCCTTTGTCTTTTTTTGATCCTCTGAGACCTTCCGCTTCCGAGTTTTCAGAGTGATTGCTGTGTTTGAGTTTCATTCTGGAGCTTTTAACTTCGCCAGGCTGGGTCCAGGTACAGCATATTACCCCTGGCTCATGTTCCTCTGGCAGGCTCTATCACCCCAGCTGCCTTCTCATGTTCTCCAGGGTGAAGGCTGCCACATCAGAGGAAGAGTGCAGGGTCATGATTTGAGACCCAAAATCAGGGATTTCAGGGTGAGTCTCTCGCCCTTCCTCGTTAACAGACACTGACTTTGCTCTCCAGTTCAGAGCCTTTCTAAAGCTGGAGATAAGTTCCCTTTTCGGGATGGAAAAAGGAATGAGCAGAATGGAAACTGGGAGGTTTAGCGGCAGGTCTAATCTTATCTGCAGCATTGCTGACAGCGATGGATGCGCCTCAGAGGAGCAAAGTCTGGGTAGCCTAAGGGTTATGTTTTTGTTTGGATAGTTTCTTGTTATTCCTGTTGGTGTTCTTATGACCATGTGGAAAAGCTCTTTGTAAACCATTGTGTCTAGTAGATAAAACTTGAGATTGCCAGGGTTAGACAGCAGAATTTCAGATGTTTGAAGTTCAAAAAAACCCCCATATCAGGGTTGTCACAGGAGCAGATGTTGCCTGGATCAGATACATGGGGTACAATCAGTACCTTCCTGTGTTGTCTTTATTTTAAACAACTGAGGATTTAGATTGGATGCTGTCTTCATAGCTGTATTACCCACAGGGCTTTGGGGATAAGCTGTCCTTCTAAAATGGTTTCTACGCAGGTAGAACATAATCCATTTTTTTGTGATTGTGCATAATTCCTTATTTTTTGGTATGTTCTATTTAGGCCCAAGGGAACATGTATTTTTTTTTTCCCCAAAAGCCCTTGAAGCAGCTTAAGTCAGTTTTCCAACAAGCATGTTATGCCCTGTGTGTACTCTCTGGATGCCTCCAGCAGAAACACAGGGGTCCTGGGCACCAAGGGCTGCACAAAAGCACCTTTAAAAATCCATTTTTTTAATCACAGCCTGCTCCATCCTGTGTCTGAGCTACAATCAGGTCCACAAACACACTGCTGCTCTCATTATCTTAACTGATGTGTAGGGCCATGGGAGGGTGGATGCTTCTTTGGCCCATGAGGCTTTTATAGCACTTTCTCCCTGGGCTTCGAAAACAGAGTTAAAGTGGCAGGATTAACAGTTTTGGGGCAAAGAAAAGATTTGTGCAAGGGAGCTGGAAAATAGTTCATTCTGAGGCAGTTCACTCCTGAGCATCATTGTGGTGTGAGTGGGGAAGGGCCAAGGGGGGCAGAGGGACTTGGTTGCAGGAGCAGCAGCCTCTCAGTAGCACTGTCTCATTTAGCTGTGGTCAAATATCAGATCTCATCTAGGTGAAAAAAAAAAGAGCAAAAAGGCATTTGCTGCTTTCAGTGAAATTGATTTTTGAAAGTATTTTCTTAAGCCAGCTGTAATCCCTGCTCTGAGCTCACTTAAGCCAGACTCAATCCCTTTAAAAACTCTCTCAACTCGGGAATTTGTAAGAATGGTTGAAAACTTTCCAGGGAAGCATCCTTTTGAGCAGTTGGTGGAGAAGCAGAATGTCCAAAGGCAGAAGGAAAAGGCTGAATGAGTCAGTTAGGTTAAGGGATGCTACAGGGGGGCCCCAGAGACAGTGTTTTGCTACCCTCCTGCACTCTGCCTCTCCTGGAGGCTCAGGGGGGTGACGTTTTCCATGACAGCTGTGAAGGAGCCTCACACACCGAACCAAGGATGACTCACTGGGGCTGCGTCGTTTGAATCACGAGCAGTGAAGTCAAGAGAGAACTTCGGGAGTTGTAGCTGCAATATTTCCATTTCTGGCCAAAAGGTTTACGTAAAAACGACTATTGTTGGAATTTTTTTTTCTGTATTTTGATTAAAATTATCAGTTTTGGGAAGCGAGCTAAATTCAGTTGCGCTACTGAGTGTTGCAAGTGATGATTATATTATTACTTAAAGTCATGAAATTGATATTTTGATCTGATGATTAGTTATTCTCACTATTAAAAATGCACAGAATTTGTTCCAGTTCCTCTGACTTTTGGCATAGCTATAGGATATTTTTGCTTGGTTTAAACATAGTACAAAAGCTTTATGTTTATAGCCTCATGCCAGTGTTCAGCAAAAAACTTTCTCCTTTGCTTTTGGCTTGCTGTGAAATTTATGAATGTCCTTAAAATGCCATGCAATGAACATACCATACCACTTTTGTGGAAGAATAAATTATTGTCTCCATTGAATTATTGTCCTGAACTTGCTTGCAGAAGAACAGGAAGGATGTAATATTGCTCTGTGCTTGCTTGAGTCAAGAAGTGAGGGCTTGAAATTGTTCTTGATAAGTGTCTAGAGTCAACAGAAACTCTCAGCAACCTGTGTGCACACAGCAGGTAGCTGGCTGTGCCGACAGCTTCCTTCTGCAGTTTCTTTAGGAATCATTGCTTTCGTGGTCAGACATGTATTTATCCCTGGAAAAATATTTGCTGATGCGGATGCGTTATGCAAGGCGGCCGTCAGCTGTGAAAACAAAACCGTCTGTCTGTGGGTCTCATTAGTTTTTATCAAAATCGCTCAAGCCATAAAACACGTCATTTCAGATGCAGAGCTGCCTGTTTCTTCGATTGAGTTTTGAATCAGGCCACCGCTGGCGTTGCTGGGACAGTTTTCATCACAGGCAGCACGCTGACAAATATTGACCTTATTCTCCATAGCATATGTTAAATACAAAGGCAGAAGTGTTGAGAGCCTCGGATCCAAATTTAGCGGTGCTGTGATGGCAGGAGAAGTAGGAACTGGTCGCCAAAATAGTTTGCAGGGCCCTGGTTGTGTGGAAGGAATGTAAATAGAGATCACTCTATTCGCATCGGTGCCCCAAGCCGTGATGTGTGGACTGAAAGGTTGGGTAAGGATCTTATATTCAAAGGTATTTCCAAACAAGCTGTAAAATTGCATGTGCATTGTATCACTGCTTGTCAGCTGGTGAACACACACGAGCACCGAGGGCAGACTGCTGTGCAGCAGATCTCGAGCTGGAACAACCTGCCGAGCATGTCGGTGCAGGGGGAGCGGAGAAGAGAATGGATGAGGAATCAGTGCCTGGGACCTGCCATAATTCACACCCGGGGAGATGAAAGGGCAGTGCCGGTAGGGCTGAGGAGGCACAGCACAGCGGGGCTCGTGCTGAGCCCACCCCTGAGTCATTATTTAAAGTGTCCCTCAGGGATGAGGGTGATGAATCCCGTTTGGTATTCCCAGCCCAGGGAGCTGACAGCGCTCAGCTCCCGCTGATTACAAAGGTCCTGATCCCAACTGCGTTTGGCCATTAGCATCAGCCACCCCTGGTGAAACCGAAATCAGCTTCCTGGGGTGAAACCAAAGCGAGAAGCAGCACACAGGGCACACTCAGTGTGTTGTGAAATCCATGTGGTGTCTCTGCAGGATGGTCCTGGGGTCAGGCAGCAGCTTTCATGAGTTCCTGACAAGATGCTGAGCCGAGGTGCAGCTGCTGAGGGTCTGGCCTCTCTGCAGACACACAGGATGGTGTGCGAGCTCTGTATGGCTGAGCACGTTTCTCATCTGCATTTCTTGACAGTAAACAGAAGTGACTTACTGAGCCAATTAGAGTGGGATGGAGTAATTCGATGTGACTGAATGCCACATTGCACAGATCGCCTGGTAATGATGGGGGGTGGGATAAGAAAAGGATCTGAGGAGCTCTTCCCCTGGAGTGAAAAGCTGCCCCCCTTCCTTAATGAGTAACTCGAGGAAGGCTGTTCTGGCAGTGCCCATACAGTGACCCTCCTCTCCCACTCCATCAGCAAAGGCGCAAGAAAAGAAAACACCTGTCAGTCCTTGTCCTTCACATGCTCAGTACTTTGTAGAAGGTGCGGGTTCAGTTTCTTATTTTCTCTTTTGATGAATACTCTTGACAAAATGTCTCTTCTCAAAGGGCTGCCTGTCAAACAAGAGGAAAACAAAGGGATTGTGCTCTGCCTCTGTTCCTCCTTTCCCTGTATTCCTTAGGATTACCAAAGAGTTTACTGTTCATGCTCCCAGCACAGTCTGGACACTTCAATTGTGGAGCAGTGATGAGAGAAGAGATGGAGAGGTCAGGGCTCTCTCCGTCATTAGGAACATTGTCAGGCTCATCCTTTTGGCTCTTCTACACCAGAATCATGGAGTGGCTTGGGTTGGAGGGCACCTTAAAGATCATCCAGTTGATTTCCTTTAAGAGGTGTACCTTGTGCATGAGGAGATGAGCTTGTGAGTGTAACAGCAAGCTTCTTGAGAGCCGTGAAGAGAGAAATCCAAATAAAAAGAGACTCCCAAAAGATACATTTGGTTGCTTGAAAACATAATGGCTGTCCAAACCAGCCTCGTGAATCCTGAGGGCCTGAGTCATCCGTGCCTGCTGATGCCGTGGGTGAAAGAGGAAAAGGGCACGGGGCTGAAAATCAGCAAGGGAGAAGCACAAGAGCAGGATCCAGTGAGGAAAACTGAAAGGAGCATTAGAAAGAAAGTTCTCAACATCTGCCTGAGAGTAGTTCAGACAGGAGGAACAGTAGTTCAGACAGGCTCCAGGGAACCTGTGTCAGTGGGGAGCCTTTCTGTCCGAGCAGCATCCCCAGCAGCCGGGCAGGCTGACCAGGATGTAACCTGTGCGAGTCGGTGTCTGGAGGCCAGGAAGCACACAGGCTTCCTTGTGCTGTGTGTCATGTTTTGGGCTCTGTACAAACCACCTCCTCGGCAGACGCAAACACTCCCAAGTAGATGCAAACTTTCCAGATTCTCTTCTGCTTGTGGTTATCTCCCTGCTGTGGCGTGATGGGGAAGGAGCAGGGAGGCTGCAGGGAGATGTGATTGATGGATGTTTGCTGCGAGTGTTCCTCTGCTGTGAAACGTCCCTGTGCCTCGGTTATTTTTGATTTCTCTTTGCAGATAGCTCAGCTGAACACACAGTTAGTTTGGGACTGCTAACAGAGTGCACTCGCTGTCTGGGAGCAGCTGATAAAGTACTCATGGTGGGTTAAGATTTTCCAGAAAAGAGATAACTTTAGCAGATGGCTTGGGCTGAGCCCTTTGGCTTCAGCTTTTTTATTGATAGATGAAAACAGTACACACGACCAAGCTATGGAAAGCTATAAAAAGTGTCCTTCCTTACCCTGCTTTTTTAGCAGTTCCTGTGGTGATAGTTTCTCTCCTTGTCTCTTGTGTGACTACAATGGACACCAGTCCTGCTCTTCAGCCTTCCTGTACCTTTTCTGTATTGAGGAGCTCTCTTATCTCCATCGTGCTCTTCTCAGCACACCCTGAAAAGATCAAGGCACCCCTTCCAGGCACAGGTTTTCAATCTTCTTTTCCTCCCACACAGCCCTCTTTTCCAGTGGATTCATGCAGCCACGTAAAGGTTTCCAAAGAATCCATTCTAAATTTCCAATATTTAACATCAGATTTTCTGGTCTTGGAAACATGAGGCCGTTGCCAACCCAAAGTTTAGGGACTGATTGCACAAGCAGACTAACGAGCCATTCTGCAGGACAATGGCTCTTGTGAGCCAAGCAGTGGTGAGCAGCTGGCAGGTGATGAGGAATAACAGGATGATCCTTCCACTTCACTGCCGTAAGCAGAGGAGACCCAGAGTGGAGGAGATTTCCCTACTTCTGAGATGCTCAGCCTGCCCTTCCTTTCTGGTCAAGGGTCCACTGTAGCCATGGATTAAGGGTATGACTTACCTTACCCCGAAGTTTTTTGTTTAAATAGGACAGAACAGTTGTGTTCCAAAAGCTGCTTTTTTCCCCACTGGGTATAAAAGAAGTCTGACTAAACTTTAGACTTTTTGATTGAACTGAGTCTGGCCAAACACAGTAGAATGCTTTACCTTAAAGGTGAAGTTCCACCTGAGGCAAGACCACTATAATTTGATTAATGTCTTAGTTAAAGGGCAAAATCACCAGCAAGGCCAGGCTGTGAGGGAATTTCATCCCTTTTGTTTCTAAGCTGATTTTAGCACTCAAACCTATAAACTTTCACTTGGAGGTACATTGGCCAGATAACATAATTCCACAGCAGCCCATCCCAATCCAACCTTTTCCTCCCCTCCCCTCATCTGATCAACTGTTGGCCTCTGGGAAGTGATAATCAAAGACCACACAAAGATAATGGCTCATAATTGTCAGGGAGGAGCTTTTCCAGCTCCAGGGAGCTCCTCATGGTGTGTTCTTCTATAGGAACCAATCCAGCAAAATGCTGTGGAAGGTGTTTGACCATCCCAGCATCTGGTGAGAACTTGAAGCAAATGTTAAGTGTTGCTTTTGGAGAGTCGTTGATTTTTGACGACTGAAATCTTGTGTGATTTTTTTCTTAGTTTTTTCCCCAGCAGATGAGCATTATTATGACTCCTCTGGGGACAAAAGGAGAGTTCTAAAACTCTAATGAGCATTTCATGAATTTTGGATGATCCCAGGGCGACCATGCCAAAATTGTGCAGGTGGATATTGGGTTGGGTTTTTATACAGGGTTGACTTTGAATGAAGTGGGGACTTCAATGGTGAAATGGATGTTTAAAGGCAAGTTTCTCCTATTCAGATAAACCATGGAGATAGTTTATACTCATGCACTGCTTTTCAACAAAGATCCAGACCAGGTCGCTCCAAGCCTGGTCCATCCTGAACATTTCCAGGGATGGGGCATCCACAGCTGTTCAGGGAAACTTGTTCCATTGCTTTGTAGATGTATTAAGTGACCCATGAAAGACAAAAAGAGGCTGTGGGTGCTGCTGGGAGCTTGCCTGATTTCAGCCTAGTTTGAGGGCACTGAAATGCTCCAAAGGGCATTTTAGGGTTGTCTCCGTTACTTATATTTGTTTAGTAAAAGTCTTTTAATACACTGTTCCTTCTGGGTTGCTTTGTGTGCACATTTTGCGAACTTGGGGCAACTTCAGGGTTCATTTCCACCAGCTGAAGAGCAAAGATGGAAATGGGGAAGGATGATCTTGAAAACAGTGTTTTGCTTTCTTACAGCAAGGAGGATAAAGCTGACAGGGGTTAAGATGGAGTATGGGTTACACCACACTGCTCCAAAGCTTTGGTCTTTGCCTCCTTAATTTGCACTACCGTGACTGAGAGGAACAGAGGGGATCTTAAATTTTACCTTCTTGCTTTTTTTGCAACCTAAAGAAAGACACATTTGTTTCCAACCCTCCTCTTACTGAAGTCACTTCTCATTTTGCCTGCAGAGACTATGAACTTCTCATCCCTGGAGCTGTTCAAGGCCAGGCTGGATGGGGCTTGGAGCAGCCTGGGATAGTGGAAGGTGTCCCTGCCCATGGCAGGGGCTTGGAACTGGATGATCTTTAATGTCCCTTTGTCGTGGGTTTGACCCTGGCTAAATGCCAGGCACCTACAACGTTTGCTTTCTATGCTCTCTCCTGCTGCAGCTATGCAGAGGAGAGGAAAAACTAACACAAAACACTGGACTCATGAGTTGAGATAAGATCACTGATAAGGGCCGCACGAGATTCAGGGCAAGAGCAGGTGGGAAACTTAAAGTTGCAAAAAAAGTGATTTATTAATCTAACAGAGTCAGAGGATAAATTGGAGATAAAAATAAGTTCTTAAGACACCATTTCTTCACTCACCCCTCTTTTCCCTCTTAAGGCACCACTTCTCAGCTCACCCCCTCCCTCCTTTCCAATTAACTAACAACTCCCAGGCAGGGGCAGGGTGTGGGGTTTTTCTTAGGTCAGTCCATCGCAATTCTTCCACTGCAGACACTGTTTCTCTAGTTGCCCTCTCTCTCTATTCAACCAACAGATCTGGGCTAGGGCAAGGCATGTGGCTTTTCTTAATCAATCAATCCAAGGCCACAATTCTTCTGCTCCAAACACTGTTTCTCTACGCACCCCTCTCCCTATTAAGACCATTTCTCAGCTCACCCCCTCCCTCCTTCCTTCTAACCAACAGCTCCGGGGTGGGGGCAGGGTGTGGGGGTTTCCTTTGGTCAGGGTCAGTCCATCAGGGGGAAGAATCCTCTACTTAGCCATGGGGGTCCCTCCCACGAGAGACAGTCCTGTGCGAACTTCTTTGGCGTGGGTCCAATCTCACGAGCAGCCCCGCCCGATTGCTGCTGTCCGAGATTCTCTCCAGGCTGCAGAATTCCAAGCCGAGGCCAGGCTGTTTCCATCCCGGGAGCAAGGCCTTTCTCTCTCTTGCAAGGCCTTTGCAACTCTCAGTCTCTGGGACTCCCACTGGATCACAGCTTCCTGCAGGCATCATCTGCTCCGCTGGTGTGGGCACCTCCCCACAGGCTCTGGGGGTTGCTCTGCATCCCCTGGACTCCATGGGCTGCAGGGGGACCACCTGCTCCCCCCATGGTCTTCACCACGGCTGGCAGAGGGTTTTCAGCTCCGGCGCCTAGAGCACCTCCTCCCCCGCCTTTCCACTGACCTTGGTGCCTCCATGTTGTTCTCCCTCACATATTTTTACCTCCTCCTCCTCCTTCCCTGGCTAAAAAGAAGTGCGTGCTCACATTGTTTTGATTTCTTCTTAAATATGTTTTCACAGAGGCGTAACTAACATCTCTAATTGGCCCAGGTTTGGCCAGGAGCATGTCCATCATTTTACAGCCATCAGAGACTGGCTCTGCTGGACATGGTGGAAAATTTCCAGAATCTTTACTCAGGACATGCAGGAGCCATCTTTGTACCCCACCCTGTTCACTGGCAAAAACTGGGCCAGGCAAAACTACCACACCCTTCCAACCCAAACCATTCTATGGTTTTAGGATTTTCCTGTGGGGTGATGTGCACAAGGAGGCACAGCTCCACTCTCCCCATTCTCAGAGGGATCAGTCAAGGGATGTTCAAGTCAGGGATGCTGCAAGGACTTGGAACCAAATTCTTGTAGTGATTTGTGTCTCATAAACAGACGTCACAGTATCGCCCCTATGGCATATTCTGCTTCTTTGTTAAGTAAAGAACATGGGGAAAGAGATTTTCTCTTTCAAATTTCTTGCTCTTTCTGGTGCTTTTGAGTTTTCTTTAGTACCAAAGCTTAGGGAAGGGGGGAAAGTGAAGGGAACCCTCCAGAGGTTTCAGGAAAAGGAGAAAGAGTAATTTTTTAATATCCCTCACCAAGAAGAGATAAGGTTGACTGAACCCCTGCTGACAGCAGGCTCTGCTTTCTTTCCACAGTCTCCATTGAAGATATTCGGGATGTGAGGTCAGGCCATAAAACAGAAGGTATGGAAAAATACGCCAAGGATGTCCCAGAGTATCGCTGCTTTTCCATCATCTTCAAAGACCAGCGGAAAAACCTGGACCTCATTGCGAGTTCAGAGGATGATGCCAACCACTGGATCGCTGGCCTTGGGAAAATCATAGCCCACAGCAACTCCATGAACCAGAAACAGAAACTCCAACAGTATCCTTTGCCTTATAAAGTGATTAATCACGGACAGAGATGCACTTGTCTTTCCCTGTGGGTGGGGATAGTAGACTAACCTCCTTTTTTCCCTGTTGGCTCTGGGCACTGGGTTTTCTCTTGCACTGATTTTGCACCCAGGCAATCTCCCTGGTTTCCAGTGCTTTTTCCCCCTGTTTTACAATGATACCAGCAAGAGTGGAGTCAGGCTTAATGTAGCTCCTTAAGCAAAGAATTCCCTCTTTCATGGAGCTCCAGATAAAACAATCATTATTTTTTTGTGTTCTTCAGGGGTCTGTTTCACTTGCATTGCAGTAAACTCCAGGACAGGCACTTCTTGGCAAGGCATGAAAAGCCCATACTGTTTACTGTGTTTCTCGGTAATACAAGGAGAGGGAACCGATTCTCCTCTTCTCACTGCCAAATTTACTCCAAGGTAGCTCCACTGACTTGAGTGAAATTACTCCTTATTTGCCTCAGCATGGGTGGAAGTTTTGCCCTGAAAAAATTTGCAGTTGCACTAGTGACAATGCAGAGATCAGAAAGGAAAAGGAGCAGGGCAGGAAAGGAGAGTGAATTCGTTGTGAAATGGAGAGGAGTTGGTTATTGGGTGAAATCCTGGCTCTCCTGAATTCACAGGGAGTTTTCCCTGGGGCTGCATTTCACTCAATAAGTTGCTTTGCAAACAGAGATCTCATGTATATAAAGGGATAATATCTGTGGGTGCCGTTTTGGATGGATTTTCTTCAGTCTCTGTGTGTGTGAGACTCTGACCGTGACATCTGAGCCTGGTGGCTGATTTCACCCTGATTTGACAGAGCCGCAGCAGTTGTGAAATATGAAGTTCCTTTAAGCTTGCCAAAGGGAGGTATTCATCAATCAGAGAGGAAAGCAGATATCTGTCTCAGGGAGAGAAGGCTGGGTGGGCTTCGTGGCTGATTGGACACCAAACATCAGAGAGGAGGGGAGATGCAGAATCCTCAGCTGGGGAAAATCACAAAGCTGGAGCCTGAGAGGGCACCAGGAATTCTTGCCCTCCGCTAAGGCTTCATTCCACGTGGGTTCTCTGCTGGGTAATAATGTACTGATGGAGGAGGGGATGGTGCATAAATGCTGAGCTTTCTTCTGTGGATTCTCTGAAGTCTGAGAAGCACCTTCACAGCCACAGTGCTGTTCACTTAAAGAATCAGACTGCATTAGTTCTGAGTGCCTGGGATGCCCTGTTTATCTCCTGCACTGTGAGTGTCTTTTTGGAATGGTTTTTCAAGCTCTGGGCTGTAAGGTCACTCCTCAGCCACCCCACAGTGTGTAGGGGAAAATCTGGGCTACAGAGAGCTGTCCCTGGAGCATATCAAGTTAAATATATTGCTGAAAAACTTGCCCGTAAGAAGAGGCAAGATTGTTAAGGGGGGAAAAGTAACAATGACATTTGCAAGGGAAGAAGGCTGTAAATTTCCAGCATGGAAAAGTGCCTTTCTGTCTTTGGAAAGCAGAATCGAAGCTAAATAGGGTGGGTAGGCAAACCATATTTCTGGAAGAGTAATTACTGTGCAGTGCTGGCTTCCAATCTGGGCTTGTCTCAGGCCATTTAACGTAACCTGGAATTACAGAACAGCATGATTTCTCATTTGAAATTTGATGATGTTTAATTAAAGCCTGGGATTTTAAATTTAGTCTGCCTTCACTGGGTTTGCTTGGCAGCGTGGGCTTACTCAGATCTTCCTTAAACCTCAGGAGTGTTCTCCACATCTGTGAGCACAGAAGGGGAAGAGTCAGGAGATGAGAAGAGTTGTGTCCCCTGCCCGTCCCCCCTGACTGGAGAATTGCCTTGCAGGGTATCTTTTTCAGCCTCCCAAAGCCTTGAAAAATAAGTGAGGAATGTGCAAGTTTTTGAAAACAAGGACTGAAAGCAAAAACCCTGTTAGTTTCAGATGGGGCTTGCTCATTTTGTAGTACAATGGAGTTGCCTGTGGTAGAAAGGGACTGGATTCAGTGTCTTATGTATTTTTCCAGTCCTATTTTCCTACCCAGATAAAACTCCCACATGCTTAATGAGCATTTCTGGTGTTCTTATACACACAGCTCTGCTTTAATAAGCTTCAGATTCAACCTTGCAGCAAGCTGGTGTAGGTTGTTTAGCAAACATTGCAGGTATATGTGCAGGGAAGACTTTAGACCAGAAAATACAGAGGACTTTTCATTTGAGCAGGGTGGCACCGTCTGCTTTGGTTCTGGGGCTTATGTGTGAGCTTTTCTTCTGGTTTGAAAGCACTTAGCAGAAGTTCTGCAGCTTTTCTGTTCTGAGCACATTCATGGGATATCTGCCAGATGGTTTCAGCCATCCCTCTTTGGTTTCTAATAGGGAACTGGTAGCCCTGGAGCTGGCATGTCCTTTAAAAACAAGAGGCAGGAAGCAGGCTCTCCCTGGATGTATACAGAAATGGGAGCAGCTTTTTCCTACTCCACCCAGGCCCACGGAGGGGCATAAGGTGAAAGGGAGACCCCCAGCCAGGACTGAAAAATGGTGTTTGTACCAGATGAGAGGACTTCCAGTTGAAATGCTTAGTTCATCCAGCTCCTCTCAGCTCCCCAAAGCTGAGGGGTTGGATGGGGAGCTTGGGTATTTTGGAGTCAGAATGCTGCTATTTGCTGAAACAAGAGGCTGAGATCTCAGTTGCCCACTGTGTGTGCCGGGGCTCTTCCCAAGCTCTCTGATTTCCCTCCTGCATTTCTCAGCCTCCTGGGAAGGGATCTGAAAGAAAAGCATCCTCCATTCACAGGTAGGACCTGGGCCATACACTTTTGCAGATGCATTTACTGCCCACATTTTGCCTTCCAGAGAGGACTCTGGGTATGTGCATGACCTCTGGGTGCTCTTTATCAGAGGAAATGATGCAGACTCTTAAAAAAAATACCTTTTTTGCAGTGGTTAGCACAAAACCATTAGTTTTTGTAGTTTGTATCCACCCCTGCTGCTCTCCTCTGGCTGTGGCAGACTGGATTTCCTCTTGGCTCACCAGAGTTCGGTGTTCCTCCTGCCTGTTGTTTTTAGGGAATGCTGTGAAGGGGAGCCGAGGTGCAGGGTCAGGTGTGAGTGGGTGGCACCAGGGTGACAGTGTGAGCAGACCCTCTGGAGCAGAGCTGCTGGAGGGAGTGTTCTGCTCCCAACACACCATCCTCTGCTCATGGGAGCTTCATGACTCAAACTCAGTTTTCTGGGAAGAATCAGTCCAAGCCAGACCCTTGTGGAGGGCTCTGGAGCGTCCTTGGGAAATGCAGCCTCTCTTTATTTTGGTTTCCATGTCTAAAGAAGGGGAATATTAATATTACCAGGCTGAGACGGATGTGGGGTGAGGTCATTGCTTACCACCTGCCAAAATTTTTAAAGTCAGAAAGTTCAGTTTTCCATGAGACAAACAATACTCATATTTACACATATCTCCATCACTAGGAAATATTTCAGTGCAGGGGTAGCTCCAGTGAACACTGTTTCAGGGTTATGTCTACAGCCCCTAAGGCTGTCAGTGCCCTTTTTTGGGGTCATTTTGAAAGGCCCAGTTTAAATGTTACAGCACTATATACCTCTGGTATTTGCTAATCCTGAGCTTTACTCTGATTAACATTCAGATCGGGCATTTTTTTGAAGTTTTTCTGGAATGAGTTTGAAGCATTGTTTCCTATGTGAGACATGGAAGGTTATTCTTGGAGATCAAATTCTTACTTTGATCATTTTTTTTTCTATTGAAAAGTAGATCTTTTTCTGGATGACCTTTCTTATTTGACAGTAAAGCAAATTAGTCAGTTCCATGATACAAAAAGCGTGGGGTTTTTTGGTGTTTAAAACTGCAGTGTGTCTCAAACATTATTTTCCCAAGAGAATGAAAAAATTGGGAGACCCAGTTCAAATTATCTGATATCACATTAAAAATGTCATTCTTACAGCACTTACTCTAGATCCATAGATATAATAAGTGATTAAAAACCAAGTTTTTATGAAATATTACCTCAGTACAAAACAGTAACAGACCCTTTGTATTTCATCAGACCCACCAAATTTGGTTTGGTTCTGTTTACAATAAAGTTCTTAGGACATATAGGTAGAAATCCCTAAAAATATGCTGAAGGTAAGTTAAAAAATTATTATTGATGCTTCTTTTGGAGTTCAGTGTTCACCGCAACACACTGAATATTGAACAAATCCATGACAATGAGTTTACCAAGCTCCTCTTGGGAGTGCTTTTCATTCTTTCCTTTATCCCCTTTTCACCGTCTGGAGCAGAATGTACTTTCTGTCATAAAAGAGAAATCAAACTGTTTCTGGCTGCGGCCAGAAACTCCTACAGGGTAAAGAGAGCTGCTCCAGCCTTGGCCAGATGGTGAAAAGCTTCTCCCGGGTCACGATCAGTTGTGTCACAGCGCGTTTTCCTTCTGCCAAAGCACCATTTTGCTCTGTGGGAGCAGAAGGTGAGATGGTCTCAGCTGTTCAGGGGGCCCAGGCTGATTTACAGCAGCTGGAGAGGTGGCTCCGAGCCTTTGGAAGAGGATTTCCCCCCCACCACGTGCAGCAGAAGGTATTTAGGTGTTTAGGCGAGGCACTGACCTGGAAAGATTTCCTTACATCGCCGTGCAGCTGGATCCACACCTGCCTGCGGAAAGCTGATAAAAACAAAGACAACAAAATGAGCCTGAAAGAGCTCAAAGACTTCCTGAAAGAAGTGAACATCGAAGTCGATGACTATCATGCCAAGAAGATTTTCCAGGTAATGGGAGCAAGCAGAAAAAGGGTTTGCTGTTGGATGAGGTCAAGGTCTCCCACAGCTTTCAGCTTGGGATGGAGACCTCACCTGAAGTGAACTCCTGGCTTCTTTTCTTGTACCGAAAAAGGACTCTCAGGTTTTGGTGCTCAGCAGATTCCCACTAAGTTGGGCCAGCACAATGCTTTTGATGAGGGTGTGTTAAGATTTTTCTTCGTAATTGGTGCCTAATTTTGCCATGAAGCAGAAAATGAGATGCAAACGTGGATAATGCAAGAAAAGGGAAGCAAAGTTCAAGACCCAGGTGTTGCAGGAGTTTTGTGTGCCACAAGTGCATGTCAGTGCCTAAGTCTGGCTGAAATTTGTTTGGTCACAATTCTGATACCAGAACCTCACTTTGTTGGAGGAGGAGGGTGCCAAGTGGCAGGTGTAAACAAACGAAAAAAAAAAAGTACAAATTAAGAAAAAGACCTTTCCAGATCCATGATAGATATATAACATTGCACCCAAGCCTGGACTAGTCTGATTGATTTAGTACTCCCAAGGCATATTTAATCTGGTCAGGGATGTACGCGTCTAAATTCTTAATATTCAGCTTGCTGGCTAAGCCTATCAGAAGATAAGAAAGGGATGAAAATTTCTCAGTTGTTAAGCTTTTGGTTTCTCTCTAGAGAATCCATCCTGCTGAGGTGAGATAAAACATCTGGATAATTTCCAAACTTCCATCCTGTCTGAAGCAGCATTTGAATTAATGGGTGTGCAGTTTCAGAAATGTTTTTTTTCTGATCAGTAGTAAACACGTGGGTGGTTTTGGGCACCAGGCAGGAGTTCTCCTGCTCCTCCCTGTGAGCAGGCAGCCTTCCCCAAAGGAGGTCCAAGTTTCCTAATGCTTGCTTTAAATACATCTCTCTGGTAACTCTGCAAGAACTGGGGAGAAGGTCATCAGCAGATCTTAAAGAATTTCAGCTTGCAAAATATTCCAGTTGTACTGCCCACTCTGGCTGGTGTATCCCATCCTTTATTCCCTTCCAGGATGACCCTGGAGGAATGGCAATAAGGCTGGGAATCACTTATTGAGTTGTATGTCTCCACTGAAAGCAGTTGCCAACACTTCCTTTGCAGTCTGTGCAGGGGAAGCCAATAGGGACCAGGGTGTGAATCTCCTCACCCTAAAGGATGCATCTCACGTATAGGAGATTAATCTTCAGACATCAACAACCTGAAAAAAATCATCCTTGGTTTGGTTATTTTTAATTTTTTTTTTTAATTTAATTTTTTTTTAAATTTAATTTTTTTTAGAGGCACAGTCTCCTCTCATTTAATGGACTTCTTTTGTTGTCGCAGTAGTTACAAGGGAGCACTAGGAGAGGAAACCTGATGAAGTTAATCCTTTTTGCTTAAGGACTCCGAGTAATTGCTAAACCTTGATTCAACCCATCGAAATGCAGGGAATTAGTTGAAGTACCATCATTAGGCAAGTAATTATTAAGTTTCCTGTACAGCCACTGGAAAGAGAGGCTCCTTGGAGGTCAATTCAGATCTCCTGAGGGCTGGTTTGCCTCCAGGAAGGGTCTGTCTTGCTCCTAAAGCAATTACATTTTCAGTTTGCATCCTGCCTCAGCTTAGATGGATTGGGCATTACAGACTATTAAAGGGTGATCTTTTCTGTCTCGGTGAGTTTTTCTTCATTTAGTCACAGGAAGGAAGGGTGATCAGGGGTTCAAGAGGGGCTGCAGGGCACATTCTCACATTATTCTTGCCTTTCATTGCATGACTCTGTGTCCACATCCAGGTTTGAGACACCTGAGTAAAATGTATGCAATGCAACCAGAAATTATGCGAAGTTCCTCTCCTTGCTCACTTCATTTCAACCTGAATATTCATTCTGGGGCATGAGAAAGGTGCTTTTTCTGACAGGCCAAAGTCATGCAGGACTCAGAGTTTGTGATATATACATGGGAGGTAAAACACGGTATTTTGGGTTGAGATTCCTTTCCTAATTTGGAGCTCTTGTAGCCAAAGCAGAAGAAACCCACTTTTCTACCGTGCGTCTGATCTGTCCTGGAGTTGGGTGCCAGTGCCATTGTCCTGTTTTCATCACAGCCTTTAATGACAACTAATGAATAAATTTCCCGAGGCACATCAATTAAAATGCTCGTTTTCTAGAAGTAACACCATGTCATTTTCCCTGTCACGTCTTAAAAAAAAGAATATTTGTAATTCACGACATCCCTACTGTCTCCACCAGCTGCTTTCCCTCTTTATATTCCTTTTCCAATTGCTGAGCATCACGCTCAGCTTAGCTTGAGGGATCTGCCAGAGACAGAGCACAGATCATGGACATGCAAGGCAGCAAGGAGAAGGCAGATCCTGGACTCTCAAACCTAATTTGGAGGTGTTTGTAGTACTGAGCATGTCCCATCCCTGAGATGAGCCCAAAGCTTCTACCCAGGAGATTCTGAAGTCAGGACAAGTTGAACTCTTTTCTTCTGTCACTTCAGTTTGTGAAATGCTGGGCATCCTGATAATGTTCTTCCTTTTATATGAGCTCCATGAGCAGATAGTGAAGGATTTGCAGGGGATGAAAGTCCCTCATTATCACCTTGTTTGGGACACTGCCAAAGCCACTGTGGCCATCACTGAGATCACTGGCAGAGCTAGGTTGAGATCAGTATGATGGCCGGTTAAACTAAGACATGCGTTTTCATCATAAAAGCCAGGAAAATAGCTCTATCTGTCACAAGGGATCAAAGACAGAAAGCAATTTAATTCCTCTGGTTTGACAAGTTGAAGAATTCTGCTAGGAACAAACAACAAAATTGATATCGGGATTTGCCAAAGAAAAAAAATGTTTCTGATGAAAAATTGAGCCTGGGAGTATTTTAAATGAACTGGAAATACCTGTTATTGGAAAAGCTGTTGTCCTTAATGGAGACATTAACATGCATATCTCAAGCTCCAAATCTTTCATGGTCAGTCAAGTCCTTGGCTGCAGTGCTCTGTCAAAGATGGTATCTACTGGAAAAGTTCAAACCCCAGAGGAAGATGGAGACTCTGAATTACAGTTCCTTGAGAAGATTAAATCTGATTTGAAATCTGTGGGGATTTTGTTACTTTGGATGGGAGTGGAAAATTTCCATGGAGAGGTGGATTTTTTTGTACCTAAACATACACGTTTAGCTGTTACGGGTTTTTGAAGTTGGTTTTGATGCCATCTTTACAAACAGACCTGCTGTGAGTCTTGACAGCCTCTTGTGGTCTGAGCAGTTAAGGTCAAGAGGAGGGTTCTTTTCACTTTACTCACTGGATTTTAGGCTACAGTTTCTATCATTATTTAAAAGAGTTAATTGTTGCTCTTTATTCCTCCTGAGATCAAGGGTTCATTTCTTTTGACCCCTGATTTGTGCTTAGATTATTTCAAGCTGTCCCGACTGAAGCACAGCGATGGAACTCAAGGCCATGCCTGGTGCTTTTGAGCACACTAATAATATAAAAAGACTAATAATTGTAACTGTTCTATGACTATTGGCCTTGCCAATGAGAACCATTGTCACTGTCCAAGTGCTTCTCACTCACCGGCCAGTAACTCTTTGCAATTATTTTGTGTTCTGCGTTGTGTAGCCCTGGTGCAGATTACGGCTGGCCTATGCCAGAAGGAAAGAAGGTTTTCACTCCTTCTCCCCTCTACGTTTACAGCACTGTGACAAGTCCAAAACAGAGGCTCTGGAGGATGATGAGATAGAGGAATTTTACAAGATACTGACAGAGAGGAAGGAAATAGACAGCATCTTCCAAGTGTACTCAGACCCAGAAGGGTTCATGTCCTGCCAGAACCTGGTGAGGTTTCTCTATGAGGTGCAGAAGGAAGAAGATGCTGTTATTGCTGCCCCTGCCTTAATTCAGAGATACGAGCCCAACGAAAGAGGTAGGTTGAAAACCCTGGCTGGTTTGGTTCAAAATTGTGCTTTTTTGATGAACTGTGAATTGCATTGATGCAGCTTTTTTCTGCAGTCCTGTGTATTATTTTCTTCCTACAACTTCTTCTAAAACACCACTGTCCTAGGGGAACATTAGCAGCTCTAGGAGAGGAGGGCAGAGGAGAGCCTGCAAATCCCTCCAGTTTTATTTTGGGTGCACAGAACCGCAGGAGAGGGGTTGATACAGAGTTGGCTAGAGGATGATGAAAATCCTAAGGGAAAGACTCAGATGGGTTATTCAAATGCCAAGACCTCGTGTGTTTTTTTGAGAATGTAGCAATATTTGTGTTCTCCAGAAGCTGGAGCGGAGGCAGATGTTCTGGATGGTGGGCACCTGTAAAGCCATCAGGTGATGAGATCTCTGAGCAGAGGCCAAGGAGGTGACAGCTGTTTAGGAGGGCAGTCCCAGAACTGTCTGTCTGCTCAGAATGTTGGGGAATCATCAGTCTGGAGCACCTTGCAGGATGTGTGCAAGGAACCAACCCAGGGTCGTGGGCTGGTTTTGCACTGTCCTGGTATTCCTTCAGGAGAGGGACAAGGTTTTGCAACTGTCAGACTTTAGGATTAGACTGACTTCTGGCTAAGTCCCTCAACATGGGGAAGAATCAATTTCTCCTCTAAATTGTGGATAATTTTGTATTTCCTCTTTGCACATCATGTATGTCATTGGATAATCCAGACAGGATTTATCTGGCTGTGTTTAGACATCTGACAGCTTCTCTGGGTTGGCACAAAGAAACCTCGAAATGCTTAAATGGAGATTTTTGTGCTGTAAATCTCTAGAGACAGATGAGGTAAGGTCTGTCTTTGACACTTTTAAGATGTTATCAAGGACAGTAAGTGTCATAAAAAGCCACGCTTGTGAAGGGGCTTTAAAAGCATTTTCAGGTATTATCCTTGTCTGGAGAACATCGATGTCTTTGTTATTACTGAATGCCTGGGGAGCACATTTTGCCTCTGAGATCCCCTGGAGAGCCAAGGCACTGCGGTCAAGGTGATGGCACGACCTGGTGGCATCACATTTTCAGCGTGGAATTTTCTGTCTGTTTACCTGGCAGCCAAGAGGGGCAACGCCATGACCAAGGATGGTTTCCTGATGTACCTGCTGTCGGATGAGGGGAACATATTCAACCCCTTCCACCGGAAAGTTTACCAGGACATGACCCAACCTCTCAGTCACTACTTGGTGTCATCCTCTCACAACACCTATCTCATGGAAGACCAGCTCACTGGGCCGAGCAGCACGGAGGCCTATATCAGGTAAAGTTTGTGTGTCTTTGGGAGGTTAACCTCTTTCTTTCAGAAGACAAAAGTGTCTGTGCTGATGGATGCAGGATCAAGAAGCAATCTCCCATCAGAATAGGTAATATGGGCTGGCCCATGTTCACAGGGTGAGCTGTTTCTAAACCAGGTTGGCTGTGCCCTCCTTTTTACAGCAGTTTGCCCTGGCTCTCAGCTGGTGTCCACCTGAGTGTAAGATGTGTAATCACTGCATTTGGAAGTGGTGTAAAATACCTGCAGTCACATGGAGGCTGGATTGCAGCCCTCTAACCCAGTGTTTTCAAAGCATGATGCTGAGGAGGTGTTGCACGCCCTAAAATGTGGCATGAGAGAGTGCAAGGAGCTTACAAGATGCAAAGATTCCTGGGACAGAGCTGCAGGTGTGGATAGGGACTGGAAGGAGCCAAAATGATAATGCATAGTGTCATGATGCTTGTGCTCTGTATTGCCTTTTGGGAGTAGCCCCTAGCAGGGACTGTCCCTACAACCATGCTGGAGTTGATTTTGGAGAGACCTACTTGGACCAATAAAAAAAAAAAAGATGGAGTGTGAGCTGCTGGAGCAGAGTGAGTGATCAGGAGACTTACACTTGGTCCCTCTTTAGCATCCCAGATATTGCCACAGCTCCCCTGCACAGAGCATTAGGTGTTGCCTCTGTCTGCCCTTAACAGAGACTGATGTCTCATGGCCAGATGGGTGCAGTGACCTTTAGTAGCTTACACAACCTCCTTACATTACTCCTTCTTTTCACCAGGTGGGACAGTGTTTCCTTATGAGCTAGTGACTGCAATTCTGTCTTTGTTTGTGACTTACCTTACTCTGAGGAGCAATGACTGTCTAGAGTCACAAGGACAAAAATGTAGAGAGTGAAATCTGGCACAAATTGCTTTTCGGTAGTGTTTTGAATTCCTCTTACAGTGTCCTGAAATTATAAATGTATGTTTTGGTTGTTAAAAAAAAGTCCCATGATTCTGGAACAGGTTTCCCAGAGAAGCTGTGGATGCCCCATCCCTGGAAGTGTCCAAGGCCAGGTTGGACGGGGCTTGGAGCACCCTGGGATAGTGGAAGGTGTCCCTGCCCACAGTGGGGGCTTGGAACTGGATGAGCTTTAAGGTCCCTTCCAACCGAAACCATTCTGTGATTCCGTGATTCTATTGCAATGAGTTAAAGGAGTTGTGCAATCCGAAATGCTTAGGGAATTACTGTAAAAAAGACAAGATCACCTTCCAGACAGACGG